>OZ036014.1:7487534-7562534 GCA_964035015.1 Corallium rubrum
CTTCTATTTCTACCAAGCAGTATTCCTTCTTCGCTTTTCCTCTTATTCCTCCCAATCTTCTTTTCCAAATCTTGTCATCGAATTTGTGCTCCCGTTTCTAAACTTCCAATTCAGTGATGAATTCTCGAATTGTCTTATCAAAGACCTCACGCCAGTCGGAAAAGCCTATTTCAAAAACAGCGTTGGTTGTTGCGTTCTATCTCTCGGTCTGGTTTCATACCTTTTTTACATGCTTATCCGCCGATGTAAATTCGGATCGTACAACAACACAGGTTTTGAGGCCAGGTCTTTTCCAGTACGACTAATAGGGGCAGTCGTGCAGATAATACTCCAATCCTACGTTGCTCTGACGCTGCTGGCGGTTCAACTTCTTCACTGTGTCGAACTAGACGGTCACCATGTTCTGCACATCGATGGGAACGTTGTTTGCTACACAGAGGCTTCGCAAATTCTTATGTGGCTTTTCTCGGTATTCTTTATCGTTTCTTTTCCTTTCGTGTTGATATTTGGTCGCAGGTTGCTTCTCTCAGATTATTTAACTCCAGGTCGGTTCGTCTTCGCTTGTTTTGTCCCACTGCCCTTCCTGGCCTACTGGGGGTGGCTTTATTGGAGAGAAGGCTTCGGGAAGGACAATGGACAGGTACACGTAGCCGAGCGCAACCACTATAAGGACAAGATACTGTACATTCTACAGCATCCTTATAAACCCCCTGACCCACATGCTAAACGTCCTGTGGTCGAGCACTTGATAGAGAACTGGGAAAGCGTTTTGATTCTACGACGTCTGGCACTAGTCTTAGTGGTGGTTTTCGCCGACTCTATTCTGCTTCGTGCTCATTTGTTGTTCTTTTTGTCGTTAGCGATTCTTCTGTTGCACGTTGTTATCCAACCTTTTGTAAACAAAGATGTTAACCAATGCGAAATAGTCTCGCTTGGTGTTATAGTATTGTTCTCGGGGCTGGACATCGCAGAGCCGGCGTTTAGTTACGCTGGGGAATCCGGTCCCACGTCACTTGCCGTAATACAAGCGATGGAAAATTGGATAGTCGCCTTGTTGCCTGCCTTTATTCTCGTAGCTTTTCTTTATCCCCGAGCCAAATTTCATTTCGCTCGCCTTTGTCGATCAAGACCTTCTTCATTCCAATCTCTGCAGGACACAGAAATGGATATCTAATCCATCCTGCTTAACAAGGCTTCTGTGTGTGTATGTGTTTGGCGAAATAGAGAATTCAGTTGTCCAACATGGCAAACATGTGCATGAAACATCTCATGAGCATTGTTATTACCCCAAGGAACCCCACATGATTTGATGCCGCATTGCTTCATTTAGGCTATGTGCACACGGTAACGTTTCCGAGCGTTTTCGTATTGTTTACTGTTCTCAAGGGAATCGAGAACAATCAGTTCATTACTTGAAAAATACGAAAACGCCCGGAAACGTTACCGTGTGCACATAGCCTGAATCAAACTTTATTCCCCTGTGGTCAGTTTTCACATGCATATATGTATTCAAACTTCTATTCCGCACTCAAACAAAGCTGTGGTCAAAAACGGGATGGGCGACATTCGTTTGGGACACCCTGTATTTTTCCAAATCTGTTGGTAGCATAGATAATTTGCACAAGTTCAAATTTTGATGTTGCCTCTTTAAATGACTTCAGGAAGCGAGTAGATAACTATTTAGACAACAAAGAAGGAGTGATGGGCTTTCGGCGTGATATAAAAATTTACTTCTTGTACCCAAATTAAAGAAGATGCAGTACAAAAACGGATGGGGGGCATTTTTTTTGGGACACCCTGCACTACTACTACGACTACACCATCTGTTGGTGGATATATTGTCCCCTCTAGCGGATTCCCTGGCCCGCTTACCGGGATCATATTAACACCCCCTAAAAATCTTAGCAGCTCAGTTTTCGTTGCGTTCATATATGAGAAACCAGGCTGGCCCGCTTGCCGAGATCTCGGCAACATGTGTCAACATCTCGGTAAAGGCGGTTTTTCACTAGGCGAAAATGTCGCGCGAAGCGACATTTTCTTTTGTCTCATGAGCTCTGAGCTGGAACTAACCAGAAATCTATTTAATTCGAACAAAAGAAAGTCGCTTCGCGCGAAAAAAATCGCCTAGTGGAAAACCGCCTTAAAGCGGGATGAAATTTTCCCATATGAACACATCGTCCCGCCTAGTTCTTTTTATGGGAATTAAGGATAGTTAAATATTTTATTGTTTATTGCAATAAAGATCTCAATTTTATAATAAAAGGATTGATTTTCAAGCAAACAAACCTGTGCAATACAACAGAATTGTGATCTTTGATGGCTGATGTCTAGTCACGGATCGTCAGAAAAGCTCTTTTTTTTCATTTCACCTGGGTAAGCGGGATGAAAACTACCATACGATCACAAGACAGACATAGGGACTTTAAGATGCTAGGACCGGCTACGACGGCAATTAAAAAGTAAAATGAGTTTTACAATTTAATGAAGTCACGGTTAACTGAATTTGAAGTTAGTTTGGTGACTTCCAAAACGCCCCAGTATTGCTAAAATGATTGTAGTGTCCGCATTGAAGTCAATCTCAAGCAACAGTTCTTATTTTTTGGCCGTTGATGTCGTCCTGAAGACGTGAAAACGCTCTAAGTGGCGCTGTATAAAGAATGAATACGGTACTGAGATTACTCTGTGACTAAAAATTATTCGTCTCTTTGCTTTGCAAAAAGAATTCTTTTGTTTTAAGGACGTCGTCGTTGAGGTTGACGTTGTAGATCCTAAAGTCCCTAGTGTCCGGGGGGGGGGCAGTATCCGCGGGGGGGACACTATATCAGTTGTGACACCGGCTCTGTGTTAACGTGTCTGTTATAAGTGAATATTTCCGATAGAACAAATTGAAAGCTCAATCTAAATAACCAATTTCAAAAAAAAATAAAATAAAAGTGGCATGTACTTTTCACAATATGCCTTCCCGATGTTACAAACTAAAGAAAAACTGTGAGCGAATGGAAAGAACGTCTCGATTTATATCTGATCAACAACGAGTTTGACTGTTTCACCAGGGGTTCCAAACACGAGAAAACAAATGAAAACCGAGGGTGTAGCCCTGAGGTTTTTATTGTTTTCGAGTGTTTGGATGCCCCTGATGAAACACGATAAACGAGTGTTTGATCTTGCTTCTCAAACGAGTATTCGCATCGCGATTTGCGGTGTTTTCTTCGTTTATTTCAATATGCAGATTAAAGTGTATATGAAACGAAAATTAAGTTTGTCTTATTTGAAAGAACTCTTAAAATAATGGGGAATATCAATTTACAGCTTTTTCATATTTTACTTAGTTCTTCAGATATTTAGACTTATGTGATATTCAAATGAGATAACTTATGCCTATGGTTCATTTTTTCACTAATTAACATATTCGAAAATCGCGAATATTTTTAAGATTATTGAACAAAATCAATTGAAACTTTGCATATTGCTACAATTTATGCAACTAAACATGAACGACAAGTTACAAGAGATTTTGATCAATAATCTTAAAAATATTCGCGAATTTCGAATATGTTAATTAGAAAAAAACGAACCATAAGTTATCTCATTTGAATATCACATAAGTCTAAATATCTCAAGAACTAAGTAAAATATGAAAAAGCTGTAAATTGATATTCCCCATTATTTTAAGAGTTCTTTCAAATAAGACAAACTTAATTTTAGTTTCATATACACTTTAAGTGGTTCAACAGTCTAAATCACAAGAAATTGTCGTTTGATAGTTTCAGAAATTGCAGCTTGATGTTAGTAATAATTGTCAGTTGTTTGCTGTACAAGCTGTGTTAGTAATACGCAGAAAAGCTGTGTTAGCATTCAGAAAAGCTGTGTTAGTTAGCATTCAGAAGGTTGTGGGTTCGAGTCCCGCTTAGAGCTCAGAGTTTTTCTGAGTATTACTAACTAACACAGCTTGTACAGCAAACAACTGACAATTAAATTATCGTTTTTCCCCATAAAAAGTTTTGCACAGGTCCCATGAACTTCATTTTAGTTCATTGCAAGGTCTAGTGGTGCATGGTCTTGATTATTGAAAAGTTTTATTCCCTCAAAGTGAAGAAATCGTGTTTCCAGTAAATGTAGATAAGATAATTTTAAGTCAGAAAATGCTGAATTTGAGCCATTAGTGTGTTATAACTTGGATAAAACATTGATGTTTTATTACTCAGTGTTTTAAAGCGCGGTTTTCATATGTCGCCGATCGTCGGCGATTTGTGATTTAGATGCATGTTAAAACGGGAAGTGCAGCAGCATGTTAAGTAATAAAGAACAATGCAGAAAAGCAGTGCTTTTATTCT
Organism: Corallium rubrum; assembly: GCA_964035015.1. Classification (NCBI taxonomy): domain Eukaryota; kingdom Metazoa; phylum Cnidaria; class Anthozoa; order Scleralcyonacea; family Coralliidae; genus Corallium; species Corallium rubrum. The sequence continues at coordinate 7,491,869 of OZ036014.1, forward strand.
TTTACTTAACATGCATCTAAATCATGGGTCGGCGACCATCGGCGACATTTGAAAACCAGACTTAAGTAATATTTCATAAAAGAGTGGGAGTGTTTTACCAGGGGTTACAAACACGAGAGGACAATGAAAATCACGAGGTGCCGGTGGTTATAACCGAGTAATTTTCATTGTTCTCGAGTGTTCGTAAAACATGAGAGAATAATGAAAATCACTAGACTGGAAGCCTCATATATTTTCGAATGTTTTACAAACACGAGAGAACATTGAAAATTACGAGGTAATAGGCCGAGTGATTTTTGTTGTTCTCGAGTGCTTGCAACCCCTGGTAAAACACGATACACGAGTTTATGAAATAGCTTCTCAGTCATCAATTATAGTAGAGGGCCTTGGTGATATTGGTGCCTATTAGATTAGACAATGGTTTCACGTTGAATTTATAATTAAGAAATGTGTAAATAAACGGTTCTCTGTTTGTGCCGTTTATTATCTGATTTCTTAATTATAAATTCAGTTTGCGCGACCTTTACCGGGTTTCAAAACTTAGACCCCGTTTACACGATGCCGGTACAATCTGAAAACAGAACAAAATCATGCCGGCGTGTATAAATACAGACCAAAAAGTCGTCTTGCGTTTACACGGTGTCGGTATAATATAATGACGGATTAGCATTCTCTTCCAATGAGAATTGAGAAGACTTTGTGAATACTGCTGACTCGAATATTACTGTGGTCGTATTACTCGTATATATCGTGATTACAGTCATCAAACTGTTACGGCACGGGCACTTACACGAATAGTGTTCCGTTTTCATTTCATGCCGTCAAGGAACCGACCCGTCTTCATTTTGTGCCGTTTTCATGTCATTTTTGTGACGGTATCGTGTAAACGCAAGGCCTAAACGGCATGATTTTGTTCCGTTTTCAAATTGTACCGGCATCGTGTAAACGGGGTCTAATACACATGATGAAATATTTTTCTCTGATTAGCTAATTAGTTCATGAATTATTAATGAGTTTGAGAACAGTATTTACAAATATTGAAAAGATTTTTATCAGAAAAACACGCACATAGACCTAATTCAAAAATGACCGACAAATTAGAATTGGTTTATATATACATGTAAAAGAATTCTAATTCGGCGGCCATTAATGAATAACTTTTCCTTTGTGTTTTCCTCATGAATTATTAATCATATATATTAAAACAATAGTTATGTCTAATTATACGATGGCTGTGTTATCTTAGTATATTATCTCTAAATTATAGGCATTTGTCCAGTTATATATATAATTCTGCATACGGCTCATTATTACATATACTTTAGAAAGAAGTATTAGTGATTATTAGTTAGTATTGATTTTTCAACTTGAGTTTTTAAACTTTTGTTAGTTCTTTACATTTTTTGCAATGTACAAGCTGTGGTTAGTTTGTGTGTTGACTTACTGTACAGTTGTGTTATCAAAACTATTAAAAGCAAAACTTTGAATATGTCGTTACTGTCTGTAGACCCTTTGCACTTAACTTAACTTACCTTACCTTACCTTACCTTACCTTACCTTACCTTACCTTACCTTACCTTACCTTACCTTACCTTAGCTTAGCTTAGCTTAGCTTAGCTTAGCTTAGCTTAGCTTAGCTTAGCTTAACTTAACTTAACTTAACTTAACTTAACTTAACTTAACTTAACTTGTAAAAAATAATAACTTGTCTCAAAATAATTATTTCATAAATAATTATAGGACCACTGACCTATATATAATTCGCTGAGCAAACATTGCAAGAGATCGAGGTGGGAACTTGCAGTGGCGACAACAAGCACACAGTGAAGACTAAGTAAGACTCGACTATTCATTTGTGTTTTAAAAAAGGGTAAATAAATTACAAAGGGGTAAATTCAGAATATGTTACAATATTGACAAGGAAGCTATGCACAAAATACCTACTTTATCTTTTTGGTAGTATGCTTATAATTTTAACATTTGTGTCGGACTCTCGGGCCAGTCCAAATATTTCATTGTTATATACCAAAAACTTTCCTTTGCCAAAGATGAAATCCTATTGGTCAAATCATGGTCACGTGCTGTTCAACAAACTCAATGTTTCTTTCTGCCGAGGGAAACATTGCACTGTTTCCCTCTGACGTCAACAACAAAGAAGGAATCAGTGCAATGTTTTCCTGTGACGTCAGCTTAATCATGCGTTGTTCACGTGAATACACAATGATTATTGCATCAGATCAAGAACTTTGGACGTTTCGGAACATTTTGAAAACAAGAGCTGTTTCGAGCTTGTTTGCTATGAAATAATCCATTTTCCAAAGGAAAGAATATCTATACACACCTTCAAAGAAGGTCTGAAGAAAACCTGGATAAATTTAACTTTGTACTTGAGTCTGGTGTATTTGTTTAGTTGAAATTATTTACGAAGACAAAGTCAAAGTGTTTTGGTAAGTCTTTTTGCCTTTTGCAAGTTTCGAGTCAACTTGATATTTTGTATTTTAAAAGTCTTTGGTATATAACAAAACGCTTGTTGACTTTTGCCTCGAGAAACATTGAGTTTTACGGTCCCTCAGGCTTCAATGTCACCCTCGGGCTAAAGCCCTCGGGTGACATCGTCCACTCTTTGAACACGGCCATTCAAATAATCAGTAAACCATTCTAAGAGTTTTCCTGTCACACCGTAGGATTTCAACTTAGCGAGAAGAATGCAATGGTCAACTGAATCGAAAGCTTTGGCGAAATCCAGGTATAAGACATCTGTTTGAATGTTCTTATCTAGATTTTGTCCAATAGTGTGGAACACGGATAGAAGTTGTGTCACGCACGAACGATTGCTAATAAACTGCGATTGGTCTGGAAGGTAGAAACACAGAAGAACAGTAGGAATTGTAAAGTTCTGCTTTCTCAGCTGAGCTTTTGGCAGTGATATTGTATGTTATGACTGAACTCCGGTCCGCTCGATGATGAAGTATGGCTTTATGATAGCTCCAAAATAGTTTGGGATTACGTCTGAACGATGTCCCAATTTTTGTAAGATATTCCCTGTGTTTTCTTCGTACTAAATTTTTTACATTTTGACTAATCGTATGCAATTTCCTTTGGCGATCTACAGATTTATCTAGTCGAAATTTTTTCAAGGTCAAGGCTGTATACTTCTTACGAATGAGATGACGCACTTGGTCGTCGATCCATGGAGGAGAATTTGCATCTCTTATCGTTTTTATTGGAATGTATTTTTTAACAGCAAACAGAAATGAATTTTTCCACTGTAACCAACACGCGTCGATATTATCGGAAAGAGTAACGTCGAGTGGTACTCGTAGAAGGAAATTGCGAAGTTCGGCAAAATCTCCGTGTTTGAAGTCGTAGACTTGGCGTTGAACTTGCTTAGCTCGTTGAAATCTCAGTGTGATTGTAAATTCAATAGGGAAGCGGTCGCTTGGAAAATTACATTGTTCAGGTGACAAAGTAAAAACATCTCCAATTATTTCAGGATAGTTACATAGCAGCAGATCAAGTTTATTTCCAGCGATGTGTGTGGGTCCCGAGATGTACTGCTGAAGAAAGTTGTCATTGACCACGTAGAAAAGATCACCAACCGCTTGTCCTCCAGTATTTATGGGGACAGTCTGATCGTCCGACCAGTTTACGTTAGGAAGATTAAAATCCCCTGTCACGACCACACAATTGGACTCTGTGGTACTTTGCAGAGAGGCATTCAATTGAAAAAACACATCAGGGCCAGGGGCAGAGTCAGGAGGGCGTTAAAACGTGTATAAAATAACTGACTTGCTGTTTGGTTGATTAAGTTCCACCACAACGAGTTCGATGTCCGTTCGTTCGAGATCTAATCGGCGAGTTGTTTGTATGACAGATTTTACGGCGACTAAAATACCGCCTCCGACTCTATCTGTTCTATCACGACGGAAGATGGAATATCCCTGCAACAGTTCACTGTTCAGAACGTTCTCATTCAGCCAGCTCTCACATATACAGACCACATCAAAACCACCACTATACACCAGATGTTGCAGCAACGAGATCTTGCTTACCTTGCACGAAGGATTACCGTCAAGTGGAACGAAAGCCTTCAGGCTTCTTGCATTTAAGTACAGAGCCCTCAAGCCCTCTGTACAGTCTGTATTATTAGGACCTGGATTCGTTTCTACGTCACCTGATAAACATATAAGTATAAAACAAAAGCTGGCGTAGAGGAAAAGTCTGAATCCCAGCTGAAGTTTATTGAAGTTTGTTAATGACCGTTGTTTAACTGTTATTCGACGAGCGTGACCGTTATAACCGTTGAAAAATGAAATAGATAAAGTAACTCCCTTACCCAAGTAAATTAGTTTGGCATTCGATATGTCTTTTGCGTTACATCTTTTGGGATAGTAAACTCCATGTAACGACTCCAAAATGTAAAGAAACAAAAGCAACTTTCGGATGAATAAAAAGACCAGTCCAGACGCCATGGTGTAATCAAACGTTCATAAAAAAAACCCAACTTCAACTCGATCGACAAAATACCATGGGAGGACGAGGAGAAAAGGCAATCCAGTACTTAGAATTATGGCATGTTGAGAGGTGTCACGGGAAGCTGTCGGAACAATAAATTGTTAATATAAGGGAAAACCCCGAACACGCAATAATTCGAAGATCCAAATAAAACCAAACCAAACAACCAAATGGGATAGAAATTGGGCGAAATGTAGATAAAAGTCAAGCGGTGAAGAAGGTTGGAGTAAAAGTTCGTATAAATCAATGATACGGCGTAGAGCGAGGAGATAACAAATGGTAACGACCACACGGAAATTCGATATTTGAGTATATACAAACGGTTTAAAGACAAGACAAACTGATAAAAAAAAGAATCTGTAAGATTGAGAGTAGACCAACCAAACCAAACTGATACGGCTAGATGGAGGAAGTCTTTGCAGTAAAAGCAGTATTAACAATAAAACGACTGAGACCAAATCTACGGAGAAAATTCAAATTTAGCAGTTGCTAGGGAACCCAGGGAGTCAAAACAAAGCCAACGGTCAAACACGAAATGTTGAATAGTTCAAAAATCACTGAACGATAAGGAATAACACTTGTACAACAGAAAGGTGCACCAAAAAACAAGCGGATAGGGAAGTCACGGCTCACCAACTGCTCAGGAAACTGAAAAATATGGATACACGGAAACACCAGCTTCATGGACTTGACTAGCCTGCGTGCAGTCCCAGACCTCCCTTACTTCCTTTGGGGGCTAGGACTTGACAGGCCCCGAAATAGAAACCACGGAAAATGATAAATCACTTCGAAAAGTAGTCCAGAATTATCGCCACGTTCTTAGGGATAAAATAAACCAAAAAATTCGTAAGAAGATCTACTGGAGTGACCAAGTAAGTATTAATAGATAAGGAACGGTTGCCACCACGTCAGTGCGCTATCGCTATCGCTATCGCTATCGTTGACCCAATAGCCAATCAGAGTGCGTGTTGTCGTTCATTTACTTCCGGTTATTTATAAATAACATCACAACATGGCATTAGCATATCATATCAAACAAACTGAAATATCTCAACAACAAAGTAAGCCGGAATCGAAACGAAAAACTGCTAAAGATGTCACTTTGTTATTTTATAAGTGTTCTTTCAAATAAGACAAACTTGATTTTCATGTCATATACACTTTAAGATGGCAAAGTCTATTAAGATTAATTCTTTGAACATTAATTCTATTAACATTGTGATCTATTTCTTAGTGTCTCAAGGTAAGCTTTATAATAATATTGTTACAAGATAACTCTCTTATAGATAGAGCATTGTTATTGGCAAGAACACCTCACTTCAAAAGACGCCTTAAATATTAGTATATGGTTGAGAAACTACCTGTCTAGATTAGTGTAGTCTTGAAGACTGTTGTTGGTCGGGTAGTGGTAGTGACTATAGCGTTATAAGGTATACTGACTAGTTTGAACCTATGAGTATATTATACATGTCCATAAAAGCTGTTTGTTTCCTGCCCAGTGAAGGGCTAACGCGGTCTGGGCTTCAGGAATATCAGTAGCCTAGATGTTTGTGAAAGTCGTTCGTCTAGGTTAGTGTAGTTTTGAGAAAGATTGTTGGTGGTAGTGTCTGACGTTATAAAGTAAGTGGTTTGAATCTAGGAATATCAGTTAGATGTTTGTGAAAGTCGTTCGTCTAGGTTAGTGTAGTTTTGAGAAAGATTGTTGGTGGTAGTGTCTGACGTTATAAAGTAAATGGTTTGAATCTAGGAATATATCAGTTAGATGTTTGTGAAAGTTTTTCGTCTATATGTTAGTGTAGTCTTGAGAAAGACTGTTGTTGGTGGTGGTGGTAGCGACTGACGTTTTGACGGCCTCAGCAGCAGCGGCGGTCATCTTCAGAGTCAAGTAAAATGTTTACTACCACCAACAGTCTTTCTCAAAACTATACTAACCTAGACGCGAACAACTTGCACAAACATCTACCAATAATACCCCTAGGTTCAAACCATTTACTTTATTATTTTCCGATAATTTAACACCACTTTTTATGTTGTTATGGTGTTCTAATATTTAAAAACAATTCCTTTTCACATTGAAAATCGATATGCAGCACTTTCATTTAGAGGGTGGCTTGCTTGTTGTGCTAATTGCGTTATTCATCAGCTCTATTTAAAACAATGAGACTTTGTGTCTTACCATGAACTGTACATGAACAAGCAGAACTTGTGAATTGTTAGTATGTCGAAAAAAGGTGATAAAACAAATTTTATCGCGTGTACGATGCTTTTAATGCCAGTCCGGGACCGGGTAGGCGAGCCAGACCGGTCAATCGTGTCTACATGGGGAAAAAACAGCCCGCGGGTAACCTAGATCTTAATCTCACAAACCGAGATCTCGACTACACGCGTAAAAGTCTCGCAAGTTGTTACAGCATTGTTGCCTGAGTGAACAATGTTGTAACAACTTGCAGCAACGCTGTAACAACTTGTTGACACATGTGAACAACATTGATAAATGAACAACATTGTTCATCATTGTTTCAACAAGTTGTTACTGCTTGATGAAACAACAACCGTTGTTCACGCATGTTGTAACAACCGAAGAACGTGTTGATACATCAATCATGTTCACCATTGTTGTAACATTGTTGTTCATCGTTGTTATTTCGTCATGCTGTTACAACATGTTGTATCATGTGCGAACAACGTTGTTGGCTATAAAAATGTGCTGTTGGAACAACTTGTTCATGACTGTTGATTTATCCGTGAAAAGTTGCTCGAACCATAAGTGAACAACTTGTTGACAACTTGTTCACGGCGAGCAGCACAACATTGTTCACGCCTGTTGACAACCGTGAACAAGTTGTGCGTTTTTACGCATGTAGGCGGGCTGGCCTGGCTCTCATATAAAACAAGGTGAAATAGAACAGAACAGAACAGAACAGAACAGAGCAGAGCAGAGCAGAGCAGAACAGAACAGAACAGAACAGAACAGAACAGAGCAGGGCAGGGCAGGGCAGGGCAGGGCAGGACAGGACAGGGCAGGGCAGGGCAGGGCAGAACAGAACAGAACAGAATAGAATAGCCTATATATGAGCTATTAAAGCTCGTTCAAAATAGGATCGTAAGAATTACACTACACTACACTACACTACACTACACTACACTACACTACACTACACTACACTACACTACACTACACTACACTACACTACACTACACTACACTACACTACACTACACTACACTACACTACACTACACTACACTACACACCGCACCGCACCGCACCGCACCGCACCGCACCGCACCGCACCGCACCGCACCGCACCGCACCGCACCGCACCCGCACCGCACCGCACCCGCACCGCACCGCAGTATATTGTATTGTATTGCATTGCATTGCATTGCATTGCATTGCATTGCATTGCATTGCATTGCATTGCATTGCATTGCATTGCATTGCATTGCATTGCATTGCATTGCATTGCATTGCATTGCCTTGCATTGCATTGCATTGCATTGCATTGCATTGCATTGCATTGCATTAGTTCTGACCTTAGCTTATTGTTAATTTCTCAAGCTATTCCGCCGATATTTTCGAGAGATTTATACGTAACGCACGATGGCTCGGATACTACAAGATGTGGCAAGCTGAACCTCCCTTGCAAGAGTGTTCGCTTCACGGTCGCTCAAATTTCACGCCCTGGAGACACCGTCCATGTCGAGCATGCGCCCCGGCGGCCGTACAAAGAATGTGAGACTGGTCAGCAGTTTATCATGATAAGATCGACACTAACAATCAGAGGAAGGAATGGAACAGCGGTCATCCAATGCCGCCGAAATTATACCCTGTTTCGACTTCAAGGTGTCACGAGCTACACCAGACAATTTCATCTCGTGGACGTTGTCTTAATGGATTCCTTTGTTGCTGTGGATCATTGTGCAGACTTTACTCTGACGTTTGAAGGATGTGTTTTTAGGAATAACACGTTTGGGATCCGAATGATGTCACTGAAATGTCCTCTTGACGTGACCAACTCCAGTTTCCATGACCACCGGTGGTACGCCATTCTGGCGACATGCACGAACACGGATTTTGATATCAAATCGTCCATCTTTCATTCGAGCTCAATTCTTCAAGAAACTCGCCTGGGCAAATGCGGGCAAGTGCACAAACTGTCCGTCTCTCACTGCGAGTTTCTAGGCAAGTTGACCGCATTAACCTCGCACAGCGGTCTCTCGGTTGAGTCTCATGCTGTCGTCACCAATATTACGATTACAGACACCATTTTTAAGAATAACGTCGGTCACAACGACATGGATCATTTGCTTTCCATAAACGACTCTCAGAATCTACATCGCAACGCGACCACCATCAATCTCGATCGGCTTATCTTCGAGAACAATAGTTATAAGGAGACGGTCATTCACCTGCATGAACTTCACAAGGGGAGGTACACGTTTACGATGAAGCTGATGAATACTCTATTTCGAAATAATACTGGAACGATGCAGATTCGTGCTCCCACGTCGAAAATATGCAGCGCAAAAAACAACGAAAAGACCAGCGCAAACGTTAGCTCAAAGGTCACTGCAAAGGTCAACAAGAAGGTCAACTCAAAAGTCAAGAAAGAAACCGACGCAAACGTGAACATAAATGGCGTCATCTTGCAAAACAATACATTCCTATGGAATCGCTACTACACGAACCCAGATTCCACGCGCATTTACCCAACGGTCTATTTCGAAACTGGGTATTTTCACGTGATCTCTTGCAAGTTCATAGACAATCTCCATGGTCTTATCCCGACAACTGGGGTCGTCTTCGTTTCGGACAATGCCTACGTCGTGTTCGACAACTGTTATTTCGAAAACAACCAAGTTGTGGAGTCGTCAATTCAAGTTTACGGCTACCCGTACAGTAGCTTGGTAATGAGAGGAAATAACACGTTCAACATCGTTGCGTTGAAAGACGATCAAGCAATCCTGCTTCACTTGCCTTTTAATAGGTTGGCTACGAGCTCGGAAAACTGCCTTAAACAAGGTTTCGTGCAAGTCGGGGGCCTCTTCACGTTCATATGTCCACAAGGGTTTGACGTGATCCACAAGTTCCCCGTATCCAAGAAACTGGGTCTCCACAGCGATTCTACAAGGCTGACGTATTTAGCGTTCTCGTGCAAACAGTGTCCAAGGAAGACGTACTCCCTGAAAAGAGGGACGCTTTCGGGTAACACCACGCGGGACATCGTGTGTCACGAGTGTCCACGCGGGGGACGCTGCCACCGAGGCTACATCAGAGCAAAGTCGAATTTCTGGGGCTACGCGACGAAAAACAAGGTGAAATTTATAGACTGTCCCGCCGGGTACTGCTGCGACAAACACGACTGTAGCACGTACAACAGTTGTCAGGGCAGCAGGACTGGTACGCTTTGCGGTCGGTGTCCTGAGGGGACTTCCGAGGCATTTTTTAGCACAACTTGTAAACCGAACAAAACTTGCACAGGGACTGTATTCTTTCCCGGGGTCGCCGCACTTTTTCTCGCGTATATCTTATTCTTCCTCTATCACGAAGACATAGCTCGTTTCCTCCGACGTAGCTTCTTCGTAACCCCTCGACTCGGCTCAGAGGTGCACGGTTACGATTCCCACGAGAGTTTCAATCGAGATCTGGGTTTCCAGGCAAGGCAATGCGAGAGCTCTGGGGGTTGGATAAAAATCATTTTCTACTACTACCAGACAATTCGTCTTTTGACAACTTGTGTCAAGTCCGAAGAACAACACGACATCGTGCAAAAAGTTGAGGACGCCCTTTCAGACGCTTTAGATCTAATAGTGACAGAGATAAGTTCATTTGACTGCCCATTCCCGAACAACCGACCTATAGTCAAGACAGTAATGTTGCATTCGGTTGGCTTCGCTTTGGTGGTACTCCTTGGGTTGGGCTGTTTCTTTTGGAAGCTCTGTAGGCGGGTAAAGAGGATATGCTGGAAACCTGTCATTCAGGACGATGACTCCCCTACTAGTGAACTTCTTATCGATGACCTAGCCTACGTACAGGCTATGGATAGAGGTCCACACTCGCGGGCTAGCCATGACGGAGAGCCATCGCAATCGTTGTTCCCAGTCCGCGTTGTGAGCGCGTTCACTCATGTCTCTCTCCTAATGTATTCTTCGACAACGAAGCTCTGTCTGACGCTACTACACTGCGTTCCTTACGAGGACAAGAAAATTCTATTTATAGACGGTGACGTAGAGTGTTATCAACCATTTCAGTATTTCTTAATCGCTTACGTCATCACCTCGGTCATACCATTCTGTCTCGTCCCATTCCTCGGCTCCTACATCTTAACTCTAGGCTCAATCTCTCTAGTCCAGTTCTGGCTTGGTTGTTTGCTCCCTTTTCCTTTCTGTTGCCACTGGTTACGACTGTTGCTACGCAACCGCGGCAACCGCCTCGCCGCAGAAAACCCGCGAGAAACTTCTCACAGAAACGCGATTCTCCACGTTCTCTCGGGTCCGTTTCGGGACCACGCGTCGTTCGCGTGCTTTCCGCGCGCGCCGCTCCCTTGGGAGGGCGTGCTCATTTTTCGTCGATTGGTCTTGATTTTGGCATTCGCGTTTACGTACGACAAACGATGGCGAATGATCTTGGCACTGGCCATCTGCGTGCTAATACTTGTGACGCATCTGTACGTCAAACCATTCAAAACAAAGTCGGAAAACTTTCTAGAATCCATGTCCTTGGCATCGCTCGTCATACTCTGCGGCTTCACGCTTGTGAGGGTGCTGTATCGAGGCGAGGATTATTCATCTTTGTACACCAATTCGACGTTCATGAGATCACTTAATCTCGTGGAAAGCATTCTTATTATTGGGCCACTAGGGTTGCTTGTGCTCGTCGTCCTACTCTCGCTCGTAATCAGGTTTATTCTCCTTTTAGCATACTGTTTCCGTGTTTGTACACGAAATCCTTGGGGCGTTGTGGTCGGGGTCTGAGAGGCGGGACTTTTTTCCCGGAGGGTTGTGGTTAGGTTTAGGGCCACCGGGGGGTTGTGGGTTAGGGTTAGGGTTGCCGGGGGTTGTGGTTAGGTTTAGGGTAAGGTTTAGAGGTTAGGGTTAGGGTTGGGTTGTGGGGGTTGGGAATTAGTTTTTAAAATTAACGATTATTGGTAATTCTAGGCATTTCGCACTTACTGATTATTGGTAATTCTAGGTAGGAGGATATGCTGGGGGTCTATCCAGAACCACCTCGTCCCCAGGGCGTTGGTGAAACAAGATGGCGGCGAAGCGAGAAAAGGTTGGACCACAACCTCGTACCCAGGGCCATTTGTAGGGAACTGGGCCAAGATGGCGAATAAAACAAAATGGCGAGAACAAATGGCCCTGGTGGAGGCTAGCTCAAAATGCGCAGTATATTGCGCATTTTATTAACTAGAACTCAGTTCTTTACACAGTAATTATACCTAATTACACCTAATTATTGCATGGTTTAAAACATAATTTCCCGTGCCGTGTGCAGGAACAACCGACAAGGTAAAAATACAATTTAAAAAAAACCAAAACAAAATCAAACCGTCTGATTTACGCCATAAGCTCTTGACCAATCAAAGGCTGAGCTTCCACCATGGCCATTTGTTCTCGCCATCTTGGCCCAGTTCCCCATAAATGGTCCTGGGTACGAGGTTGGGTTGGACCACTGACCCATATAAAACTGGACTGCAGGTGCCCAATATCAATTGACTGGCAATAGACCACTTTCATAATCGCGATTAATTAGAATATTCTTTTATGTGCATCTTAATAAGCCTTTCTGGCCTCGTTTGTGTGTCTGCAATTCAAAAGAATATTTGCTTCATAACGAGGCCAGAAAGGCTCATTTAGAAGAATATTTACTCACATCTTTAGAATATTTAAAGTGAAGGCCTTTATGAAAGTGGTTTACGTGTGGTCAACCCAAGATGGCGGTTTATGAGTCATTTCTCCCATAGTAGTGACCGCTGACCTTTTCCTCATAAATGAATTTATAATTAAAGTGATTGGCCTGCGGGCGCAGCTGAGCCCACAGTCAAGTAAACATGTAGGGCAGAATACGGTCAGCGCTCGTTACCATGAGAGAAAAGGCCGATATTTCCGCCATCTTTGTTCACCCGATCCGCACGTTGTATCTAATAAACTACTAGACATTATATACACATTGTATCCAGTAAGTTACTGGAAATTGTTTAATTCTAAGATGCGCCAATTAACGGATTAAAACCACTGACCTATATATAACTGGACTGCGGGTGCTGGCCAAAAATGTGTCCCCATTTTCACTTTCAAAATGGCGGCATTTATGGGTCCTTCTGCTAATGGTAGCGACCACTGACATGTACTTATCGTAGGAAAACAGAATATTTTTGTAAATACAAAGCGATTTTCTTACTTTATTAATAAATCGTTCCTATGCGAGGGCTTCCCCAGAGATGAATAAAATCGTCTGGCGTTAGCCAGAATAAAATACTTAACACCAATTCGGACAGGAAAGAGTTAGAGAGATCGTTTATAAATCGTTCCTGTCCGAGGGCTTCCCCAGAGGTGAATAAAATCGTCTGGCGTTAGCCAGAATAAAATACTAAACACCAATTCGGACAGGAAAGAGTTAGAGAGATCGTTGAAAAATTGTTCCTGTGAAGGCTTCCCCAAGAGGTGAATAAAATCGTCTGGCGTTAGCCAGAACAAAATACTAAAGAGTAAAGAGCAATAAATTCGGACAGGAATTAATGCATGCAGGTTGTTCATTGTTAATTTCTTGTGGAACGACTCAAGAGGCCTGCTGGATTATTTGTCTGACCAAATAGGAATATGGCCTCCCATACCTTGCTTCTTTACGATTTTCTCGGTTCTTTATAGAGCTGGCGACTTCATAAAACGACATGTTTGTAGATTACCATGACCATGTGTATTGACAGTCTTGTTTATTTTATTGCCAAGTGTTCGTGCCGTACCGCCGGTCGGCACGTCTTTAATTCAGACTGCTAGAAAGCTACAACAGTAATTGTCTAGGATTGTTATTATTGTAGTTCAGAACTACAATAAGACTCTTATCAGGAAAACATCCCGGGCCGCTCAGCAACAAACATAAATATTAAATATACATGAAAAACCACCGAAATCTTTTGTTTACACAAACTCTGGCAAAACTTCGACAAAGTTTGCCTAGTCCGTCTACTCCGAACGTTTTCTCAAGAAATAATCCACCGCAGAAGTTATAAAATATATTGGCAGAAAGATAATTCACCTTGCTACAACATACGTACAGTTTCTCTGACCAAATAGCTTAGTTTCCCTAAAAAAAGCCAAATACCGAACATGTCCAAATTATAATAGCGGCCGCTGTTTTGAATTTTTTCCCCGTATGTATTATGTCTTCTCCGAATGTCTTCTCGCGAAATAAACCACTGTAGAAGCTATCAAATATACTGGAAGAAAGATAATTGATCTGGCTACAACATACGTACAGTTTATCCGACCAAATAGCTTAGTTTTCTTAAAAAAAGCGAAATACCGAACATGTCCAACTGAACTAGAGTTCTTAGGTATCGGTCAGCGACCTTCACCATTAGCAAAAGGACCCATAAATGCCGCCATTTTGAAAGTGAAAATGGGGACACTTTTCCTAACTCAAAGGTAATAGGAGCACGCAGTCCAGTTATATATATATAGGTCAGTGATTAAAACTCACTGCGCATCCCACAATCTTTGTCAAGAACTGTTGACCATAAATTACGAACACTACTAAGGGGTTGGACGGGGAGGAGGTGATTTAAAAACACACCCCCCCCCCGACACTTTTCAAGTTAGGGTTAGGGTTACCCCAGGAAATTCACATTTTTGAGATTAGGGTTACGGGGTTCGGGGGGGAAGGGTTTCATTAAAATCCTCTTTATTAAACAATTTCCAGTAACTTACTGGATACAATGTGTATATAATGTCTAGTAGTTTATTAGATACAACGTGCGGATCGGCTGCTTTGTTCGGTCACTTTTTGGATGAGACCCGCAGCCGCTGCCCTGCCCCGAAACTGCGGTCTCTTGCTTCGCCATTCTTGTCCGAACAAACACTCTGGGAAACGAGACAACCTCGTTCCCAGGGCCTTTCTGAAATTTGGAGGGCGGGAAAAGGGGCTTGAATAATGCAACACAGCTGCCAAACGTTTGCGCATGCGTGAATTCGCTGAGTAAATATTCCAAGAGAAGTGGGAACTAGCCGTGGTGACAACAACCAGACAGTGAAGACTAAGTAAGACTCAACTATTCATTTGTGTTTTAAAAAAAGGGTAAAGAAAATTACGAAGGGGTAAATTCAGAATGTTAGAATATTGACAAGGAAGCTATGCACAAATTACCTACCTTACCTTTTTGGTAGTATGCTTATAATTTTAACTTTTGTGTCGGACTCTTGGACCAGTCCAAATATTTCAGTGTTTTCCCGCTCTTTTTCCGAGGACGAGCTCGGACGTCGCACATGCGCAAAACGTTTGGCAGCGGTTTTGGCATCGGTTGGTCATAGCACCCAGAAATACTGGGTGTAATAAATTAGCAATATAACTTAGTATGCAAAATCGTAATGGCAGTCTCGTTGGAGAAGTTCAATGTAATGGTGGTCCCATTTGTCCCGTTGGCGGATACGTTAAAGATATTTGATCATAACTGGCACAAAACTATGCATAATTATGTTTCCCGAGGAATGTTTAAGAAAAGCAATCAACCAATAAAAATTCAGAATCTACCAATTTCAAAAAGGCCCTGGGAACGAGGTTAAGAAACGAGATTGTATCGATGGTAACAAGCTCAATAAGCAAGCTTAGCATCTCAACTGGGCATAAAAATATTTATAGGGGTAGAATTTATTTCATATTTTCATATTTCAACAATTATATATATTTTTATATTCAATTCAATATTATGTTTTGTATTCAAATATATATTCAAATCGTAATTAAAATTATTATGAATATTACAAATTTCAAAATTATAGAAAAAAAAATTGCAAATGTGAACGACATGTTACCCTTGTATATATGTAGAATCAGCCTACATTTTATTAAAAGTATAATATTGGGCATTTCACTCGATTACATAGCATGTTCTAGGGTATGTTCTAAGGTTCTATGTAATCGAGTGAAATGCCCAATATTACTTCTAATAAACCCAATTCTCTCCTGGCATTACCACCTTAAAACTCGCGATCAAGCTCTCGGCAACGGCCTCCGTGGCTCAGTGGTCAGAGCATTGCACCTCAATCGCAAGGTCGTGGGTTCAATTCCTGCCGGAAGGCCTGTGTAGTTGCATTTTTCGCAACTGGTCCCGGTTTGGTCTTAAAATGTATATATTCTACACTCGAATTTTCCTTCACCTAAAATCCCTACATTTTATTAAACCTGATACAGTAAAAACACGCATAGAAGAACCTGGAGATTAAGAACCTCCAGGCCGAAATTTAACCAATTAAGCACCCAATATGTAAGAACCAGTTCAGTCTGAAAAATATATATGAAGTAGTTTCTTATGCGGAAAATTACTAAAGCTCAGAACATACAGGTACAGAGCATGCTTCAATGGTCCTTGGAAACAGACAGAGTACTAATTCAACGCCAGAAAAAATAGTACTACTTAATACTAATTGGGTGGTTAGCAATAATTAGTGTAATAGACCTTATTCAAAAATGGCCCGCCGAATTAGAATTCTTTTATGTGCATATAAATTAGCCCTTATGACCTCGTTTTAAAGTAAAAATTCTTTTGAATTTCACACATGAAAACGAGTTCATAAAGGCTAATTTATATGTATATAAAAGAATTTTAATTCGGCGGCCATTTTTGAATAAGGGTCTATACATTGTGTTCTGGATACATTACATCTCAAATCATTAATAATTCATGAGGAAAACACAAAGGAAATCAGTACCGTGTCGGTGGTTTGGATATCGGAGGAAGAAATTACATAAATTAAGCAAACTTTTACCTTGATTTTCTCTTAAAATAATGATTTGTTTGAGATGCTATACCATACACTCGGAGGAGTGTCTCGTCAGGATATCCAAACACTTCGACGTTTGTTCAAAAACCTTGGCTTCGCCTCGGTTTTCAACAAACGTCTCGGTGTTTGGATATCCTGATAAAACACTCCTCCTCGTGTATGATATATTACATAAACTGCTTTTTAACCAGATCCATGTACTCTAACGAAATACACCATATCAAGAACAATTGTTTATGCCTTATAAATAAGAACCTGTTAAGAACCTATCAGCCTGATTTCTCACTGCACACCCAACATAGAAGAATAATTTCAGCCTGACTTGGAAAAACAGGGGTTCTTTTATGCGCCATGATCGCCTCGGATTCTTTTGTTCTCCGAGGGAATGTAAACCTCGTGTTTCCCTCCGCTCATGCAAGAGGGAAATTTATCCTTTGTCTTCTAATTTTCCCGTGCATGTTGATGAGGGAAAATTAGAAGACAAAGAAATCCTTTGTCTTCTTCAAAATTTCCCGCTTGCATATATTTTCCCTCATCAACATGCACGGGAAAATTAGATGCAACTTCTCTGATCAACTGTGTAAATTTCCTGTCGGTAAGATTCTCAAAGTTTTCCTCGGCGATCATAATATTACAAACTAATAACAAGACTTTTCGGGAAATTAGCGATTAAATTTCCCCTTTGCCTCGGGAAGATTTGCTCATGTTATTACTTATAATAAAAATTCATATTTTAATAATATAAACAAACATTTATTATATAACTATTATTATATATATTATTATTAATATTAATTTAATATAAAAAATATAATCCCCGAGCCCGGGCGGAGGGCCGAAGGTCCGGAGCCCGGTGAGGGTGCTAATCTCGACATGCGTGGAGTCCACTTTACACGCGTGTAGAAAAAGCAAGGCAGACGAAATCTGGGAAATAGTTTATATATATATATATATATATATATATATATATATATATATATATATATATATGTTTGGTACGACGTCACGCGGTAAGAATAGTTGGACACTGGTGACTAGCGACGAAGAAAACTATGAACTCCTCAAACAAATAGTATTTTGCTTTCGTTTATTTTAAACGAACCGAAATGGAGCACGAAGAAAAGAAGGATACAAACAACCCGTTTAATATATCTTGAAGAGAAACCAGAGAACTTGAAGAAACCAAACGCCGTATGGTAAACAAAAACACGATCTGCAGTCACTCACTCCGTGGTCAAATATAACGGTAGGATTCCTGTTATATTTTTCAAGTTTTCGCTTAACCTAAACAATATACAGCTTCACGTTTTCGTGCTTTCCCTTTGTTCGTCCAAACCATAAATCAGCTTAAGTAAAGCTAACTCAAAACACTACCTTTATAAGCTTACGTAGACGTGATGTTTTTCATTGGCATTACTTCATTACTTTTATTATTAAATACTCATCATTCATGGCCATGGGCTTTGGCGATTTTTTTGGCTGTATTTCCAAATTTTCGACTGAGACGTTGTCTGTTTAATACTGCTTCAAGAATCCGATTCTACCGAATTGTTTTTATCTCGGACTCTATTATACATGTAATTTTTGAGCTGTTGACTTTGCCTTTGCCTTTGCAAAACATGTATGCATAGGGAAGCCATTTAAAGCTTGTTAAAAATAATCCCTTTTGAAACCTCCTAAAAACATATTTTGTACAACCAGAATTTAATCATGAAATCTAAGTTTTGCTTTGATATGTTCATCTTATCCATAAATTATAGAATGAGCTTGAGGATTATCATTTGTTTTTATATCTGTTTGTTTTTATATTGGCTGTAATTATCAGGTGTGCTTATTTTAATCAGGGTGGGTGGGTGGGTGGGGGGTGTTTCAAGAAAGCAGTTAATAAAAGCGGGCGAGGGGTTGTTGCATTCATGTATTTCTAGTTAATTTAATAATTACTATAGTACCATAAATATTATTATACCAAGATGTGGCGCTATTGTACGTCAGCTTCAGTCGTCGAACTGTTTTTAGCATCAATGATTGGTCGAATTGTGGCAAGTTTAGGCAGACCAACACAGACGTATGCATTATTTCTGCATTAACTTCCGAAATATGAAACTCGGTCATTCCTTCTGTTAAAAGTCAAATTATTTGGGGGAAAAGTCACTAGTCAACTTATAATTGGAGTTTAGTTGAATTGAAGTGAGTGAATTAGAGTAGAGTAGAGTAGAGTAGAGTAGAGTAGAGTAGAGTAGAGTGGAGTGGAGTGGAGTGGAGTGGAGTGGAGTGGAGTGGAGTGGAGTGGAGTGGAGTGGAGTGGAGTGGAGTGGAGTGGAGTGGAGTGGAGTGGAGTGGAGTGGAGTGGAGTGGAGTGGAGTGGAGCGGAGTAGAGTGAATTAAGTGAAGTAACTGCACTGAAGTGAACTGAAGTCACAAGTCATTTTGTCCAAATCACAACTCAAACCAAATCGCAGGACACAAAAATCGATTCCGACCCAACTCGTCTCCACAACTCAACTGCTATCCATCCATCCATAAATATACTCCGCAACTTCAAGGAACGTAATCTAAAAACTGCATATTTCCATCGCTAGGGTATTGATCAAGACAAGCTGAATGACCAGGTTCCGGACACTGATCAAAACCGCTGGCCTTAAAGAACGAATCTCCCCCACGATGCTCTGCGTGGCGAAAATAACCACGTACGTAGTTTCTCCGAGCAAAAAGTCCCGGATTCCGAGGCGCGGTTACCCACGCGCCGCTGATTGGCACTCTCGTGGGTAACCTGTGTTCCCTCAACATGTCCCCGGCCTCCAAGCTTCGCCGACCATGTAATAAAAGTGCCCATTTTGTGGTTCGTATTTTAAACGTCCCCAAGCCAGATGGATCTGCAGTGAAATTGAATCCAGCCGCTTCGAATTTTCCCCGGAGCTTGCCAAAGGCAGTGAAATTTTTCGTGTGGAAATGGATGTCAGCATCTTTCCCCCACGGAATAACGGAACCAAACTTTAGTGCACCTGGACACATTAAATGTATTTTATTATAACATAGTGAAAGAAGTTAACGTATAGCGGTGTCAACGGTCGAGCCCGAAGCTACGCAGGCTAGTCCCGCACTGGCCAGAGTCGGACTGGCCATATGTGCCATTGTGTCAATGGCACATGCGCCCCCTTAGGATGCCGTTACTGCGCCCCTTTCCCGTTGTATAATATTATATTTGATATGTAGTGCAATTCTTATTTAAAAACCCGAATTTGGATTTATAGTCGTTTTACGTTTTAATCAGTATGGTACAGCTAATAGTATATTACGATTAAATATTTTAGTACACTTCACGCAGCTGACAGCCTGACATGAAGTGGTATTTTTTATCCTTCAAAACTCTTTCAAACCACCCTCAAATTGCAGGAAATGCTATTTCAGAGACTCTAGAACTAAAAATTTTCCAGTGGGCATGCTCCTGGACCCCCTTGAAGTTGGTCGCACGGTCGCACCTTCGGTGCTCCTTGCCCCACATGTAGTAAGTATTGTTATATACCAAAGACTTTCGTTTGCCAAAGATGAAATCCTATTGGTCAAATCATGGTCACGTGTTGTTCAACAAACTCAATGTTTCTTTCTGCCGAGGGAAGCATTGCATTGTTTCCCTCTGACGTCAACAACGAAGAAGGAAACAGTGCAATGTTTCCCTCTGACGTCAGCTTTAATCATGCGTTGTTCACGTGAATACACAATGATTATTGCATCAGATCAAGAACTTTGGACTTTTCGGAACATTTTGAAAAGAAGAGCTGTTTCGAGCTTGCTTGCCATGAAATAGTCCATTTTCCAAAGGAAAGAATATCTATACATCTCTTCAAAGAAGATCTGAAGAAAACCTGGATAAATTTAAAGCTGTTCTTTGTACTTGTTGAGTCTGGTGTATTTGTTTAGTTGAATTGAAATTACGAAGACAAAGTCAAAGTGTTTTGGTAAGTTTTTTGCCTTTTGCAAGTTTCGAGTCAACTTGGTATTTTGTATTTTAAAAGTCTTTGGTATATAACAAAACGCTTGTTGACTTTTGCCTCGAGAAACATCGAGTTTCACGGTCCCTCAGGCTTCAGTGTCACCCTCGGGGTAAAGCCCTTGGGTGACATTGAAGCCTTCGGGTCCGTAAAACACGATGTTTCCCTCGGCGTCAGTCAACAAGTGTATATTATTGCCTGTTTTGCCCCCTTGTTAAATATTCTGAAAATAACCCTGACGGCGCCCCCCTCTCTAACGGCGCCCCCCTCTCTAACGGCGCCCCCCTCTCTAACGGCGCCCCCCTCTCTAACGGCGCCCCCCTCTCTAACGGCGCCCCCCTCTCTAACGGCGCCCCCCTCTCTAACGGCGCCCCCCTCTCTAATGGCACCGCCCTCTCTAACGGCACCCCCCTCTCTAACGGCACCCCCCTCTCTAACGGCGCCCCCCTCTCTAACGGCACCCCCTCTCTAATGGCGCCCCCCCCCCTCTAATGGCACCCCCTCTCTAACGGCGCCCCCTCTCTAACGGCACCCCCCTCTCTAACGGCACCCCCTCTCTAATGGCACCCCCCCCCTCTAATGGCGCCCCCCTCTCTAACGGCGCCCCCTCTCTAACGGCGCCCCCCTCTCTAACGGCGCCCCCTCTCTAACGGCGCCCCCCTCTCTAACGGCGCCCCCCTCTCTAACGGCGCCCCCCTCTCTAACGGCGCCCCCCTCTCTAACGGCGCCCCCCTCTCTAACGGCCCCCCCTCTCTAACGGCGCCCCCTCTCTAACGGGCCCCCTCTCTAACGGCGCCCCCTCTCTAACGGCGCCCCCCTCTAACGGCGCCCCCCTCTAACGGCGCCCCCCTCTCTAACGGCGCCCCCTCTCTAACGGCGCCCCCTCTCTAACGGCACCCCCCCTCTAACGGGCCCCCCTCTCTAACGGCGCCCCCTCTCTAACGGCGCCCCCTCTAATGGCGCCCCCTCTCTAATGGCGCCCCCTCTCTAACGGCGCCCCCCTCTCTAACGGCACCCCCTCTCTAACGGCGCCCCCTCTCTAACGGCGCCCCCCTCTCTAACGGCGCCCCCCCTCTAATGGCACCCCCTCTCTAACGGCACCCCCTCTCTAACGGCACCCCCCTCTCTAACGGCACCCCCTCTCTAACGGCGCCCCCTCTCTAATGGCACCCCCTCTCTAACGGCGCCCCCTCTCTAACGGCGCCCCCTCTCTAACGGCGCCCCCTCTCTAACGGCGCCCCCTCTCTAACGGCGCCCCCCTCTCTAACGGCGCCCCCCTCTCTAACGGCGCCCCTCTCTAACGGCGCCCCCCTCTCTAACGGCGCCCCCCTCTCTAACGGCGCCCCCCTCTCTAACGGCGCCCCCCTCTCTAACGGCGCCCCCCTCTCTAATGGCACCGCCCATAATACGAAGCCGGACTGCCGCACCCTTGGGTATATAAACCCTTGTTCGGTAGCCCTCGGCTTAGGCGTTGCTCGTTTTCTTACTCCCTTAGTCCCCCCCCCCCCCCCCCCCCCGCCATTTTCTCTCTTCGTTGTTTTTTCCCTATTACTGTAGTTCGTCGCAGTTTCCACTTCCTCGGTCCAACGAAGGACTACGTTGTTGTCACTTGCTATCTCTCGATACCTCACTGCCCTTCCTTGTATCATGCTGGGCATGTTTTCCAGTGGTGTGGTGTTACCGTGTTACGTCTATTGTAGATATCGCTTGCTGTCTATACACATTCCTCATTCTCGGCAGGGTGAGTTACTTCAACCTGGGTAAGTATTCTATTTACTGGTAATTATCGTTCTTAGTTTTTCCCGTATTAGACGGGTGACTTTGCAGATCTGGGGGCGGTGGAGGTTCCGTTGGTTCGGGGTCGTGTGCCGTGCTGGCAGTTGTTGCATCGTGACTCGTCGTTGTCGGCTGGGTAGTGAACCTCGTTCCTGTCGCGGAGGCACGATACCCCGGGAAACGAGGTTGCAGGTTAGCGACTGACTCCATCCCTTACGATCTGCATTCCGACAAAGTATGTTAGGTCGCGGTAACGTACTGTGAGCCTGTGTATCGTCGTTACTGTTAGTACTAGCTATATTCACTGATCTATATATACAACTGGATAGGCCATTCCCTATGACCAGTAGGTAATATGGCCAGCAGTCAAGCATTTCGTGCCAGTCGCCGCCATCTATACGTAGTGGAACATATGACGCATTGCGGCCTTAGAACTTGTTCCCAATCCCAAATTTGACTAGCATAAGCAATCTTGACGTCAGCACGGTCATATTATCCGGGGGTAGGAATATTATGTGTGCAGTGCCGGGGCAGTTGGAAAAGCCGTAAAGCAAACAACAGATGCCGGTTCGTTTAGTTTTCACTGTTTAACAACAAATACAGTCAAACGAGTGGCAAGTACACAACACGAAATATTATCAAGGCATTAAGATTACTATAAAAGACTTGAAATTGAGTTCTTCGTAGATTTTATAGTCTGTTTTTCAGTTTATATTATCGTGAAGTTTCTTCGTTGTCGCCACTGAAGAAAAACAACGAAATTTAAAGGTTTTATAGCTCAGTAACAGAAACAACTACAAGAAACTAACGTCTTAAACCTTATTAGGTACTTCTTGTGTCCTTACATTTTAAATTTTCTTAAAATAACTCTTTTTGTCTGTTTTCAATCTACGAAAGCTATGAACTTCAGTGACAGCCATCTTGGGTAGTGGTCACGTCATCCTACAACTGGCGCGCAAAATCCGGCCCAATGGCCCATCCAGTTTTATATAGAGATCAGTGGCTATATTACTACCTCAGCTTGAGGGAGCTGCGAAGGTAGAACACCAAGCAATTAGTTAAAATACACAATCTGCGTTGTTGATCATAATTGCAGTGCCCTGACGAGTTAGCTGCGGGCCCGCGGCTAACTTCAGGCAGCTTTTATTTTCTGCTTTGAGTTGCTCCCCCTTACACCCTCAATGGCGAAGGTATCACTGGAGCAGTCTCTGCAGAGTTCCGACCTGCACCGGTACCACCCGCACGAGAGCTCTTATTTAATTTGCATATTCACCGAATCGACAGTAAGCGATGTTTTTGACACGGCATTTTGACGCGATATTTTTGACGCAACGTTTTTGAGGCGACGCGTTTTTTTGACGTAATAAATGTGGTTAAATGTAATTTAAGCAAAGTTAACTGCCGATGTAGATAGTCAACGGCCTACCCCTCACGATCTTGGGGAGTCCCAAGTTCTTGAGGAGGCCCAGGGGCGCACACGCACGTTTGCCATTTGGCGGGGCTTGTGTCTGTGGCGTTGCGGCTATCTTTGCTTGCTTTGCACGCTAGCCTGTTGCTCAGCTCCAGTGTTTGAATTTTGGATCGTCGCTTGTTTCCCCCTTTCACCCTTACCCCACCCATTTCAGGGAGTGGAATTATATAGGCTACTGCTATACCTAATACATATTCCACTGATTACTCAGTGTGACAGGTGCCGGGAGGTCTGCCTTGGCAGAGTTGTCATGGTGACCCCTTACTGCTTCCAATCTTGTCCCGAAGTCGGGATTGCTCAATTGCTTGCCCCGAAGTCGGGATTGCTCAATTGCTTGCTATGTTGATTGGCTCATTGCTTACGGCTAGATTGCTTAGCCTTGGCCATCTATGGCACTTACCTCCAACCAACCAAATACACGCGTAAAAACGCACAACTTGTTCACGGTTGTCAACAGGCGTGAACAATGTTGTGCTGCTCGCGGTAAACAAGTTGTTCACTTATGGTTCGAACAACTTGTTCACGGATAAATCAACAGTTATGAACAAGTTGTTCCAACAGCACATTTTTTATAGCCAACAACGTTGTTCGCACATGATACAACATGTTGTAACAGCATGACGAGGTAACGATGAACAACAATGTTACAATAATGGTGAACATGGTTGATGTATCAACACGTGCTTCGGTTGTTACAACATGCGTGAACAACGGTTGTTGTTTCATCAAGTAGTAACAACTTGTTGAAACAATGATGAACAATGTTGTTCATTTATCAATGTTGTTCACATGTGCCAACAAGTTGTTACAGCATTGTTGCAAGTTGTTACAGCATTGTTCAGGCAACAATGCTGTAACAACTTGCGAGATTTTTACGCGTGTATCTGGCAGTTAAAGTGCAAATAGTAAGTGGCCGCCTGAATCCAATCAATCCAAGGAACAACAAACACGTAAAAAGTAGTACAACGACTCACCTAAAACAGTGCCAGAGGCGTATTCACAAATCACCTTGCCTTCTTCGCATGTCCGCATGGTAAACTTGATCACATCTCCCAAGTTGTCGAGGTCACATGGTGGATTACCAATGCCGTCTGGCCACGAGCAGGACCTTCCTTTGGTGTATGGGAAACCACGTTTGCAACCATACCAACGTACCGTGCCATCGGGATTGATCATCTTCTTAATATCGTGTTTGTTCGCAAAAGCTGCATAATCTGCATCTGTTGTTGTTGGGGTATCAATGTTGAACATAACATCAGCACAAACTACTACCATATTGTAAGCATCATTCCCTCGTTTTAGTCGCCAAAAAAGGTCATGAAAAACACCTTTGGATAGACTATTGGAATAAAAATAATAATAACAAAGTTTGTTATAGAGCTTGAGTTTCACTGGATGCAACGATGACTGTCATTGGTTCGTTTGTGGTCACATGACCTTAGCTAAATTTCAATGTCTACGGAGCGGGCAATAATTGAGAACTTATTGCCTGCTCGGTCAATAAGTTCTCGCTAGAACTTTGAAGTCTTCACGGCATTCTATAAACAAAAGCTTGTTTGGTACGAAAAAAAGAATATTTATAGGTCTTCAAAGCATGTGTGAAGATTAACTGGAGAAATGTATTGCTGTTCTTTTGTTCTGAGACCTATATTTGTTTGGTTGAAGTGAAATTACGGAGCCAGGCGAAATGTTTTGGTAAGTCTTTCAGTTCGTCTTTTGTGTACTTTCCCTTGATGAACGTCGAAATTATTCAGCGAAACTCAAACAGTTTTGTTTTCCCTCGAGTCTCGATATCAAGACTCTAGGGAAAACAAAATTAACTGTTTCCCTCGGGAGCAGACATTAAGTGTATATTAACAAAGTAGTCAGAGTAATAATGTACTGTGGTGTGGTGTGGTATTGTATGGTCTGGTGTACCATACTACACCTCACAATACTACACCATACTAGTAGTATGGTGTAGTAGTAACTAGTATGGTGTAGTAGTATGGTAAGGTGTAATATGGTAAGGTGTAGTATGGTAAGGTGTAGTATGGTAAGGTGTTGTGTAGTGGCCGGTGGGGTATGGTGTGGTATGGTGTGGTATGGTGCGGTGTAGTGTATGTTGTGGTATGGTTAGTGTGGTGTGGTCTAGTGTAGTGTAGTATGGTGTAGTATAGTATAGTAAAGTGTGGTATGGTATGGTGTTGTGGTATGGTGTGGCATAGTAAGGTCTGGTATGGTCTGGTGTAGTGCGGTGTGGTAAGGTGTAGTATGGTATGGTGTGGTGTGGTGTGGTATGGTAAGGTGCACTGTGGTATGGTATAGTATGGTATGCTAAGGTATGGTATGGTATGGTATGGTATGGTATGGTATGGTATGGTATGGCAAGGTGTGGTATGTTCTGGTATGGTGTAACATATGGTGTGGTATGTTGTGGTGTAATGTGGTATGGTGTGATATGGTGTGGTCACTGTGGTGTGGCATGGCATGGTGTGGTATGCTGTGGTGTGGTGTGGTATGGTATGGTATGGTATGGTATGGTATGGTATGGTATGGTATGGTATGGTATGGTATGGTATGGTATGGTATGGTATGGTATGGTATGGTAAGATATAGTATGTTGTGCTGTGGTAATATGTGGTATGGTGAAGCAGAGAAGAATGGTAGGCTAAACTGGAAAGTAGTTGCTGGAAAGTAGAATTAAATCAGACCACACAGAGTAACAGAGTAGAATACATGTATGCTGATCTTACCTACTATCAAATATAATCCGTTTCAACAGTTGTGTTTTCGCTACAAAGGGTCCAGGCAAGTAATCACACACAACACATTCATTAAATGATCTGTAATAACCAGACGAATACTTCGCAGTCCAATAATTAAATGACACCTGTCGACAACCAAGGTCCCACTGTGCTGTGAGATTGCGATAACTCCCCCCTACAACAGCTACGTCGTCATTATAACTCAACATCCGGACCAAACGATACAAGTCAATGTCGTCATCAAAGTGAGTTATACGAGGAGCGATCAGGACATAAGGTGTGCTCACTTGAGCTAAAAGTTTTGACCATATTCTTCCTTGGTTAGTATTTCCAGTAACATGGTTCTTGAATTTGATATTCAATTTTGATACCGCAGATGCTGTCACCTCTGGCAAAGGTTTTGAAGTTGCCAAAATAACTTGAGTGTCAGGGTAGTATTTTTCCACTCCTTGCATCATTTCTAGGTAACTCATCGCAGGTTTGGGAAACTCTTTTGGTGTGTACATCAATAAAGTTATCAGTTGATCCATGGGCACAAATTCTTTGCATTTCACGCTAGCGAATCCTAATCGGTAATAAGGAGCGCCATACCCCAAATCGTCCCCAACAAATTTCTCAGGGCAGACCTCTTGTTTTCTAAATAATTAAATGTATTCACTTAACTAAGCGAGCGTAAAGATAAGAGAAGAAATGTGGCGAAATATCTAACAACGTACTGTCGTACTAGGGACTTTAAGATCTACGACGTCAACCTCAACGACGGCGTCCTCTAAACAAAAGAATTATTTTTGCAAAATAGAGAGAGAGAGAGAGAGAGAGAGAGAGAGAGAGAGAGAGAGAGAGAGAGAGAGAGAGAGAGAGAGAGAGAGAGAGAGAGAGAGAGAGAGAGAGAGAGAGAGAGAGAGAGAGAGAGGGAGGGAGGGAGGGAGGGAGGGAGGGAGGGAGGGAGGGAGAGAGGGAGAGGGAGAGAGAGAGAGAGAGAGAGAGAGAGAGAGAGAGAGAGAGAGAGAGAGAGAGAGAGAGAGAGAGAGAGAGAATGAATAAGTTTTAGCCCCAGAGTAATCTCAATACCGTCCTCGTTCTTTATACAACGCTACTTAGAGCATTTTCACGTCCTCAGACAACGTCAACGGCCAAAAGATGAGAACTGTTGCTTGAGATTGACTTCAATACGGACACTACAATCATTTTAGTAATACTTGTTGGGAGTTGGGGCGTTTTGGAAGTCATTAACGTGCTTATATCACTTGTGGGGGTTTAACGTATTTGAATAGAGCAAAAAAAATTAGTTAATAACTTATTTTGCCATTTTTGATTTACTTATAGTTTCTGAGATATAAGCCTTTAAACATGCCAATTTCGGCTTTTCGCCCGTTTTTAATTTTTAAGCAAGGGGGCCTGGGACTCAGGAACCTAAGCTGACCGTCTTCTTAGTTGGAACTCTCGTGCGTACTGGAAAACGGGTGTGAGCTCGACATTTCGATTTTTCAGTCAAATATATGTGTTTTTGTGAATCAATAAGCCGAAACGTAGTTGTTTTGGATTGACTCGTTCCTGAGTCCCAGGCTCCCAAGGTATTAAAATGAACGACGGAAATTTTTGAGAATGGGCATGTTCAGAAGCCAATATGTCAGGAACTTTTTTGGAACTAAATCAAAAACGGCAAAATAACTTATTAACTGATTTTTTTCTGCTCTATTTAAATGTTAAAACTCCAGAAGTGATACAAGCACTTTAAACTAGCTTCAAATATCAAATATAATCCCCGAGCCCGGGCGTAGGGCCGAAGGCCCGGAGCCCGGGTGAGGGTGCTAATCTCGACATGCGTGAAGTCCACTTTACACGCGTGTTGAAAAAGCAAGGGAGACAAAATCTGGAAATAGTTTATATATATACGTCGTAGGGTGTCACGCGGTAAAATAATTGGGCACTGGTGATTAGCTTTGAAGAAAACTTATAGTTATTTCCATATTTTGCGAAACAAAATGGTTTCAAATGGTTTCGTTTTAAACGAAAAGAAGCAGAACAACGAATAAAAGAAGGATACAAACAGCCGGTTTAATATATCTTGAAGAGAAACTAGAAAACCTGAAGAAACCGAACGCCGTATGGTAAACAAAAACTGACGGTAGGGCATTTGTATTTATTTATTTTGCTGATTGTAATCAGCATTTATTCATTAATATATTCTATAAACGCCAAGAACGGCAAGACTTTTAAATAGAATCCTTTTAGGCACTCGTCAGTTACTTTAATAATATGTTGTTTTCGAGTTTTTGCTTTACCATTAAGCAGTATACAGCTTCACGTTTTCGTGCTTTGATGCTTTCCTTTTGCTACTGTGGACGTGATGTTTTTCATTGACTTAATTGCAAGCACTTATCATAAATACTCATAGGCTTTGTCCATTTTCTTTTGTCCTGTATTATACAGACTGAAATTTATAGGTTGTCTGTTGTTTTTATCTCCTATTATAAATGTAGTTTTTGAGCTGTTAACTTTTAATCCTGCCTTAAGCAAAACATAAAAGTAATTCCTTTGGAAACTTCCTAAATGGCTAAAAACAATATATTTTTACAACCAGAGTTTAATATGAAATCTGTATGTTTTCCTTTGATATGTTCAACTTTCATTTCAGTCATTCTAATCATAAATTCTGTAATTATCCTGAGGAGTTATATCAGGAGTGCTTATTTTAATTGGAAGGTGGGGTGGGTGGGGTGCATTTCAAAAAGCATATAAAAGCAGACGAGGGGTTGTTGCATTTATGTATTTCTAGTAGTCAGTTAAGTGTGACTTCTTTAAATTGTAAAACTTATCTTGTGTTTTAACCGCCGTCGTCGTCCCAGCATCTTAAAGTCCCCTGCTGTCGAACAACGTACTGTAACCATAGTCAATCGAGATATGGTCTGGAAACTCGACAAACTTCAAAGCGCTTTAATGGGCTGTGATTTTATGTTGGACCGTACCTTACACCGTGCACAACCTTTGTTTTAGGTTTATTAATATTTAAATAGCACGGTTGAGTGATTGAACTGAAACGTTGCTATTGGATAATTCGTTCATTATACTAAAATACAATGTGTTCAGTGACCGTGCACCGTGCACAAAAATGCATAAAGGCGAGCAAAAAAACCCCAAAGACTTTAGCTGAGTTTCCAGGTCATATTTTGAATAACTATGCTGTAACGTAACGTCTTGTAACGTAGTCTAATGTCTAACAACAGCGTAACGTTTTCCAATATATAACGGAACATCTTTCGAGCGTAGCGGAACGTCTTATAATGCAGCGTAATGTCTGACAACGTAGTGGAACATCTTGCAACATAACGGAACGTTTTATAGCATAGCAGAACGTATTATAACGCAGCGTAAGGTTTTATGACGTAGTTGCAACGTCTTATAATGTAACGTAATGTCTAACGACATACATGTAATGTAAGACGTTGCGCTACGTTGTAAGATATTAGGCTGCGTTATAACACGTTGTGCTACGGTATTAAACGTTTCGTTATGTTGTAGGATGTTCCGTTACGGTATAAAACGATCCGCTATGTTGTAAGATGTTTCGCTACGTTATAAAATGTTCCGTTAGGTTGCAAGACGTTATACGCTACATCGTATGTTAACATTGTAGCGTAACGTCTTATAGCGCAGTGTGACGTTTAACAACGTAGCGCGATGTTTTATGAGGCCTGCCTAGAGCTGTCCCTGTTGTTTATATCTGCTGCACAAGTAGTTTCATATAGGAAAAATCTTGCATGTAAAATCTTGCTAAGGTTTTACCTTGGAGCTTGTGATGTCCTGGCATTCGGAGTTTTCTTTCGAGTTACTTCAACAGTCTTGACCTCCATTGTGCGTAGCATATTATTCACAATTTTCACTTGATATTCCAAGGTGTGGTATTGATGAGTTGAAAGTGAAAGAGTACGTTGTAATTCTTGTAGATTGAGCACCAACTTCCGAAGTTTTGCCCCAAGCAAGTCCTTATCTTTTTGCGGAAGATATCGGATACTTAAAACCATAAAAAATCATTTGTTATTAACATTTAATTATTATATCTCAAACTCATTAATAATTCATGAGGAAAACACAAAGGAAATCAGTACCGTGTCTGTGGTTTGGATATCGGAGGTAGAAATTACATAAATTAAGCAAACTTTTACTTTGATTTTCTCTTTAAATACTGACTTGTTCGAGATGCTATATATATATATACGCTCGGAGGAGTGTTTCATCAGGATATCCAAACACTTCGAAGTTCGTTCAAAAACCTCGGCTTCGCCTCGGTTTTCAACAAACGTCTCAGTGTTTGGATATCCTGATGAAACACTCCTCCTCGTGTATGATACATTACATAAAGTATTTACTATTGTCATTATTACTTCCGCCAAGAGTTTGTTTTTATCTCTGTTTGTTTGTTTGTTTGTTTGTTTGTTTTGCGTGCGTGCGTGCGTGCGTGCGTGCGTGCGTGCGTGCGTGCGTGCGTGCGTGCGTGCGTGCGTGCGTGCGTGCGTGCGTGCGTGCGTGCGTGCGTGCGTGCGTGCGTGCGTGCTTGTTTGTTTGTTTGTTTGTTTGTTTGTTTGTTTGTTTGTTTGTTTGTTTGTTTGTTTGTTTGTTTGTTTGTTTGTTTGTTTGTGTGTGTGTTTTTTTGTTTGTTTGTTTGTTTGTTTGTTTGTTTGTTTGTTTGTTTGTTTGTTTGTTTGTTTGTTTGTTTGTTTGTTTGTTTGTTTGTTTGTTTGTTTGTTTGTTTGTTTGTTTGTCATTAGAATAGTAAAATATCTCAAAAATTATTGACACCGATTTTGATGTAACTTTGTAGCAAGGTTGATCACAGGCCAAAGACTAGAATTGCTAAAAATACTTAGGCCTGCGCTAAACCTCGCAAAGTAGACGAATTTAATTCGAATTAACTTCGTCCGTAATGCGACGTCCAGTTAAACGTCGAATTTCAGTCGAATTTCAATCGAATTTTCGTGCACCGAATTGTCACAAACAGAAGAGAAACATTTAATTCGACCCTACGATAATTCGTCGTGTAACTCGAACACGCATTATCGTCGCATTATCCGTCTGACTCAGACGAATTTAATTACCCAGACGAATTTAATTCGTGTGTCGAATTTAACCGAGTTATACGTCGCAGTTTCGTCGAATAAAATTCAAACAATTAAATTCGTCTTTTGTGCGACGTTTAGCGGAGGTCTAATAGCGTGATACAACCCGTTTAAACTCAGTAGTTCATTCATAGGCTTACAGCATGCCCTATGTGCTGCTATATGGGGCATCCTCTCTTAACAGCGACCTCTGAACCCCTATATGCAATAGAACTAAAAACTAAATAGACTGACATTCAGTGGCGCAACTAGGCATCTGGGGCCCCGTGGGATTGATTACTTCGGGGGCCCTTTCCGATTTAGTGACCGCATTTCTAGGGGGGTTCGGCGGCATGCTTCCCTGGAAAATTTTTGAATCTAGAGTCTCTGAAATGGCATTTCCTACACTTTGATGACACTTTTGAGCAAAATCTAATCATTCACACTCCAATTCAAAATCTGTTAAAGTGGGCAGATTATTTGAATATAAGAGTCATAACTGCATTCATTCCATTCCGCATAGCCTGTGTGCAGACATTTTACCCAATCTCCGCAGATTGGGTAAAAAGTCAGTGCACACCGCACATGGTAATAAGGGCACTTCTTGCCAAAATTTTTGGGGGTAAATACCCCCTACCCCCCGGTCACGCCGCCCCTGCGTATGGGTGTCAAAGCATCCCCCCACCCCCCAAGAGGACTGGACTGGGGGGGGGGGAGCTAATCATCCTTACTTGCAGCCAGTGGCTGAATTGCGAAGGAGGCAGATCAATGTGGCCGTGTCAAGGCATATTAAAGGCGCTCCAGGCAGCTGCCATACAACACAGTTCAGACCACAGCTAAGATGTTAGGTGTTGATTTCAGTGTAAGACTCAAGACTGTCAGACAAAGTGGCGGGACCTGAATGTGCGACAAACCAGTAGAAGGGTCCAGGGAAATGCTCCTCCAGGAAATGTTTGATTTTCCAATGCTCTGAAACGCTATTTCCTGCATTTTGAGGGCAGTTATAACCATCAGAAAGGGGGGGTTCTATGGAACCTACGGATCTCATCACAAAAAGCTTGGGGCCCCTAATTAATTCCTTTTGCTCAGGGCCCATGGGGTTTACCCACCCTTCCCAATAGGTAGTTGCACCACTGCTGATATTTTTACCCAGCAGTCATATTTTGCCTTCTACAGCATGGGACCTTCACTACAAGAAAGATGTTGCTGCTGTCGAAAGAGTCCAGAGATCGGCGGCACGTTTCTGTTTAAGAAACTACGATTGAACAGCTAGTGTATCAGCCATGACAAAAGAGTTGACCTGGGATACATTGGAAACAAGAAGGAAATGTATACGCCTAAATATGATGTATAAGTTAAGTCGTGGTTTACTTAACTTGAACACGGAGAACTTGCTGATTCCGAGTCAAGAAACAAGAACACGAAACAGTCACATATTTAAGTATAGAGTACCTCGAGTTATGAAGGACATTTTTAAATATTCTTTTTATCCTAGAACATTAACTGAGTGGAACAGTCTTCCTAAGGAAATAGTTTTATCAGAGACTTTGGATGTTTCTAAGAGTAAACTTGAGAATTACATTAAGTAAATTTTTCTTATACTATTTTCTATATTAAGTAATTTTTTTTCTTTTATAGTTATAGTTAGGTTTAGAATTTGTATTTTGTATTGTCATACATGTAGTTGGTGTGATAATCGTTCGATTTTTACCGACTTAATAAAATGTAGATGTAGCGCTGCTATACATGCAGTATCCCTGAGAAAACCAACAACTCGAAAAAACAAAAGTTCTTACCAATTTTAACTTACCTTACAGTATTAAGTTTGTGTGCAACCCGTAAATGATTACTCAGTTTACTTCCCAGTTCAAACTTGTATTCAAGATAAAAGATGGCCATACCCAATACAATGATAGCCACAAAAACAGTAATCTTTAGGCGAGACATAACTGAAAATTATTGTCTTTGTTGGTACTAGCAAGTTACCTGGAAAAAAAAACCCCATCAGAAATGAACTATAATCAAATGCAAAACTTGAAATCATTCATGAATGTATTTGAGAGTGGTAAATTAGTGTCTCACACTTTAGGCTGAAGTATGGAAGAAGTGAGAAAGAGATCCAGGGCTGGATTAGGGCTGTGTGGGACCTTGACCCCCCCCCCCCCCCCTCAATGAGTTGTAAGCCCTGGGGCCCAACATTTGCTAGAAAGCAAGTGCAGAACAACAATTGTGCAATCAGAAAGCGCCAGAGGCCCTGAAAGCTTGGGGCCCACGGTATATGCTGCTTTTGCCATATGGTTAATCTGGTACTGTACGATTGGAAATCGCATAGCAAATCACCACTTTCATGGGGCAGTTCACAGTCCATGTGCGTGCTGGCTCAAGTGAGTTCTGAGGACATTTGAAACTGATGAATTTGAGAAGAGTAATGGGTTCGTGCATCGCAAAAATTCCACGAGTTGTCAACAAACCATATTCTATGGCAAGCCCAACCTTCATGCTATGCACTTGTGGAAGAATTATGGTCCCACGACAATTTTGAGTGGAGATGTTGAACTTTGAGCTTGGGGTGTCCTCGCTGAAGTGTGCAGCCTGTCAGCTGTGTATTGATGACGTTTACACGCAAGATATTCATTCTACGCATGCGTAGCTAATACCGGTCAGCCCGTATTTTGCGAGCCACGACAGTCACCATTTCCAATCTTGCTCCACTCCCCCCCCCCCCCCTCCCCCAAGTTTCAATATGGCGGAGCCCATGAGATTGCAAGTCAACATCGGCTCTTTTATAAATTTCTGTATATAAAATAAACATAATCCCTTTACGCTTCTGAATATAAACCACACTGGTCCACACAATCGACAAAGAACATAAAGACTATTAATACTTACCGATTAAAACGACATTTTCTGGTCCTTCCAAAGCGGCTGCAAAGCTGAGAGCGTATTAATATCCAAAGACGAATAAAGTAAAAAAGTCAGTCCAAAGCTGGTACAGCAAATATTAATTAATAACTTCTACGTATGCTAGATAGATTGATGAGAGAGTTTCGCTCAAATCTAGGCCAGTTTGGACTACAAACACTGTACTTTACAGTACATACAATCATACTCTGGTCTGCCTCCAAATCGTACCAATAATTTCTGAGATTGAGATGAAATATGAGATGGGCGACAGCAGAAGTTCCATAACGAGAAATACATGCTAGTTATTCGTCCCAGCAATACCACACAACTTGACACACACAAATTACGGACAGCTACACAAAATGACAAAATGGTCAATCGAACGTTTCAGATATGATATCTATGGCCAACCTCGTACCCAGGGTCTTCTGAAAATGGCGGGGCGGAGAGAAGACCCTGGCAAAGGCTGGTCACGTGACACCAATAATTTTGGAATATTTTGATGATGACTCACACTGTACCGGGGGGCGCGATACAGTCACTGATAAACAAGTATAGTTTGTTATTCAGCGAACTATTTAGGCAACCAAGAATAACAAAAACCGTACAAATAACAAGACATTCTCTTAACAAATTTATAAAATCAGTTAATGACCATCTTTAGTAAGAAGCGTCTACACTACAACATATTTGCTTTATTATGCAAGCAAGAAGTATTTAATATTTCGGTTTCTGGACTTTCCGAATCCAATTTAAAAAGTTTAGAAATATACAAAGCCAAAGTCTTCAGTGCTAATCTATAATGTTCGTCAATCGTAGTATTATTGTTGATCGAATATTTGTATTAAAGTACAACCTCAAAGTCAACGACGACAGCAGGTTCGAATATGCCGTTAAGCCATTTGAGTATAAATCGACAGATACAACAATTAAATTTCCACAAATCCCAAACATGTGGACAAGAAACATAAACGTGCTATACTGGACGGTAAATAAACTTCCAACAATCACCAGCATTCGAATATTTTAAGTGTATGTAGCAGTACCTGTATTTAACCGCAGTGGTTCTATTGAAAGCGGGTTTCTGTTTATCAGTTTATGATCGTTCGTCGCCTTCGGCTTCATTTCTGGCGATTGACGGCAACAAATATGAATTATCCAGCAAATGTCGTAAATTTTGAAATATATCTAATTTATTTACCGCTTGAATTTAACGTTACAGGACTTGCAACAACCTTCTACATTTATAAGAACCGAATCAACCGCTCCCCCCAGGACGGGCGAAGCTCAAATTATCCACGTGACCAAATACTCCAAGAATCTTGGAGTATTTTGGAATCACGTGACCAGCCTTTGCCAGGGTCTTCTCATCTCGCCATTTTGAAAGCAGATAAGACCCTGGGTACGAGGTTGATCTATGGCCAAGACAGCAAAACGTCGAGACGGCAAAATATGCTGATGGTAGGCCTACATGAAGTACTTCCTTAATTCTACCTCTGGAGGGTGAGTGTAGAACTGTTCATGCATTTGAGACTTTGAGTGGGCTTCTCGATTCTTGAATATTTACCTTCTCTCTCTTTTTTTTCAATCCTTTGTCAATAATTCTCTTTTCTAACCAATTATTAATGCAAATAAACCACTAACCACTTGCAAAAAATGACAAAGTAACATCTTTTGTACAGTTTTGCATTTCCTTGCTTCGTTGATGAGATTTTTCAGGTTGATAAGCAAATTACAGTCAAACTGGATGTTCTTTACCACGCGTATTGCGCCGCACATCATTTTGCAAAGGAATTGGCGGGCTCTTGGCGGGCTCTCCACAAAGTAAGCAATGGCAAACAGACTTGCTAGTGAGCCAACAACAGCAGAATAACAATGTTAAACATCCAGAAACTGCATCTATACTTTGTTGATTTTAAACAGTATGTTTACTTTGAGTGGAGCTTGCAAGTTTTTTTGAAAAATGATGCGCGCGCAACACCCTGAAACTCGCCTATTGACAGCAACATTGCACCGCGACTCCTTGGTAAGTTGCTAAAAATTCGCATTTAATTCGAAGCAATGTGGATGTGTTTTAACATAAAACCGATATATCACTAAACACTTGACAGTAGTTTTTTAAATTTATTTTTGACAAAAATTCAAAAACATGATATCGACAAAACGACAAGCTACTTTTCTAAAAAAAATTAAGTGGACGAAATCCATTCACAAACAAATTTTCTAAAAAACTAAATGGACTAGATCCATTCGCAAACAATATTTTAATCAGAGCAAAGTAAAAAGTTGGTAAACTGCAAAAATTTGCGAAGCTCTTCATCAGAGTCCATCGCCAAGTCCGCCTCTTTTTTTTCGGGCGGGCAGGAGGCAGGCGGACGCGGGAAGGCGGGAGGCAGGTTACCATCTTTTCACTTTGCTCTGTTTAAAACACTGCCAACGTAACACTCTACTTTTCTTATTTTTTAAACAACCAAATGGACTAGATCCATTTACATATAACACATATCAAGACACTTTGGAATGACCCTTACTAAATTCACAACTGTTCGCTTCTTACGTTTCGACTGAAGTTAACTTTAAAAATGAACCCGTCATATTTAAACTTCATTTGAGACCGAATCAAGACACAACTGGACTGAGGGCCTTGGGTCGGAAAGATACGTGTTTTGACTTACCAGCACTGCATGTACTGTACTGTAAGTGTACTGTACTGTACTGTACTGTACTGTACTGTACTGTACTGTACTGTACTGTAAGTGTACTGTACTGTACTGCAAGTACATTGTACTGTGCATGTACCGTAAGTGTATACTGTACTGTACTGTACTGCAAGTACATTGTACTGTGCATGTACCGTAAGTGTATACTGTACTGTACTGTACTGTACTGTACTGTACTGTAAGTACATTGAATTGTGCACGTACCGTAAGTGTACTGTACTGTACTGTACTGTACTGTACTGTACTTTCTCAAATCATTAATAATTCATGAGCTAATTAGCCAATCAAAGAAAAATATTTGGCAGTCATGTGTAACTGAATTCATAATTAAGAAATCAGATAATAAATGGCACAAACAAAAGACCGCTTATTACCACATCTCTTAATTATAAATTCAACACCAAGTCCTCTCGCGAATTCTGCTATGATAGACGACTGAGAAGCTATTTCATAAACTCGTGGTGTATCGTGTTTTACCAGGGGTTACAAACACTCGAAAACAACAAAAATCACTCGGCCTATTACCTCGTAATTTTCAATGTTCTCTCGTGTTTGTATACAAAACATTCGAAAACAATAAAAATCATGTTTTACAAACACTCGAAAATAATGAAAATTACTCGGTTAACACGGCCTCGTGATTTTCATTGTCCTCTTGTGTTTGTAACCCCCGGTAAAACACTCCCACTCATTTATGAAATATTACATATTGTTATATTATAGCTAGAGTTTCGCTGGATACAACGATGACTGTCATTAGTTGGTTTGTGGTCACATGACCTTAGCGAAATTTCAATGTGTTGGGCAACAATTGAGAACTTATTGCCTGCTCGGTCAAGAAGTTCTCAATTGTTGCCCGCTAGAACTTTGAACTCTTCACGGTATGCCGTATCCTATAAACAAAAGGTTGTTTGGTACGAAAAAAGGAATGTTTATAGGTCTTTAAAGCATGTGGAGAAATGTATTGCTGTTCTTTTGTTCTGAGACTTATATTTGTATGGTTGAAGTGAAATTACGGAGCCAGGCGAAATGTTTTGGTAAGTCTTTCAGTTCGTCTTTTGTGTACTTTCCCTTGATAAACATCGAAATTATTCAGCGAAACTCTAGCTATACAACAAAGCACTTAATATGTCTGATCCCTCGGGAAACAGTTAGTTTTGTTTTCCCTCGGGTCTCGATGTTTCCCTCGACTTCATCTTGGGAAACATTTAGACTCTCGGGAAAACAAAACTGTTTCCCTCGGGAGTAGACATTAAGTGTATAATGTACTCGGTCGGTACTGTACATGTACAGTAATATAGTAACCAAGTAAAAAAACAAGTCCCCTCAAACAGTTGTGTCTTGAAACAAGTTCTACAATCGCTTAGCGTCTACAATAATCACTGAGCCAGCAGTATACATTATTTAGAACAGTAGTCAACAAACACTGGCACACAACAACGAAACAACGCAATGTAAACACGACTTGAATTCCTAAAATCCTTGAACAATTTCAAAGCAATTAGTCAAAACGGCGTGACGAAAGTTTTCTTGTTTATAAAGAAGAACGGAAGGTGAAAAGACGATATGGTAAGAAAAATATATAGTTACATCTTCAAAACATTTTGAATACTGGTCGTAATTCAGCGGGGCTCTGGAAGCAGCGGGTGTCCGGGCACCCGCACTTTCTGAACTGTGGGTGTCCTACATAAGGACACCCCCAATATTTTAGCAAATTTTTAATTGAAATTTTGGAAACTATCTGCAACTCTTCACAAATTGTTCAGTGTATTGTTCAATAATAAAAGTTCTTGAAGTTGATAAGTTGATGTATATATAGTAATAACACGATCGCCTCGGATTCTTTTGTTCTCCGAGGGAATGTAAACCTCGTATTTCCCTCATTGCTCATGCAACAGGGAAATTTTTCCTTTGTCTTCTAATTTTCCCGTGCATGTTGATGAGGGAAAATTAGAAGACAAAGAAATCCTTTGTATTCTTCTAAATTTCCCGCTTGCATATATTTTCCCTCATCAACATGCACGGGAAAATTATTAGATTGCAACTTCTCTGATAAACCGTGTAAATTTCCTGTCGGTAAGATTCTCAAAGTTTTCCTCGGCAATCATAATATTACAAACTAATAACATGACTTTTCGGGACATTAGCGATTAAATTTCCCCTTTGCCTCGGGAGGATATATAAAAACCTTCACAAACCTTCCCTTGGCTGCGGGAATTTAATCGCTAATTGCCCTCAAGTCATGCTATTACTTATAATTATTAGTTATCTATTATATTCTCTGAAGGGCGCAGGACACTCACAACTTTGAAAAGCTTCCAGAGCCCCTGGGTCGTATTATGACACTCTGTCCCCCTCTATTACATACACACACATACACACACAGTATATAGGTTGCAGACAACCGAAATACCGACGTTTTATACCGCCCGAAAGATCAGTATTTCGTTCCGAAATTGAACGTTAGTGATTTTCTTCAAAAATATCTCGGCAGTTTACCATCTTTTCATTTTGCTCTATCCAAAACACTGCCTTCGTCGCACTCTATACTTCTTTATACTTTTTGGATAAATTTGCCACGTTCACACGTCATTAAAGTGCTCCTAACCTCGACATTTTTTATTGTCTTATTTGGAAGAACTTTTAAAATGATAAAGTAACTTCCTTTGGAAGATTTTCGCTTTTTCGCTTTGTTTTTGAGATACTTCATTTTGTTTGATGTGCAAATGTTCGGAATTTACGTCACACATGCATAATGACTTATCGAAGAAGGTGGTGTGTCTCTTTCATTCTCGAACGAAATCTTTTAAAATCGAGAAGTTTGGTGTTGTGGGAGAAACACGCACACATGTTATTCATACTTTAGTGTTTTTATTTGATGAACGCAAAGATATATAACATTCTCTGTTAAGTCATTATGCAGGTGTGATGTAATTCCAGACATTTGCATATCAAACAAAATGAAATATCTCAAAAACAAAGCAAAAAAGCGAAAATCTTCCAAAGAAGTTACTTTATCATTTTAAAAGTTCTTCCAAATAAGACAATAAAAAATTTCGAGGTTAGGGGCACTTTAACCCATTCCTGCCGGAACCAGCTAAAAACGGCTCCTATATTTTACAAACCGAAATACAGTAAGGTTTGGGTACTGCCGAGTGCCGAAATTATTGAACATAGTTTTCTTACGTTTCGAGCGAAGGCCTAGACTTGCTCCAAAGTCCGCCTCTTAGTGCTAGAAAGGACTTTGAGAAAGTCTAGCGAAGGCCCTTCGTCAGAGAGAAACGTCCTTTATCACCAGACGATTTCACTCATCAAAAGAACCCATAACCAATCTATAGGCAGTAATAGGCTAAAGCATATGACCAAACAGTCACTTTAATTCACGAAAAATCAAAACACACTCCATTTTTCGCCATTTTGAAAAAGTGCGCCCGCCTATGGAAAATAATTATTGTTCAGCGGTCAATTTACATCACGT
Organism: Corallium rubrum; assembly: GCA_964035015.1. Lineage (NCBI taxonomy): Eukaryota > Metazoa > Cnidaria > Anthozoa > Scleralcyonacea > Coralliidae > Corallium > Corallium rubrum. The sequence continues at coordinate 7,532,566 of OZ036014.1, forward strand.
GGTACATTGTTGTGTGCCTTTTAGCAAATTCAAAGGTCAAACTACATTGCAATTTTTCTCCTGAATATTAAGCACAAATATTATTACATTATTATACACCGCACTAGAAGGGGCAGGGCTTGCACATTCGTCAATAGAAAATCTTCAAAGTCCTTGGGATTTCCTTTTTTTTGACAAATACACAAAACCAACTCGCTTGCTTACTATCACAAATATATTAAAATCATGATAATCCCCTTTGTGTTGTAGCACATATTTTCATAGTTTAAAGGAGCAGTGTCACGCGCAAAGCCCACGCAATAATCACGCGCCAACTTGAAAAACTACAGCCTGTAGGTTTTCAAGTTTGTTGATCCAAGATGGCGGCCGCACTTGGCGGGGTGCATGGTGGAAAACGCGATAATTCAGGCCGAAAGAGAAAAAACGATGGATCAAATAGTTCACAGAAAGCCTGGAATAGTCCGCACAAACGTATTTACTTATCACGGACTATATTTGAGTCATCGAAAGATGCTAAAATCGTAGCTGAATATGGTTCATGTAGCGATGGCGACTTCGCAGCCCATCTGCTCTCATTGGAATACCATATAAGGTAAATATCATTTTCTTCATTTCTCTGGTTTCTTGTCCGATTTAGAGCTATTTCCGACATTTCCGAAGTTATTTCTATGTGCGCAAAGAAAGTGGGCAAATGGTGACACTGCTCCTTTAAGCTTACTGTAGACCTTTGCAATGTAAACATTTCGATTCTTTTTTTTTGTCGAACTTTCTTGTAGTGATTTTTTTTAAATTTTTCTTTTATTTCTCAGCGTAAAAACAGCGTTCGCTTTTGCACATGAAATCAATTACATAAGAGGGTATTTCAATCGCGTTAATCTCTGGATAATGTTTTCAGCTAAAGTAGAAACTTCAAAAAGCTAAAAGTCGAATCCTATTCGTTAAAATCATCTGAAATTGAGGACCTGATAGATTAACCCATTTCCGCCAATAAAACGGCTCTTATTTTTTCAACTCTGTCTAAGGCCTGTAACAAACGGCGTATTTTTCATGCGCCGTATAAAATATGAGAATTAAGTTCATGAAAAATACGCCGTCTGTAACCATTAAATACGGCAATTTCATTAAGTTCGACAGTGCCATTAAATACGACGAGCCCAGTCGTATAATACGACTCAAGTACGGCGTAGACGGCATACTATTCATGCGCCGAATAAATTGCATACATTAATTTACAATATATGATAATACATTTTCTATCCACAATTCATGTTTGTAACATCGTTTCCAGACCTACGACTTGAGAACTGTAATTTATTCGACTTATTGAATACGACGAAAATACGCCGTATAACTCAAGAGGAACAATTTCAGAATTTGGGTCGACTTATGATTTTGTTCCGTTTTCAAATTGTACCGGCATCGTGTAAACGGGGTCTAAGGGGAAACCCTCAGACATCCTTCGTGGTAACTAAAGCGTGCCCGGAATATTTGGAAATTTTCTTTCTTTATCATTTTAAAAAGCCTTTTCCACAAAGTCTATATGTGGCTTTTAACGAGCCAACTTTTTGGGATAACTTTTTAAGTAATAATTCAAATACGAGACGGAGGACTTTACTGGGACTTCAAAGTCCAAATGCTTTTTGAAAAGGCGAGCCTTTTTAATGCACGAGGGCTTTGTAATCCCAGTAAAGTCCGACGTCGAGTATTTGAACTGACTTCTCAAACTCAAAACTCCGACCTCTGAAACGTAATATAATTTGCCTTATTTCAAAGTACATGTACCAGTACTTTTTCTCCGATTTCAAACCACTGATTAAACATTAATTTCTTTTGTTTTTGGTTCATGAATTATTTATTAATGAGTTTGAGATTTTTTGATTTTTGATTTTTTTTTGATTTTTTTTTTTACCCACAATCTCAGTATTTCGTTACAAAACTATTCTCGGCAGTGACTTACCAACTTTTTAATAATTGCTTTTTATAAAACACTGCATACGCAGCACTCATAATTTTTTTTTTACACTTTTTGAGAACAGACGGTTCCGATTGACCTCATGGTGTCAATGAATTCGAAACTTTAATATAGTGTTCAAGAAAATTTTTCATGATGTCTTACACTGCTAAAGTCAACCGAAAAATTTCGGCTGACTCGAGCGGGATTTGAACTCGCACCTTCGGGATTCCGGTCCGCCGCTCTACCTGTTGAGCTATCGAGCCGCACAGGGATTGGAGGCAAGTTCTATCCAACTTAAGTGCACGAGATATTCTCGCGACAACTTAACGCTTATCCGTGAGGACGTGCAGTGTTTCAATTCTATTACAGAATCATCCTCAGAAACATGAGAAAATTTTTCATGATGTCTTACACTGCTAAAGTCAACCGAAAAATTTCGGCTGACTCGAGCGGGATTTGAACTCGTGCACTTAAGTTGGATAGAACTTGCCTCCAATCCCTGTGCGGCTCGATAGCTCAACAGGTAGAGCGGCGGACCGGAATCCCGAAGGTGCGAGTTCAAATCCCGCTCGAGTCAGCCGAAATTTTTCGGTTGACTTTAGCAGTGTAAGACATCATGAAAAATTTTCTCATGTTTCTGAGGATGATTCTGTAATAGTGTTCAAGAAAGGCGAGTGTAAATGGTTTTCATTTTCAATGAAACAAAAAATATTTTAGCAGTGCTGTAGCCAGTTATATAAGCTCACGATCTCTAGGTCTACATATATTTTCAATGAATACACGGAGCGCTTTATTGTTTTTCCGAAACGTTTACCCGAAAGGTCTACAGTAAACTTAACACTTTGAAGCCTGAAGACGAGTCCTTAGTATTTTATTCTGGCTAACGCCAGATGATTTTATTCAGCACTGGGAGATCGCCCAGGCCTCAAAGTGTTACGACACCTATTTTTTCCTACTCTTATAAAACTACGTGTATACATCTATTTTTTTTGCTGACAAATTTTTCCGAATATACCAACCCTCACACATCATAACAAACAATACAGTATTTTCATAATGAAATTAAGTATGACAAAAAAGCCGATTGAGAAATTTAAAGAAATCTCAGCCAGCGAGAGATTATTATCTCGTCATGTACTATAAAATCTACGAAGAATTCAATTCCAAGTCTTTTATAGTAATCTTAATGCCTTAACAATATTTCGTGTTGTGTACTTGCCATCGTTTGACGGTATTTGTTGTTAAACAGTGAAAACTAAACGAACCGGCATCTGTTGTTTGCTTTACGGCTTTTCCGACTCCCCCGGCACTGCACACATATTCCTACCCCCAGTTAATATGACCGTGCTGACGTCAAGATTGCATATGCTGGTCAACTTTAGGATTGGGAACAAGTTCTAAGGCCCCAATGCGTCATATGTTCCACTACGTAAGATGGCGGCGACTGCCACGAAATGTTTGACTGCTGGCCATAGGGAAAAGCGTATCCAGTTGTATATAGAGATCAGTGAGTCGAGCCCGCAAACTTCGGTTTACTAGTCCGAGGCTCTACCGACTATAAGCTACACCAGGCCTCAAGTTGGGAGCAAATCGTGGGTTCACTGACCCACAATAATTATTCCAACAACATAAGATGAAAAGTTGAAGTGTCACTATATATGATGAAAAAATCGTCAATCTTTTTTTTGATCTTATCATAAAGTACATTTAAAATGAGGATGAACGGCGTTTGTAGTTTGTCAATATCTCATCTCGTTCAAGAGATATCACGTCTTTGAAAACGCAAATTATATGGCTGATGACGTAATTTTCTCCAAACGAGCGAAACAAAAATCGCAAAATAAGGAATATCTCTGGAAATAAACAATAGAACGCGCTTAAACTTTGTATGGCTTATGGTATCCAATAAAATACACTTCCATTGATTGCCATGTCAAGCGCATGCTCTCAGGTTACTCCAAACCTTACAAAAGGGAATTGTCATTTTTTGCCTCATTGTTTAAAAATAGAAAGATATAAACGTTTGAATTACAATGCCTACATAAGCCCTAATCTCCACTTTTATTCCCTGGAGTAAACGCTACTTGATTGCTGATAAATAAGCAAATTTAATTTTATCATTGGAGGGGACCAGGAACCAGCAGTTTCCACGAAACAACTAAAGTTCCACAGTAAAACGTATTTTATTTAATACTATAAGCATGCAAAATTTGAGCACTGTCAATTGTTTATTTCTTGAGATATTCCTAATTTAACGATTTTCATTTCTCTCGTTTGGAGAAAATTACGTCATCGGCCATATAATTTGCATATTTCCAAAACGTGAATATCTCTTGAACGAGATGAGATATTTACAAACCACAAACGCCGTTCATCCTCGTTGTAAATGTACTTTATGATAAGATAAAAAAAAGACTGACGATTTTTCATCACAGTGACACTTTAAGTCTCTCCATATTGAAGAAATCATACTGTAGTTTCGAAATATCAACGACCTGCCACCAACTTGCCCATGTAGCTCAGTCGGTAGAGCGTCGAAATAGTAATCCGAAGGTCGCGGGTTCGAATCTCATGGCGTTATCTTTTTCGTGTTTCGTAAAATCGCGTTTTACATATCATACAGAGCTTGAAATAACGGCCGGCGGCCGGCGGTTTTCCGACCAAATTCCAGTTTTTCCGACCAAATGCTGAAATGATCGGAAACTTTTTCCGGACAAATTTTGAAAAAAAAAATTCTGTTTTTTTAAATGATCGGGTCGGCGCTCAACACTCCATTTTTCTTGTTAAATTTCCATTGGGTTTTCCATCAGTTTGTATAGGTAATCGCATGGGGCCGAGGAAAATTAAGGTTTAATTTCACGAGTATTTTCAAAATTCTACAAAATTGCCCGAGTCGCGAAGCGACGAGGGTAATTTGTAAGATTTTGAAAACACGAGTGAAATTAAACCTTAATTTTACGAGAACTCATGCGATTATGTGTTAATAATATAGCGGGCAAAATTATTCAAGAGCTATGTTATGTCCAGAGAATGTCGAAGTACAAAGTACCTTATCACGGTCGACGCTCGGCAACATTCCAAATTTCCCTCGCTCTATCGCTGTGCATGTAGCTTTCTTTTTGTAGACACAGGCAAAAGTTCGTAAATTTTCTACTGTATTCATTTTCACTCATAGTTTACACTCCTTCAATAGTTCAAAGTAGTTCAAAGTAAACAAAAAAGCATTTTCAGACCGAAAAACCTTGCAGATTTGTTGAAAACATTGTCAGTCCTCTGAGGTTCACTGTTGCTAAGTAACCAAGCGACCAATCACATGCAAGTACTGCTGATCAAGGAACCAATCAAGTGCAAGTAATTTTGCCCTGAATTACAAAAAAATGCCCTCTTCATTAGCCAATCATATTCGAGAAATTTTGCCCTCTATATTATTATGAGTTAAAGTTGGTTTTACACTTTACAGTGCACTATCAAAATTTCTTCGATCAGACATAGTCCCTAGAATTATATTGTCTGGAAACGCGGCCAAAGTCTTTGTTCTAGGTTTTTGTTCACGTTTGTGCACCTTATTTCACCTTAACGCTTGCTGAACACATTGTATTTTTGGTATAATGAAGCAATCAACCAATAGCAGCGTTGCTTTATAAATATTAATCAACGTAAAACAAAAGATTGTGCACCTTATTTGCCACCCTCAACCTAAATTGTAGCTCATTGTTAACCGCGTCTCCAGACAATATAATTCTAGGGACTATGAACAAAGTTTAGTTAACTTAAGTGTGTGACAGTGAGTTACGAGTCAGAGTGACTGCTTTCATTGTTGTTAATTTGACTTTAGTTAACTTAAGTGTGTGACAGTGAGTTACGAGTCAGAGTGACTGCTTTCATTGTTGTTAATTTGACGACCTGGAAGATAAAGAATACGTTTCCTCGATGTTTTGAGCAAAGGCCCTTCATGATCAGGACAGTTAAATAGGCTGATCAAATAGGCTTATTTGACTCTCCTGACGAAGGTCCTGAGCTCAAAACGTCGAGGAAACGTATTCTTTATCTTCCAGGTTGTCGAGTCGAGATAACAACAGTACGTCATTTTTAATTCAAAACCATTGCGTTAAACTGCGATTGACGCCATTGTAATCACAGAAACTTATCGTGTAATCCAGCTTTTCAGTTTAAAGTTGTTTCATAGTTACCATTTTAATTAAATTATTATTATTCACTATAACTAATACGCAATTCAGAATTAAACATTTGTGTTTTATTATTACAAATAACAAGTAGAGTGATTTACTGCATGCTTGACAGAATTTACTCAACGGAGGGGGTCAAACTAAAAATTTCCGACCAAATTTGAAAATTTCCGGTCAAATTTCATTTTGCTCGGAAGTTTTGCCGGACAAATTTTAAAATTATTTCAGGCTCTGCATATCTATGAGGAACCATGTCATATAGCGTGTTTACCGCTATTGTGAAATTTCCTAGAAATACCTTGTTATAGCCAACAATCATTGCAACGCCGTTGTCACCGATAAAAACGTTCAGTTATATTAGAATGAAATTACGAAAAGCATAAATGCGACTCACAACGACATTTTTTTTCACGACTCATTAGATACACATATAAAACTGCCAACCAACCAAAATGAGCTAGTTCTATGCTGATAAACTTTACAATCGTTTCATTCATTTCTCTTTCTGAAAAACACGGGTTTTTTTGTAAGTCCGACGTCGAGTATTTGAACTGACTTCTCAAACTCAAAACTCCGAAGATACCTCTGAAACGTAATATAATTTGCCTTATTTCAAAGTACTAGTACTTTTCCTCCGATTTCAAAGTACTAGTACTTTTCCTCCGATTTCAAAGTACTAGTACTTTTCCTCCGATTTCAAAGCACTAGTACTTTTCCTCCGATTTCAAAGCACTGATTACACATTAATTTCTTTTGTTTTTGGTTCATGAATTATTAATGAGTTTGAGAAGTGTAGATAGAAGTCAATTTGTTATCACGCCACAGATAACGGAAGGAGAACTGGACAGGAAACTTAAAACGATGTTACGAAACCGGAAACGATGTTTCCACAACTTGCTATGGTAATTATACACTTATAAGCAGCTAATGCACCTAACGGGTGGTCGCACGTGGCTAAAATCAGACACTACTGAACTGAAATGATATTACACTATTGTTTAAATTTCAGCAATAGCTGATCGTGACCATGTGGGACGACCCGTTAGGTGATTAGCCGCTTATAAATGCATAATTACCACGGCAATTTGTGCAAACATCGTAAGTTGATTAATCAATCAACAAATCAATTGATTGATCAAAAAACTGATTAAATAATCAACTAATCAACCAATGAACCAATCAACTAATCAATCGATCAAGCCATCAATGAATTGATTATTCAATCAATCAATCAATCGATTAATAATCAATTAATCAATCGATTGATCAATCAAACAAACGATCAAAACTCACAATTTGTGGACAGGTCACTACTAGAGATCAAGCTATACAAGCTGCACGACACTTGGAGCATTGACAATCGCCTTTTACCAATTCACTCTCCAGGAGATTGACGATATCATCTCTTTCCATACCTTTCAAAACTTTTTGTAGTTTTAAAACATTGTTGGTTACGTCCGTTCGACTCCAATGCCGTAACAAACTCTCTGCAGGATTTTCAGTTGATAAAAACTCGTTAAGTTTCTCGGTGGTGTAGTCCAAACGACCAGCCAAGGTTTTACAGCCAATCCCGAGGTCAGGTTTTACATTGAGAAGGCGGTACATTTTCTCAGTTACTTCAACATTTAGATCGGGGACTTTTAATTTTTCTTTTAAACACTCTAAAAATATGAAATTTTTTAAACATAAGCAGGGCTTGAAATTTGCGACATCCCGATATCCACGGGATACTAGATTTTAGTTTTGGATACTAGAAGCCTTAACTTCAGTATCCAACGGGATACAATAAAAATTTCGATAGCGCACAGCCACAGAATCTCAAGTAACGTCTTAGAATGTAGCGTAATGTCTCACAATGTAACGTAACGTCTTAGAATGTAGCGTAATGTCTTACAATGTAACGTAATGTCTTACATTATATGACGTTACGTTACATTATAAGACGTTACGTTACATTGTAAGAAGTTACGTTACATTATATGACGTTACGTTACATTGTAACGTACCTTCTTACAATGTAACGTCACGTCTTATAATGTAACGTAACGTCATATAATGTAACGTAACGTCTTACAATGTAACGTAACGTCTTACAATGTAGCGTAATGTCTTACAATGTAACGTAATGTCTTACATTATATGACGTTACGTTACATTATAAGACGTTACGTTACATTGTAAGAAGTTACGTTACATTATATGACGTTACGTTACATTGTAACGTAACGTCTTACAATGTAACGCAACGTCTTACAGCGTAACGTAATGTCTTACAATGTAACGTAACGTCATATAATGTAACGTAACGTCTTACAATGTAGCGTAATGTCTTACAATGTAACGTAACGTCATATAATGTAACGTAACGTCTTACAATGTAACGTAACGTCTTACAATGTAACGTAACGTCATATAACGTAACGTAACATCTTACAATGTAACGTAATGTCTTACAATGTAACGTAATGTCTTACAATGTAACGTAATGTCTTACAATGTAACGTAACGTCATATAATGTAACGTAACGTCTTACAATGTAACGTAACGTCTTACAATGTAGCGTAACGTCTTATAATGTAGCGTAACGTCTTATAATGTAGCGTAACGTCTTACAATGTAACGTAACGTCTTACAATGTAACGTAACGTCTTATAATGTAGCGTAACGTCTTATAATGTAGCGTAACGTCTTATAATGTAGCGTAACGTCTTATAATGTAACGTAACGTCTTATAATGTAGCGTAAGCGTAACGTCTTATAATGTAACGTAACGTCTTACAATGCAGCGTAACATCTCACATAGAGCGTGATGTCTTAGAATGTAGCGTAACGTCTTAGAATGTTTGCAACCTGATTGGCTACTACGTAATGAATTTTCCAAGTTTGTGGCCAACTTTGGAAATAACGATCAAACTTCGGAATGCTTTCGTCAAAAGTTATGTGAAATCTTCTGTATATAGTAGCACACTGGCAAAGGTAACTATGCAGTATTTGCCTTTTCTTACATAGCTGCCGAGTTCAGCGACATTAATTAAGATAAGGCGCTGTAGCAATATAATTACAAAACAATACAGTACCTTTTGGTCTAACACGAGGCGTGCTTTCCTGGCTGTCTGACTCAGCAATAAGACCTAGACATTTTATAATAAAAAATATATATAATTTATGTAAATGCCTATCCTCCATAAGATTCTTTATCTTTTTAAGATTGAAAGTACACAAGGAATGAGAGACTGGGTCAAGAAATATTAGAGATGCGGCGTGGTACTTGCTTTCTCTCTTCCTACCACTCCCCACATGCCTTCTCCCTTTCCCATTGAGCTTTCAATCAACAAGAAGCATCCACAGAAGAGGAAGCATGTAAATCATCCTACCAATAAATTACACTAAATGTGTCGTTCTGCAAGAAACTGCCGTCTAATTAACAAATAGATTCCATTTTGCCGTTGTCTGTTCAGTTATAGATACACAAATGACGTCACAACGCAGTCGAGTAGTCCTGCATGTGCAAAACTTTAGATGCAAGGCGAATCATGAAACCAGATGTACACACAATGCTAAGATCCATATTAGTAATATCATATTAAAGACTTATTAACCTCGTTTGCTGGTCTGTGCGGGAAACTATTTGCCTGAGGTTTTCGTACAGACCGAGCGACGAAGGAGCGAGGTTTGTGCGATAAGACCGAGCGTTGTTTTCGTCTTCGGAGCATGCTGTTTACCTTACCTGTTGACTTTTTCGTGTCGCTTCTTGGCTGCCTTATTTACACCAGTTCGGCTTTTATTTGTCGTGTTTTTAGATAAACAGCTTTAAAGGGATATGGCAATAAAAATTATTTTTATCTAATTTGTAAGAACATCAAGAATAGTTATGAAGTGCATTTACAAATTTTCATTAGATTTTTTATTTTTTAAGAAATTCGGCATTATTTGCGTACGAATACGCCCGCCATCCGCCATTTTGGATATGCATGTCTATTGTCAGATATGCATGACGTCAAAAGCAGGGTAAAATTTGTCTAAACATTTCTTAATTTCCTAGGTATTTTAATGCAAAATCTTAAGTAGTTTGATCTGACATATTTCAAATTGAAACTCTAACAATGTAAAAGAATTTTAGCTGACATTTGGCTACTGATTACAATTTTTACAATGTTTACCCTGCTTGTGACGTCACTTAATTAGATCTAATTGTGAAACAAGATGGCGGACGGCTTGTGTTTTTGTTCGCAAATATCTGAAAAAGTAAGCCAGCTAATGAAAATCTGTAAACGTACTTTCTAACTTTTCTACATATTCTTACAAACTGGACAAAAATAATTTTTATTGCCATATACCTTTAAAGAAAACCAGCAGTGATGTTCCAACACATTTTATTGTTCTGAATATTTGAATAAAGATACCTATTTCTCTTTTATTTGTATTCAAATCAACTCAGAAATGTTCCCACCAAAACTTACAGGGCCGAGAAAAAAGCGTATTGACCGGTCGGTCAATATCGTAAAATCCCGACCTCTCAGGAACCAATCAGCGTGCGTCGTTTTGCGTACGGACCGGAAATCAAACCCAGCCATATAATAATTGGGTTTATAAGCACTTTAAAGTGCCTATCTCATGGTTGGGGACTTTGAATATTTGTAATCTTTAGATTGTTCTGAGAAAAATTGTAATATATCTTGTCAGACGAAAATTTCATCTTCATGGGCTTTTTCGCTGTTAAAGGTTCCGGAAGTGATGTCAAAGCAGGGATTTAGAAATAGGGTTTAATATACACATATTCCTGCTTTGATGTCAAAATGACATCACTTCCGGAACCTTTAACAGCGAAAAAGCCCATGAAGATGAAATTTTCGTCTGACAAGATATATTACAATTTTTCTCAGAACAATCTAAAGATTACAAATATTCAAAGTCTCCAACCATGAGATAGGCACTTTAAGCAAACATAAAACCACATGCAGAGTACTTTCAAGAGTATTACTACTATAGACCCTTTTAATAAGTACAGTACAGAATACGTAATTTTCACCCTTTGACGTCAATTTCTTTTCAATTTCATTTATTGCCTTAGCTTTTGTATATTTGCAATGCAATTCAATTCAAAAGGCTGAAAATGACATCAATTGTAGAAAATGACGTACTCTGCGCTTATTGGGGACTTTAAGATGCTAGAAGACGAGTTTTACAATTTAAAGAAGTCACGGTTAACTATTATAATATTTGATATTTGAAGCTAGTTTAAGGACTTCCAAAACACCCCAGGCGAATGTCAGGTTGTTGCGCGCGCATCATTTTGCAAAGGAATTCGCGGGCTCCCCACAAAGCAATGGCAAACAGACTTGCTAGCGAGCCAACAACAGCAGAATAACAGTGTTAAATATCCCGAAACTGTATCTTTACTTTCTTTATTTTAAACAGTATGTTTACTTTGAGTGGAGTTTGCCAGGTTTTTTTGAAAAATGACGCGCGTGCAACACCCTGAAACTCGCCTATTGAAGTCAATCTCAAGCAACAGTTCTCATCTTTTGGCCGTTGACGCCGTGCTGAAGACGGGAAAATGCTCTAAGTGACGTTGTATAAAGAATGAGGACGGTGTTGAGATTACTCTTGGAACTAAAAATTATTCATTCTCTTTGTTTTGCAAAAATATTTTTTTGTTTAGAGGATGTCGTCGTTGAGGTTGACGCACTGATCTCTACATATACAACTGGATAGGCCCTTCCCTATGGCCAGCAGTCAAACATTTCATGGCAGTCTCCGCCATCTTACGTAGTGGAACATATGACACATTGCGGCCTTAGAACTTGTTCCCAATCCTAAAGTTGACTAGCATAAGCAATCTTGACGTCAGCACGGTCAGATTATCCGGGGGTAGGAATATTATGCGTGCAGTGCCGGGGGAGTCGGAAAAGCCATAAAGCAAACAACAGATGCCGGTTCGTTTAGTTTTCACTTTTTAACAACAAATACAGTCAAACGATGGCAAGTACACAACACGAGATATTGTTAAGTCATTAACTAAAGATTACTATAAAAGGTACAATCTAAGACTTGAAATTGAATTCTTCGTAGATTTTATAGTCTTTTTTTCAGTTTATATTATCGTGAAGTTTCTTCGTTGTCGGCACTGAAGAAAAACAATGAAATTTAAAGGTTTTACAACTCAGAAACAAATAGAAGAAATTAGCGTCTGAAACCTTATTGAGTACTTCTTGTGTCATTACATTCGTTTAATAGTCTGTTTTCAATCTACGAAAGCTTATGAACTTTAGTGGAAACCATCTTCGGTAGTGGTTACGTCATCATACAACTGGCACGCAAAATCCGGTCTCATGCCCTATCCAGTTTTATTGAGATCAGCGGTCTATACTAAAGAAATGGTTTTCCGTGTTTGGATACTCTGATCCAAACACGCGGGAAATTGCGAGACGGGAGAAAAGCGTAACAAAACACGAGCCATAGGCGAGTGTTTTTAGCTTTTTGAAAGTCGAGCAATTTCCCAAGTGTTTGGATAAGAGTCTCCAAACACGGAAAAAACATTTGGTATTTCTTCTATAAAATAATCACAAGTGAATATGATATACCGTCCGACATTTTCAAAAAATCGTTTTGGCGGGAATTTTCCGTGTTTGGATACTCTGATCCAAACATGGCAATTGACCAATCAGGGCTCGAGTAGGTCTTATATAACTTTGAATAGGTTTTTTACATTGCATGGTAGTCACATTCAATTGGGGAAATGCCCTGTTTGGCCACCAGTTGCTTTAACTAATTATTTATTAACTTGTGTTTAGTTTTATATATAGATGCATGTATGTATAATTTTTGAAAGCAACAAAGTTATTAAAATAAAATAAAAATTAAAAAAAATTAAAAACAATACATGTTATTTTATAAAGTCAGCTACTCACAATATCCTGGTGCCTTTGCTCTTTCTCTTTCTCTTTCTCTTACACACTTCATCTCATTTGAGGTAACAGGCCACGAGTTTTGACGACCAAACAGTGGCGGCTTGGATGTGGGTTCAGCACCCGGTCCTAGATGTAATAGAGAAAAAGTAATGTTGAAGTGTTAGGTACTCTTACCGTATTACATGCTTGTGTATTTAAGCTAAGAACGTAGTCTGGAGGCTACTCTAAACTGCAATTTCACAAAATAGACTGTAGATTGTAAATTAGAAGTAATATTAGGCATTTCACTCGATTACATAGCATGTTCTAGGGATTTTTGGTGAAGGAAAATTCGAGTGTAGAATATATACATTCATAGTTAATAGAAAATATACATGGTTTGGAAGCTCACAAAGTCATTGTTTTATGTTTTTGTTCAGGTTTATGGAAATTTTTGCACTTTCACGGTTACTGAACATATTGTGTTTTCTGTATAATGAAGCAATCATCCAATAGCAACGTCTGGATTCAATCACTCAACCGTGCTGTTTAAATATTAATAAACCTAAAACAAAGGATTTGGCCTTCATGTACCTTTCAACATGAATCGTAGCTTGATTATTAACCGCTATGAAGTTTGCCGGGTTTCCAAACGATATATATTTTCTATTAACTATGATACATTTTAAGACCAAACCGGGGACCAGTTGCGGAAAATGCAACTACACAAGCCCTCCGTCTTAAAATGTATATATTCTACACTCGAATTTTCCTTCACCAAAAATCCCTAGAACATGTAGATTGTAAAGCTCTGCACATGGCTTTATACCCCATTAGTTCATGATCACCTCAGTTTTCTCTGGAGCTGTGCCCGATTAATTGATTAATCGACTCTTTTTCGGCAATCGATTAATCGTTAACAACAATCGTATCAACGACAAAAGTCAACACCATGATACTAAAATGCTATATTGCGTATCAAATGACGAACGCAACTTGTTTTGATTCTTATCTCTAAGGAAGTAGTAAAAATCTTAAAAGCACCCCTTAATTTGAAGGGACAAACAATTGCAACATGTGTTGATTTTTTAATACGATTAATCAATTGTTGTCAACGATTAATCGATTATGAATATGGACCGATGGGCACATATCTAGTTTTCTTTGATGTACTGCAGTTGTTTATTAATAATAATTACTCCCAACCACGCATAAATTAAGTTCATTGCAACAATGCCCCAGGGCAGCAGGCCCATCACTGAGAAAAAACGCAGGCGTGCGGAGCTTCGCACGCCTCGGATGTCCAAGGCGTGCGATGGCGTGCGACATTTTCGTACTTCAAAAACAGTTAAAGCAGTATCACTGTAATGGTTAACAATTTTATTTGGAATGGTTTTTCGATACGTACAAATAACAACAGCGGAAATGATTTCCTAGTTTTCCTTTAAATAGTTACTCCTATACGGTTATTATTGGTAGTGGTACACACAAGTTAAATTTTTTCAGTTTAAAAAGTCATCACTCGAATCGTCGCCACTGTCCTCGTCGCTACTTTGGTCGTCGCTGCTACTACTTAGTCGGTCGCGCGTCGTCTTTATCTTCGCTGACTTCGAGATCACAAATATCTGCTCTCGCTTTCTTGAAAGGGGGTTCTTTTCTCGTTTCATCCTGATCTAGCGAGACGGTGCGACGTTTTGACAGGTAGATCTCGAGTGCTGGATCAACAACATCATTCCTATCTTCTTCCATCAAACGCACGCCCCGCGTCCCGTGCGATCGCACGCCTCTCAGTGATAGGCCTGGGGGCATTAAGCGTTAATCAATGGTCCCGAATGTGATAAAGGATTTATCATTGCAACTGAAGTATTTTTTAGACAACCTCTGTGATAACGAACTCAGTATCTCGGTTTTCTTAGGCAACCTCTGTGATTGGTAACTACAGTACATAGGTTATTTACCTCTGCACTTTCGGGCCTTGGTAAATAACTGATGTAGCTACCTCGGGTTCGGTAATTAACCATGAAATTCAGGGAATGTTTGTGAGAGAATAACTTTTATACTTTATCCAAAATACCATATGAAAAACACCACAATGGTGGTCAATACATGTATTTTCATCAAAAATTTTACTTGGAAAAACAATGATTTTAAGGCTTACCATTTGTTGCATCTTGATTTTCATCTGAACTGCAACACACAGATGGGTTTGCAATAGGATGATGAAAACAAAAAATTGAATGCATCCATTCATCCAAACCCAATGGCCAGCGAGACTTCGTCACGTAAAATTTCTTTAGTCTTCTCGCAATGAAACAACAATAACAAAAAAGACAAATGACCACAGCCAAAACAGCGATGACCACCAAAACAATTTTTTCAGTACTCAGCCCTTTCTTACTTTCCCCAACAGTCTTCAATTCAGGAATTGTTTGATTAGGATTCCCACAATGTAGCTCAGAGATAAATCCTGCATCAACACAGCTTTGTTTTGCTTCTTTGGTCATATTATGACAAGAACAGGCTTTACATGTTTTGTTAATCCGGTCGTAGTACCAGTCTTTTTTACAAGGTACGCATTCCCGGTTGTCTCCACCCTTGACACATTCTCCTTTTATCTCCTGATCCTTGCACATACTTGGGCAAGGTTTACACTGGCTGTAGTCGTCAACATTAGAGTAGTTAGAACCAGTCACACAATCCACACACTCGACGTTCTGTCCACTATTTACACGCTGGCCTTCACATAATAGGCTCATGCCCATTGCTTTTGGGCAGTGGTGGCATTTGTGGCATCTGAATTTATGGTCTTCCGTTGGATAGAGGACATGAGGGTTACTTTTGCAGTTGGAGAGTTTATCTGAGTCACTTGTGATTGGAAGAGATATCTTCAGTGAAGAAAAAAAACAACATACAATTAACCCACTCTGCCAGGGATGTTGAAGGGTTCTCTCTTTGACAATTGACTGGTACAGTAGAACCTGAGTTTTACAACCCTGCTTTTTATGACCACGTGCTGTTTATAACCACTTTTTCTGGCACTAATTATTTGTACTGTAATAGAAATGAACCTGGAATGGGCAACCAACTGCCTAACGCGACCAGCAACCACTTAGAAAGTTAACCCTAACCCAACCTCGTCCCCAGGGCCATTTGTGGGGGATGGGCGAAGATGGCGGCCAAAAACAAAATGGCGGGAACAAATGGCCTTGGCACAGGCTGCAAAAAATGAGTCATATTTTGACTCGGCCCAGGCTTCACGAAGTTTATCGCGCCTAGTCAGGCTCAATTATTTTCTGAATATTTAGTTCAGCTTGACTGACCCAAACTGAAAACAATCAAAACATTCATTTCCAAATACATTGTCGAATTATTAAAATAAATTCACTTTTAATAAATATCTGTAAATCCTTATTATTTATCATTTGCTTCACCGTTGTACCAAATTCGCAAGAAACTGGATTGCCGTTGTCTGACCGGCCGCCTTGTTTTCGTAAGTTTTCGGTGGATTCAATTCCGCGTTTTGAAAAACATTTAGGCTTCGTTTCGTCGAGAACTCTTGTTTTAAAAAAAGCTGCTTCTAAATGGCCAAACATGTAAATTCTGCCCTGTGGTGTACATTCCTTTCGCAGTCAAAATACTTTTTGACTTTGTTCACCAAGTCTTTCGTTCGCCCGATTTAGAAAACACACTGAATTGCCGTCCCATGGACTTCGTTGTATGGCAGCCAGGGCACAGAGACGACACGACCCATCATTACATATTCTTCCGACGTTTTCACGGGTGTTTCGCCAGCTTTCCTCACATTTTCATTCATTTCGAAGTTGTTTTTTAACAGCTGGCAATTCTGAATATAATTTGAGCCCAAAAAACAAATGCCCGCGAGTTAGCCTGCCGCCCGCCTTGTTTCCACCAATCAGAATACCTAAAACACCCAAAGTTATCTCGACCAATCAAATGTGGCGATAGCTCAGCCTGTGCCAGGGCCATTTGTTCTTGGCCGCCATCTTGGCCCAGCCCCCACAAATGGCCCTGGGGACGAGGTTGCCAGCGACCACTTAAAAAAGTGGTTGCTGGCCGCGTTAGGCAGTTGGTTGCTCTCTATGTGAATTTTTGTTGTCAGAGTTAAATACTCGTACGTTTAAAACTATATGTCTAAAATGTAATTCTGTCCGTAGTCTTAGCTGTCCAATTTCTTGCTGTTGTTAGTATCTGTATCTGTAAATTATATTTATAAATAAGTTTTGTGGAAACACCACGTAAAATATTTCTTTGCTAAGCTTTCGGCCTGTTGACTCAGGCCTTCATCAGAGCAATGGCAACAAGTTGTTGGCTCACGTCATTTATAAACTAAGCAGCTGATCAATTAAATCACGTGAGAATACAATTCGTGGTGTTTCCACAAAACTTATTTATATTACTTTATCGCCATGAAAACGTTCAAAGAATAAATTATATTTAGTTATACTTTGTATATAGTTATATAGCTTTATACATTAACATATATCTCGGGACCGCTGTAATTGGCTAATCGCTGTTGTGGATCCCCTGCCATCGTTTCTAAGTAACTTTTCTATGTTGTTATCCGTACATAAACATTTTCTATCTGGCAAAGCTAATAAAATAAAATAAAACAAAATACTCTGTTATGGATAATGCCTATCCTTAAAGACAGTTAATTAACTAGACGTTATTTGATCACTGAACATAATATTAGTACTTGTAACCAATCAGTAAATACTTGTGACTTGGCATGAGTTAGCTATGATGTCATTTAGTAATTACGTAAATATATTATATATAGAATGAAGTATGTTACTATAATTACTACCATTTGCGTTCAAGCATGAAGCATGAACTATTTCACACGTTTCTTTACGTTTGACTCATTAACTTACCACGTTTTGACCAATGAAATGCATTTGTTCACGTGAAATTCACGTGTTAAGAAAGCCAATGCATTTAATTGGTCAAAACGTGGTAAGTTAATGAGTCAAACGTAGCGTTTCAAACGTAAACAAACGTGCGAAATAGTTCATGCTTCAAGCTTGAACGCAAATGGTAGTATATACTCTAGAAACTATATAAGCAGCCATCGAACATTTCTCAGGCATGCATATGTATGAGAATGAGCTATATGTATCAAAGTGGTTACGAAGTCAGTCCTGGAGTTCCTGCCGTTGGTTTTATTATTCCTTCCTTTTCAAGTACATACGGATTGTTAGCCTGTTGCCGGTATCTCCTATTGACTGTTTCGTTGTGCGCAAACGACAGATACGTTTCTGAACTTTAGTTTAGTTTTAATCTTTATATGCATTTTCAATATCTATTCTAAGTTTCTTGTTAATTAAATATATATTTATAAAAAACAAACAGCTGAGGTTACACTTTTTGTTGTGTATAGCGGTCACGTAACAACTCCTTTAGTTGAAATTTGAGAATTAATACAATGGCTGAACAATTCAAAACAAGGAGTACCGTATTTGACCGGTTAAGCACCCATGCTTGGTCAAGCACCCATCCCCCTATTCAGACACCAAGTAATTTCTTGTGGCTTAAAAATGATCTATTTTTAAAAATGATCTGATTAGTAGCGATGTCTTCACAAAGGTCTGCCTCCATTTTTTAGTCAATCAAAATTAGCAAAATTTGATCCTACAGCGAAATGAACTGTTTATAGTACTTTCTTAGCTACATCGTTTTACATCAATTCTGTTTACCATATCAATTCTGTATTTTGCCACACTTTACCACACTTTACCATGCCTATGTTAATAAATTAGATTATGACTCTTTTATATATGCAGATGGTAGTAAAGTGTGGTAAAGTGTACTAAATTTTATAGTGAGTCAGTTTCAGCTTGCTTTTGAAATTCGTTTGTCAACAATACATTCGTTGGAAGGTTGGGAACTTGGAACGGAAGTTCGCGAAGTTCGTTGTGAAGTTCATCGTGAAGCTAGAATTTAATAAGCTTTGAATTGAATTCCTTTGGTAAAATCACGGAGAAGAAGATTATTTGTTGTATAGAATATAATAATAGATACTTGGTTAAGCAGAAACAAATTGCCAACTTAAGTATCTAGCTCGCAACGTAGTTCGGAACATTGCTTAACATAGTTCAGAATGTTCATTGCAATTATACTTATCGGATTTCAAAAGCAAGCTGAAACAGACTATAATTCACTTCAAGTTGTTAAGTAGAGAGAATGCTTTATAATTGTTTCGCTTTGTTTTTTCCAGTAATTTTCACGTAAGCGATGCACCCACCCCCTTCTTTTAAGTTAACTTTAGACAAGTTGATCTTGATGATCATTACCACAATGAGTTTGTATATTTTACAACTGCTTTTTGACTTGGAAAGGAAAGTGACAAAACTGAGTGTTCATCCAAAAAAATATCTAGAAGATCATAAATACAGCCAAAAGCCTTTAATTAACAAGACCAAACCAGCATAAAAATGGAATCAAACCCCACAAAAACATAGTGCAAGAACAGAAACAAATGACACGATTTTGATGTTGGAGAATATATGGCTCTAATTTCTTTTAATAACCAAATAACATATTCACATTAGTAAAAACAAGACTGCACTTCATTGAAATGTTCTTGCTTTTTCCATTTTCTTTATACAGGTACTGTACTGTAAATCTTTATAAATCAGCATTCTTCTATGCATCACTGCCAAAATTACTTCTATGATGTCACAACTACCTGCCATGTACAGGGGTGGTTGTAAAACTCAGGTTCTACTGTATTATTTAAAACCAACAAGTTTTATTTACCGTAAGCAATATGGATTGAATACCCTGATTCAGGGTTTTATCCAGGCACTTTTTTAGGTCCAGTTTAGAAACTCAACTGGGATTGATTTTTAATACTCAATCTGAATTACGAATAAATTATTTGTGTATGCACAAGACAATTAAACTTTCAAATCTTGATTTTTCCAAGTATTCATCTGTTGTTATTAATACCGTTTTACACTTATGTATGAACCGTACAAAATTACCTATAAGTTAGGTCAGACAGAAGCCACAATCCTTTTGGTCAGCGCAAAGGATCGCAGCCTCCTTTATAGCTACTTCATATTAGGTCCACATAATAGTTTGGGTTTCACTACTTCATCACATTAATTAATTAATTAGATGGTTTTGGTATAGCCTGCAAACCCAGACGTATTTGCCCGCCCTCGTCTGAGTTCGCAGGCTAGTTTTGGTAGGGATTGTGGTTAGGTTTAGGCATGTGTATTTTGTAATTATACAACTACGAACCAAACACATATCTTAATTAATGCTGTAATTTTCTCAATAATAAAATGTGCCATTAAAAATATATTTTAAAACTTTCAAAATTTTGCTCAAATGTGCTGTCAGATCACGGGAAATGTCATTTTAGAGACCCAAGTTTCAAAAACTTTCCAGGGGGCATGGTCCGGACCCCCCTAGAACTGCGCACCACAAGTAAAACTCAATCTGTCAAAAAAAAACCAGACCTAGCCTCAAGTGCTTGGATAAAACCCTGCCTGATTCCAGAAGTTTTCTCTCTAATAAGTGGTAAGATGGGAGAGGAGAGAAATTGGTTAGACGTTGTATTTGTCTAGCCAATTAAAACTCTGTTTGAGAATTATCCAATCACAGATGATGAGCATGTTCCATTCAGCTAGAATTCTATTGGAGTGGTTTGATCAATCACCGTACCGCTGCCTACCTTCTCTTCTCTCTCGTCTAACCACTATAAAATTATAATAGGAGAAAACCTCTGGGACCAATATTTGACATAAAATGAAATTCTTTAAACAACATTATTTCAAACACAATTTGGTCCTGAAGTGATTCAATAGAGTGGTTCAATCCTAAAATTATCAGAGTTTATCAGTACAGTGAAACCTGAGTTTTGCGACCCCCATGTTTTGCGACCACCTGTCATATACAACCACTTTTTCTGGCACGGACGATTTGTAGTTGAAATATACCTGCAAAGAGCGACCACCTGCCTTACGCGACCAGCGACCATTTTTTTGTGTCCCAAACAAGATATATACCTGTTATGAGTGACCAACTCAACGTAAAACTGCCAAAATACGTTAAAGAAATACCCATTTTTTCGTAGTAAACAAACGCGAATGCGACCACATGTGAAAACAACAAACCGGAAGTGTTGCTCAATTGCCGTGTTACCACATTTTAGTCTTGTTTTGCTTCTCTTTTGAGCATTATTTGATGAAAATCTGTGTGAATTTCTCCTGCCAAAGCCAAATACTTTTTAATTGTACAATGACTGAACAATCCAAAACCATGAGTAATATTTGTTAACTTTAAACAAGTTGATCCTGACAATCGTTTACCACGACAAGTTTGTATATTTTACAACGGCTTTTTAACTTGGAAAGGAAAGTGACAAAACTGAGTGTGCACATCTAGAAAATACTACCGGAAGATCGTAAATAAAGCCAAGAGCTTTTAACAAGACCAAACCAGCGCAAAAATTGAATCAAACGTAACAAAAACACAGCGCAAAAACTGAAGTGAACGACAGTACGAGACCATTTTGATGTGGAGAACATCGCTCTATTAAGGCCATGATATTAAACACACAAATGTCAAATTTCTTTTATTTTAATATCCGATTAACATTAATAAATCAAGACTGCACATCTTTGAAGTGTTCTTGCTTTTTCCATTTCCCTTGTAAATCTTTATAAATCACCATTTTCCTAACCTTGAAACAATGTTTATATAAAGAATCGATGCCGGTTGCGGCGCCGCTGCCAAAATGGCTGCTATGACGTCACATCACTACCTGTCTGAACGACCACCTGCCCTTAACGACCACTTTTACGTGGCACCAAGGGTGGTCGCAAAACTCAGGTTTCACTGTACTTTCAATGAGGTGAGCGCGATCACGCTCGCCCACACGCTCCCAAGTTCGTTCTGCCAGCGCAATTGATCGCGCTGGCAGATAAGTAATTTGTCATAAAATGCGCTCGGAGATTATCTTCCACTGCCTTTTCAAGAAAAAACAAATCGCGCTGCCCAGTTGTGAAATCTGCTCTGGCGAGCGTGATCCATCACGCTGGCGTATTTTATTCACTGAAAGCACTGGTTTATTAGATTCTGTTGTTCTGTCAAACTAGAAATTTCAAGTGGGCAATATACTTGTTTAAAAGTTAGTATTTTTCTACGGTGTACATAAGCCAATATGGTGTCCAGTGAAAATGTCCTCAGGTCAAAACGTCCTCACTTCTTACAAACTGATCAGGGAACATGTCAATATACATATACTACCCTATGTAAGACGTACTCGTATATTTTTGACATTGACAAATACATTCTTCAAATGTACTTTCACACTAGTAATCTGTTCTACACACGTAAAAACACACAGTCTGGTCAGCTCTGATATTAGATCTGTTCAGAGAAATGTAGCGACCCTTGATACAGCCTGACAGCTACAGAATGTACCAGTGCTGATGTATAAACATTTAGTTAGAATTTCTAATAGACTGTGACAGCTCTGTAGACAACATACCTGTTCAGTCTGTTATATCAAACTGATACAGCACTGATCGTGTCAGGCTGATACAGTTTGACAGAATCTGTTCTGAACAGTCTGTTGTAGCTGCAGGTATGATACAGGTATGATATCATAGGTGTATTATAGCTGATACTGCAACTGGCTGTATCAGGGATCGCTACATTTTTCTGAACAGATCTGACATCATTCTGCATCAGGTCTGACACAGAGTGTGTGTTTTTGCATGTGTACTGTACAAAGCTGCAAGATCAGGCTGTTGCCAGTCTTTACTTGTATCAAATTTCCATTTTTATAGCAACACGCAACAGCTACAAAGTCTAGTCAAATGCTTGAGGTTATTCACTTATAATATACGTTTTTTTAACTTTCAAATAAGTCTGTTAATATACTGTATTTATCTTTTTGACTTCTATGACCCGAGGACGTTTTGACGTGAGGACGTTTTGACTGGTAAGCGTACAATATAACAAAATATTTTACACAAATGTTGACTAAACATTGAAATATGCAATACTGAATTACTCTATGACACCTTCGAAATGAAGTCAAAATATCAATACTTAGGTACTCACCACACTCAATATAGTCGATACAATCAGTAAAACAACCACTAATTTAGCCATGATTCTAAAAAAATTAAAAAAGGACAACGTAATGAGTTACAAATGAGTCGCATGGCGTGAGTTTTTAAAATGACGTAATCTTTAATTCAACGAAGATCGAAAATTGACAAGCAAAGTGTTGTAGCGAACACTTCGCATTCATAATAGTACAGAGGCGATCGCTTGAACAGGAAGAGATTATAAATATTCAAAAAACGTGGGCCAACATTAGCTACGCATGCCATGAAATCAATTCGTAAACCCACGAATTGCACAGCGACCACAGAAGTATTCGAAAATTGTGCTTACTCATCAGCCACTGTGTAACAGCGCCTCAGATCTCATCAAGTTTCCCGTCAAACCGGACACCTTTATTTAAATAAGTTTGAACTTTGAAGATCCACCTGTAGTTTAATACTTACAATAATAAATATTTGATTTTTGCACTTTTAAAAGCTTCTAGTTTAGTTTAGTCTCGATCTCTTGATACGAACCGGTTTGACGAAAAATTAAAATATATATACGCACGAAGAGGCGCGCAAAAAAGCTGGGTAGGAGTTTCTCGACGGAATCCGACCATTGGGCGAAGATTTCGGCGAAAAATGTCGAAGACCTGGCGAAGCTAATTTTGACCTTTAAACTAATAATTAACATATTTTTGAATTTGTAATAGATATACTCTTCTTTTATTCCTTCCCTTCTTTCCCAGCTCCTTCCTTCCTTTTTCCTTCCCACCCTCCTTCCTTCCCTCCCTCCCTTCCCTCCTTCCTTCCATTGTCCTTCCTCTCATTTTTTCCTCATTCATTCATTCTTTCTTTCTTTTTTTCTTTCTCTTTCTTTCTCTCTTTCTTTCTCTCTTTCTTTCTTTCTAGCTTTCTTTCTTTCTTTCTTTCTTTCTTTCTTTCTTTCTTTCTTTCTTTTTTTCTTTCTTTCTTTCTTTCTTTCTTTCTTTCTTTCTTTCTTTCTTTCTTTCTTTCTTTCTTTCTTTCTTTCTTTCTTTCTTTCTTTCTTTCTTTCTTTCTTTCTTTCTTTCTCTTTCTTTCTTTCTTTCTTTCTTTCGTTCGTTCGTTCGTTCGTTCGTTCGTTCGTTCGTTCGTTCGTTCGTTCGTTCGTTCGTTCGTTCGTTCGTTCGTTCGTTCGTTCTTTCTTTCTTTCTTTCTTTCTTTCTTTCTTTCTTTCTTTCTTTCTTTCTTTCTTTCTTTCTTTCTTTCTTTCTTTCTTTCTTTCTTTCTTTCTTTCTTTCTTTCTTTCTTTCTTTCTTTCTTTCTTTCTTTCTTTCTTCTCTTTCGTTCTTTCGTTCTTCTTTCTTCTTCTCGTTCGTTCGTTCGTTCGTTCGTTCGTTCGTTCGTTCGTTCGTTCGTTCTTTCTTTCGTTCTTTCTTTCTTTCTTTCTTTCTTTCTTTCTTTCTTTCTTTCTTTCTTTCTTTCTTTCTTTCTTTCTTTCTTTCTTTCTTTCTTCCCTCCCTCCCTCCCTCCCTCCCTCCCTCCCTCCCTCCCTCCCTCCCTCCCTCCCTCCCTCCCTCCCTCCCTCCCTCCCTCCCTCCCTCCCTCCCTCCCTCCCTCCCTCCCTCCCTCCCTCCCTCCCTCCCTCCCTCCCTCCCTCCCTCCCTCCCTCCCTCCCTCCCTTCTCATTCCTTAGGGGGAGGGGGATTATTGGGATTAAGATCACTAAAATATTAATTAAATTACAGTTGATTTCACATTACTTTACCGCTATGTGTTGCGAAGTTCGTTGGGAAGTTCCGAAGTTCGTTCGGAAGTCCGGAATTACGTTGCCAAGGTTGAAAAATTATCCAATCATAAAGAGTTTTGATCGACAGCTCGCAATTTGATTGGATAATTTTTCAACCTTGGCAACGTAATTCCAAACTTCCGAACGAACTTCGCAACACACGGCGGTAAAGTAATGTGAAATCAACTGTAATTAAATCTTAATTTAAGAGATTAAAACTTTTTTGTTTGGTTCATGAATTATTATTGAGCCTGATCAATGATACATGCAACATGAGCATACTATTGTAAAAAGTATTTTACAAACTTTTAAAACTACAAAAATTTACATCAGTATACAGAAAGTTAAAAAATACGAAAGATACACGACCATTCTTTTTGTAAAAATTTGATGTTGGTGTTACTTTGACTAAAGAAACTTTTAAACATGTACATTTTCAACTTTCAAGTGATCATTATATTTGACAATAACAACGGTATAAAACCTTCTCCGATAACTCATTATTACCACAGAATATAGTAATACAACCACAGATAATGGAAGGGGAACTGGATAGGAAACTTACGAAACCGGAAACGATGTTTGCACAACTTGCTATGGTAATTATACACTTATAAGCAGCTAATGCACTAACGAGTGATCCCACATGGCCAGGATCAACCATTGCTGAAATTAAACAATAGTGTAATATCACTTAAGTCAGTAGTGTCTGATTTCAACATGTGGGACCACCCATTAGGTGCATTAGCCCCTTATAAGTGTATAATTACCATAGCAAGTTGTGCAAACATCGTTTCCGGTTTCGTAAGTTTCCTATCCAGTTCCACTTCCATTATCTATGATACAACCAGAAGTCCAACTCGCGTCGGAACCTTTGAAGTTTATGTCCTCGCGCATGTCGCCTCGCGCATCTTGATTCCTCGCCATCCCACGCAATCCTGGCAAGTTCCCCCGGCAGTTTGGACCTTCAAAAGAAGTTAAAACTGCCGGGGGAACTTGCCAGGATTGCGTAGGAAATTACGTAGGATGGCGTAAAATATCGCGTCTGCGCATTGAAGAAATGTGGACAAGTTTTCACTCGAGTTGGACTTCTGGTTGTATTCATAGAGATCATATAAATACTAGAGGGGGCATTGGTGGGAAAATTTGGTAACCACATGGCAGCCGCCATTACCTATATGATATTTCAGTCAATTGGTTGGCAAATGTACTAGACCCAGTCCTTTGCCAACCAACGCGCCTATATATTGTTGCGAGCCAAATCCAAGATGGCGGTGCTCAATTGGTTACCCGCAGCATAGACAGTCTTCTAGATTGTCTATTCTTTGTTATTACTATGCACATGTCACTTCAAAATGTTTGATTTGCACATCAAACAAACTGAAATATTAGTTAGTTAGTCAGTGGCTCAATGGTTAGAGCGTCTGGCTAGCATTCAGAAGGTTGTGGGTTCGAGTCCCGCTTACACACGTAAAAACGCACAAGCTGTTACAGACCTGCAAGCAAGTTGTTACAAGGCCGTTCAACAGGCTGTCACCGTGATGTGTTCGCACTGGCTGTCCCAGTATGTTAACATGTCTGTAACAGGTTGTTGACAACTTGTAACAAGGCTGATGACTCCAGCAGACTGATGACAAGTTGTTCCAACAGCCTGTTACCGCTCTGCACTTAACAAGTTGATGTTAACAAGGTTGTAGCAGCTTCTTGAATGAACAGCATTGTTACAACTTGTTCCCAGCCTTGCTACCAAGCCTGTTGCGAACACATCCTGTTGACAAGCTGTGAGATTTTTACGTGTGTATAACTCAGAGTTTTTCTGAGTATTACTAACTAACACAGCTTGTACAGCAAACAACTGACAATTATTAAACTGAAATATCTCAACGAAGCAAGGAAACGTAAAACTGAAAAAAATGCTACTTTGTCATTTTAAGTGTTCTTTCGAATAAGACAAACTTATTTTTTCGTTTCATATGCAATATAAAATATTTTCTAGTTATTATATAAAATAAATAGAAAAGAGTTTTCGCGGGTTTGTTTTTCCAGTCAAAATGGAAATACTTTCCCACTTCCGCTTCTGTAGTTAGTTGCGCATTACTGTATTTCTGTAGCCGCTACTGAAGCATGAGGACTGAAATCTAGCGATAAAAGTGAGCAGGGGTGGTAACGTGACGTTACATATACGGGCATGTTACATATACGGGCATGTTACATATACGGGCATGTTACATATACGGGCATGTTACATATACGGGCACGTTACATATACGGGCATGTTACATATACGGGCATGTTACATATATGGGCATGTTACATATACGGGCACGTTACATATACGGGCATGTTACATATACGGGCAGCTGGGGGTAGTAACCTAATGTTACATATACGGGCACCAGGGGGGCAGTAACCTAATTGTTACATATACGGGCACCAGGGGGGTGGTAACCTAATGTTACATATACGGGCACTAGGAGAGTGGTGTCCTAATGTTACATATACGGGCACCAGGAGGCATATGTAACATTAGGACACCACCACCACCCCCCCGGTGCCCGTATATGTAACATAGGACACCACCCCCTGGTGCCCGTATATGTAACATTAGGTTACCACCCCCTGGTGCCCGTATATGTAACATTAGGTTACTACCCCCAGCTGGTGCCCGTATATGTAACATTAGGACACCACCCCCTGGTGCCCGTATATGTAACATTAGGTTACCATCCCCTGGTGCCCGTATATGTAACATTAGGACACCACCCCCTGGTGCCCGTATATGTAACATTAGGTTACCACCCCCTGGTGCCCGTATATGTAACATAGGACACCACCCCCTGGTGCCCGTATATGTAACATAGGACACCACCCCCTGGTGCCCGTATATGTAACATTAGGTTACCACCCCCTGGTGCCCGTATATGTAACATTAGGACACCACCCCCTGGTGCCCGTATATGTAACATTAGGTTACCATCCCCCTGGTGCCAGTATTTGTAACATTAGGTTACCGCCCCCCTGGTGCCCGTATATGTAACATTAGGTTACTACCCCCAGCTGGTGCCCGTATATGTAACATTAGGACACCACTCTCCTAGTGCCCGTATATGTAACATTAGGTTACCACCCCCCTGGTGCCCGTATATGTAACATGCCCGTATATGTAACGTGCCCGTATGTAACGTCACGTTACCACCTCGTATGATAAAAGTCGCCAATTCTTGATGTATATTCGTCTGTTCGCAGTGGCGTAGCCAGGGGGAGCTGTGGGAGCCGCGGCTCCCCCCCTTTAGATATAAAACAACAGACATGTAACTACAAAACTGATGCAATATGAATTATGTCAGGAAGTAAACTGTAAACAGTGTATTCAATCTACTGAGTGTATGCATTTTGAGTATCTATGTGACGTTTGCGTGTTTTGAGTATTTTATATGACGTTTTTTAACCTTTAGAGTCTGTAAAATCTTCCTCCAAAAGCCAGGAAATGGCATTTCAGCGACTCTCGATTTCAAAATTTCCCGGGGGAGCATGCCCCCGGACCCCCCTAAAAATTTACTCTGATTTCGGCTCCTCCCTTTCAAAATCCTGGCTACGCCCCTGTCTGTACGTATCGATTGGGGATAAACATCTTGTATTTATAAGTAATAACATGACTTGAGGGAAATTAGCGATTAAATTTCCCCGCCGCCGAGCAACCTCGTCCCCAGGGCATTTTGCCTCCACGTTGGGAGTCGGCGAAAATGGCCCTGGCATCGGCTGGTCACGTGACACCCAGAATTTTGGGGTGTTTTGGCAAGAAAATTTATGCGGTCTTTGTGTTTCGTTTTTGTATAATACGTATACATGAATAATAAATAAGAAATATTTAACGCTCTGCCGAATCACTCATGTGAACCTTTATTATAAATGCAACTGGCTAGCATTATTCATCATGATACTCCCCACGATTATCCAGGATACATTTAATGTCGGGAAGAAACATATATCTTATGTTGTTCTTGACTTTAACCAAAGCTATCGTTACAATTCTTTGGATGAACTTCGCAGAGTGGATTTATTGCAATTCATATTTTGATGAATAAATTACACTGTATCTGAATTAATCAAGTTTTTAAACCGGCCAACCCGATTATAGAATGGACCAGCCGATACCAGGGCCATTTTCGCCGACCTCCCAACGTGGAGGCAAAATGCCCTGGGGACGAGGTTGGCCGCCGAGGGAAGATTTGTGAAAGTCGGAGGACCGCAGGCCCGAAGGCTTTTACAAATCTTCCCGAGGCAAAGGGGAAATTTAATCGCTAATTTCCCGAAAAGTCATGTTATTAGTTTGTAATATTATGATCGCCGAGGAAAACTTTGAGAATCTTACCGACAGGAAATATTTACACGGTTGATCAGAGAAGTTGCATCTAATTTTCCCGTGCATGTTGATGAGGGAAAATATATGCAAGCGGGAAATTTAGAAGAAGACAAAGGATTTCTTTGTCTTCTAATTTTCCCCATCAACATGCACGGGAAAATTAGAAGATTTCTTTGTTTTCTAATTTCCCCTCATCAACATGCACGGGAAAATTAGAAGATTTCTTTGTTTTCTAATTTCCCCTCATCAACATGCACGGAAAAATTAGAAGACAACGGATAAATTTCCCTCTTGCATGAGCGATGAGGGAAACACGAGGTTTATATTCCCTCGGAGAACAAAAGAATCCGAGGCGATCATGGTATTATCTGAATAAATGCCATTTAAAGCTAAATTATACTATTTATGTACAGTTTTCAACAAAAATTTTTCTCAGGCTTCGGTAGCGGCTACAGAAATACAGTAATACGCAACGAACTACAGAAGAAGAAGTGGGAAGGTATTTCCATTTTGACTGTAAAAAATGTAGAAAACCGTGTCACAAGTATAGAGATCGGTGGTCACACAATTGGAAATCACCCCAGCCGGAAAATCGCATAGAAAATCGGCTACTTTCATGGGGCAGTTCGCAGTCCATGTGCGTGCTGGCTCAAGTGAGTTATCGGCTGTGTATTGACAGCATATCCTCTCATTTCGAAATGATGATTAT
>OZ036014.1:7567534-7860034 GCA_964035015.1 Corallium rubrum
CTTCGCTCGAAACGTTAGACTCCTACGTTCTCTGTTTCGGCAGTATATCTAACCTTACTATATTTCGATTGTGTGTAAAATATTTGGACCATCCTAAAATTGACGCTCTTTCCAAAAGTCATTATGGAGTGTCGGATGTCATAATTATGACATTTGCATATCAAACAAACCTGAATATCTCAAGAATGAAGCAAGGAAACGAAATTCTACGAAAGATGTTACGTTGTCATTTTAAGTGTTCTTTCAAATGCAATCGTAAAAAACTGGGGTGAAATTTCGCTGCATATAGACACTTTAAAGGGGGTTGTAACTATAGTGGTTTATTAAAGAAATGGCTCGGGCCTCGCCTAAGTGTCCACTTAAGGTGGCTCCCTACGGTAATTTCAATAGGGGACTGGTGACTAGAAATAGTATCGCTACGCATGCGTAAACAGCGATCTTGTCGTTTCGAAATTCTATGACCGCGTCGACATGGATGTTAGACTTGTAGACGTTTTCTTCGGTGAATTTCGGTAAAATTTTGTAAATAAGTAGTTTATAAAAATTTCTAAAGTATATATAATTTTAAAAAAATTTCATAAGACAGAACTTTTCTGAAATCGATACTTTTTATAGCGAAAAATCTGTCCCTACAACCTACCTTCATTTTCTGCATGTATATTCTCTACAGCAAAAGCTATCATCTCAGCAATTTTTAAGAAAATTCACCGAAGCAAACGGAAGAGAAGCCCCTTCAATTATACAATATTTGAAAATATACCAAAATTCCAACGTCATTATTACTATGGTAACAGCAAATAATTGAACTTTTTAATAAATATTTCATATCTGTAATAGTTCTGCTATAGTAAGGTCTACTTAGTATTTACTAACAAATGTTTTAAACTTATGAATAACATTAGATAACGAGCGTATGAAATAGCGCGTAGTTATTGAAACTATAGGGAGCCACCTTAAGAGAGGTGACCACTTAAGGTGGCTCCATACAGTTTCTTGAAAAATGGAAAATACAAGTTTGAGAGTCCAAAACACATGATTAAACAATTCTTAAAAAGAATAAAACTAAATGTTATGCATAGTTAAACAGTATGACAATCAAAAACTGTTACCAAATAAATAGCAACACTTGTTGCTATGGCAACAATGACGTTTCAAAATGGCTGCCAATTACACTTCAAACTAATTTAATTCGAAAAACACTTTGGTGACCCCCAATTTTTTTTCCATTAAAACTTTTCTTTAAGTACGAGTAATCAATTGGCCGATTTTAAAAAAATTCTGTAGAACGAGATTTTTTAAAAATTAACAAACATGATATTTCCGAGAAAAAAAATTATTCGTTCTACAGAATTTTTTTAAAATCGACCTATTGATTACTCATACTTCAAGAAAAGTTTTGGTGGAAAAAAAAATGGGGGTCACCAGAGTTTTTTTCGAATTAAATTAGTTTGAAGTGTAATTGGCAGCCATTTTAAAACGTCACTGTTGCCATAGCAACAACTGTTGTTATTTATTTGGTAACAGTTTTTGATTGTCAGACTCTTTAACTAGGCATAACAATTAGTTTTATTCTTTTTTCGAATTGCTTATGCACGTGTTTTGGACTCTCAAACTTGTATTTTCCATTTTTCAAGAATCTGTGTGGAACCACCTTAAAAGGGGTGTCCGTTAATAAGGCTTCGATTGTACTTCTTTTCAATTAGTCAAGACGAGTACATGCAATTGTATCATCAATTTCCCTATAGTATAGTACCTGACGTTCCTTTTTGACTTGAACGTATGCTTGAAAAACTGCCAAACGTCTTGCTCTTTGGAAAACCTTCTATAGAAGACGAAAATATGTAAAATCAGAATAAGAAATACGAGTCACTCAAAGGGGGTCTATTTTATCAAAGTGACGCCATCTCGATTGACGTCCACGGGTCGTATGCCCCACCGAGGGCAAATATTCTACTTTTGATTTTAAGAACACTTCTCAATAAAATCAAAATTAGGATTAAAGACTTATTAACCGAGTGCGAGGTCTGTACGGGAAAGTATTTGCCTGAGGTTTTTGTACAGACCGAGCGACGAAGGAGCCAGGTTTGTGCGATAAAACCGAGGGCAAATACTTTCAGAGCAAACGGGCAAATACAGACAGAGCAAACGAGGTTAATAAGGAATTTATTATATAGCTATTGGTTCATTTTATTTTTAAGTTTCGAGCGTTGTTTTCGTCTTCGGAGTATGCTGTTTACCTTACCTGTTGACTTTTTCGTGTCGCTTTTTGGCCTTCTTGTTTACATCAGTTCGGCTTTTATTTGTCGTGTTTTTAGATAAACAGCTTTAAAGAAACCCAGCAGTAATGTTCCAACACATTTTATTGTTCAGAATATTTGAATAAAGATACCTGCAGTACTCTTTTATTTGTTTTCAAATCAACTCAGGAATTTTCCCGCCAAAACTTACAGGGTCGAGAAAAAGCGTATTGACCCCGAGGTCAATATCGTAAAATCCCGACCTCTCGGGAACCAATCAGCGTGCGTCGTTTTGCGTAAGGACCGGAAAACAAACCCAGCCATATAATAAAGACAATTATGAGGTTTTTAGACATGAAATACCGAGCGAGCGGACTCCACTAGAAATGTCAGTGTTTCGTTCTTTAAAACCTGGCAGTTTAATGCCTTATCACTTTCTCAACCGGAGAGAACCATTATTATATTAATTCTATCAGGCACTAAGATGTATTTTGCGGGCTAAACTTGAGAATTCAGCGGGTTAAGATATATATGTTAACCCGCTAATCTCAGCATATCAGTTTTAACAGTTCTAAATCACTATTGGTTTGTTGTTTACGGAATTCTACACTTTTCTTGTCAATACTTTGGAGCAAAGATTGTTTTGATACCCGGGCTAGCCCGCGTTGTCGAGATCTCTTATGCTGTTATTTCTTGTTAATTTTCATCTTGTGTTATATGAGAGCCGGGCCGAGATCTTGCTCTGTGAGACCGAGGTTGTTTTTCCCCATGTAAACACGATTGACCGGTTTGACCCGCTTACACGTAAAAACGCACAACTTGTTGACGGTTGTCAACAGGCGTGAACAATGTTGTGCTGCTCGCCGTGAACAAATTGTCAGCAAGTTGTTCACTTATGGTTCGAACAACTTCTTCACGGATAAATCAACAGCCATGAAGAAGTTGTTCCAACAGCACATTTTTTATAGCCAACAACGTTGTTCGCACATGATACAACATGTTGTAACAGCATGACGAAATAACAACGATGGACAGTGTTACAACAATGGTGAACATGGTTGATGTATCAACACGTTCTTCGGTTGTTACAACATGCGTGAACAACGGTTGTTGTTTCATCAAGCAGTAACAACTTGTTGAAACAATGATGAACAATGTTGTTCATTTATCAATGTTGTTCACATATGTCAACAAGTTGTTACAGCATTGTTGCAAGTTGTTACAGCATTGTTCAGGCAACAATGCTGTAACAACTTGCGAGAATTTTACGCGTGTATCTGGCAGTTAAAGGGCAAATAGTAAGTGACCGCCTGAATCCAGTCAATCCAAAGAACAACAAACACGTCAGAACGAGCTATAAACTATAATCTAAAACAACCTACTTGATTCTTTTGGTTCCGGAATAGGATTTGAAATTTGACGAGTAAAACTAGGAACTTTTCTCTCTGAAGAACAAAACAAAATAATATCGTTATAAAAGAGTGGTAATTATTTTTATTATACATATTTTTCCAAATCCTTGATAATAACTGGTCAGAAAGTTAGTATAAAAATTCTCGATATCTGCACTTTTGAGTCGTATTTGCCGCTGTGATTGTCAGGTTCTGGGGGGAAAGAAGCAACTGTCTTTGAATTGCGTTTTTTGAACGTTTTTTTGGTTGTGAGCGAGTGATTGTCTTTATATTTTAAACTGAAATGTATAATAAAACAATTATCGAATTCGACTTTTTTAATATTAAGAATTATCAAGGTCTCAGCCCCGCATTGTCAGCCTTTAGCTTCGGCAGATAGCACCTTGATAATTCTTCAGTGATATCAAAAAGGTCTCTTTCAAGTCAGTATTATTATTATTACTTTAAAGTGCCTATAAGAAAATTTTCAAATATCACTTGTAGTGTAAATCCTTAATTGTACTCGCTATCATATGATTACCTATACATAATAAAGACACTCTATAATCAAAGTGAATACAGTGTATATTGATATCCTTACCGGAACCAAGAGACAAAGTCCGTTTAATTTTTCCAAGCACTTGTGAACCTGCTGAAGATTCGTTACCAGACGAAACAGCTTCACTCATGTTCTTCTCGAAATTCCCGGCTTGAGCGTTCTCTGCAGTGAAAATAATAAACACAAACGTAAAAATCTCTCATGTTAATCTGATGAAAGGCTACGTTCGAAATGTCGGTATTTGGTTAAGGTGGATCGACAGTTTAAATCATGAGAAATTACGTATTTTCTTCATAAAAAGTTCTAGTGCACAGATCTCATGATCTTCATTTTAGTTCATTGCGTAGCTCTAGTGGTGGTCTTGATTATTGAAAAGTTTAATACCCTCAAAGTTTACCTAAGTGAAGAAATCGTGTTTCCAGTAAATGCAGCAAACATAATTTGCATAAAATCTGTCGCTTACCACAAACACAATTTCTCCAGATACGCAAGCGCTACAAGTGTAAATCTTTTCAATAATCAAGACCACCACTAGAACTATGCAAACAAAACAAACAAACAAACAAACAAACAAACAAACAAACAAACAAACAAACAAACAAACAAACAAACAAACAAACAAACAAACAAAACAAACAAACAAACAAAACAAAACAAAACAAAACAAAACAAAACAAAACAAAACAAAACAAAACAAAACAAAACAAAACAAAACAAAACAAAACAAAACAAAACAAACAAACAAACAAACAAACAAACAAACAAACAAACAAACAAACAAACAAACAAACAAACAAACAAATTTTTTATTTATACTCACAATCTTACATTTTTTTAGCAGTAAATAGAAAATAGTATTTTAAACATTGAGTAATGGCTGCCGAGAAATAACCGAGGAAGGCTAATCGAGCTAGGTAGCACTCATAGTAAAATCTTACAAATCAACACTGGGAGTTTCGCAATAAATTAGGCAAATTAAACAGAAACTACAAGTTAAATTACATGTAATATATCAACAACGAGTTTGAGTGTTTCATCAGGGGATCCAAACACGAGAAAACATGATGAAAGCACGAGGCCGAAGGCCGAGTGGTTTTATTGTTTTCGAGTGTTTGGATTCCCCTGATGAAACACGATAAACGAGTTGTTGATATGGCATCTCAATCGAGTGATTTCAATTGAAAAATACAATTAAAATAAACCCTCATGAGATTTTATTCATGAGTGTGTGTAAAATTTATTCATACAGCAACTTGTTTGTTTTGCATCGATAATTAAGATCTTAAGAATTAGATGAAAACCGGTTTTCATCTAATATCTGGAGTGGTATACGATTTTAGCGTGTTTTCCTGGCGTATCCAACGTCAATCAGGTGATTGAATGGACTATTGTAATTGGCTGATTATCTCATGAATTATTAATGAGTTTGAGATGTGCAGAGAAAATATGGAAAATAGTCCAAGTATACAAATCGGATGACTTGAACACACATGAGAAAAAGATATATGTAATAGCCTAGCCTATAATTAGTTATTCATAGAATTCCAATAGAGATTCATTTAAGAGTGATTTGACTTGTCGAATCTCTGTTGGATATCGTCATATTGCGAACTGATGAACTCAAGATAATTGATAACTCCACTTAGTTTCTCCTTTAAATCGTTAGTTACATCGAATACTGGCTTTAGCTTGTCATCAAATAGTTTTTCAAATAGGTCTCGTGTTTGGCTAAGATCATCTATTTAGTATAAATACATGTTAAATTAGAATGTAGAAAAGAATTATAGAGTTGTAGCCTGAAAGGAGGCAAATAAATTGGGTTAGTTTACACAAAATGCGTGAGCCCAAAAAAATACCGCCATCTTGATCTCGTCCCAGTCTCTCCACCAAGGAAATAAAATGAAGATCATGCACCTGTGCAAAACGTTTTATGAAGAAAATACGTAATTTCTCATAATTTAGACTGTTGAGTCACCTTCAATAGGGGACTGGTGACTAGAAATAGTATCGCTACGCATGCGTAAACAGCGATCTTGTCGTTTCGAAATTCTATGACCGCGTCGACATGGATGTTAGACTTGTAGACGTTTTCTTCGGTGAATTTTGGTAAAATTTTGTAAATAAGTAGTTTATAAAAATTTCTAAAGTATATATAATTTTAAAAAATTTCATAAGACAGAACTTTCTTAAATCGATAATTTTTATAGCGAAAAATCTGTCCCTACAACCTACCTTCATTTTTTGCATGAATATTCTCTACAACAATATCTATCATCTCAGCAATTTTTAAGAAAATTCACCGAAGCAAACGGAAGACATGCCGCTTCAATTATGCAATATTTGAAAATATAAAATTCCAACGTCATTATTACTATGGTAACAGCAAATAATTGAACTTTTTGATAATTTTTTTATATCTGCGATAGTTCTGCTATAGGAAGGTCTACTTAGTATTTATCTAATAAATGTTTTAAACTTATGAATAGCATTAGATAACGAGCGTATGAAATAGCGCGTATTTATTGAAACTATAGGGAGCCACCTTAAGGTGAGATAGTACGGGCAATCAAGTACCAATGCAACATTGTTGCGTTGCAAGTTGAAAAGCGTTGTTGAACGTATTACCACCCACCTTTATAAACATTGCCGTGCGCAACAATGATTTTGTTACAAGTTGAAAAAATTTGTTGAAAAAAGTAGACTCCCGTTCTACTTGCTGCAACATGCTGATTCAACTTGCAACAAAATTACTGTTGCGTGACAATGTTTAAGGTGGGTGGTAATACGTGCAACAACGCTATTAAACTTGCAACGCAACAATGTTGCAGCAATTAGTTGCTTGTATTACTTCACCTTTATCAAAAATCTCGGCAGTATTTATATCTTATTAGATGTTTTGGTGTGTAGTATCGCTGCATATTTTTACGAGTTGTGCCGTATTTTGACGAGCCCGCAGGCGAGTCAAAATACAAACAACGAGTAAAAATATACAGCGATACTACACACCAAAACATCTTATAAGAGATTTATTATACAACTGTTCTGATCAACAAATTTTTATGGAAAAAGAAAACTCTAAAAAGGCCAGAGAAGTAGCGCGACTTGCACCAGGACAAAACCAGGACAAAATAATAAGCATACATGAAGTAGTTCCCGAGTGTTAAATTTGATTGGCTAACAAAATCTGTCAAACCGGTTTTCTACTATCCAAATAACTAACTATCCAAATATCGCTGTATATTTGTACTCATTTTTAGCGTTATTTGGACAGTTTTTAATGCAGTTGTATAATAAACGCCTACATAGCACTTTACTTTTTTTAAAGTGCCTAAAACGAAAATTAAGTTTGTCTTATTTGAAAGAACACTTGAATGAAGTTTATTTAAAGAAGGTATAAAACACATCTTTACATAAGTATCTTGCCAGATAGCCTTCATTAATTGTGAAATTGATTAATGATAAAATTAACACGCTCTTGTATAATTATTGAATACAAGTGCATGTTAATTTGTATCTATACAGTTTATACATGCAAAATCCTCTAAATGGGCTACATTATAATTTTGTTCCAAATAGAAATTTTTTAATGTTTTCTTAAAGTTAAGAATAGAAGTATTTTCAATATTTTTAAGGAAGTTGGGCAGAGAATTGAACAAATGGCTTCAAATTATACCGTAACATATTTTGCAGTTTTTCGTTTCCTTGCTTCGTTCTTGAGATATTTTAGTTTGTTTGATATGCAAATTAAACATTCTGACGTCGTAGGTGCATAATGAGCTATCGGAGAAGGTTAGATATCTTTTCTATTATCAAACCAAATTAATTTGAACGAAGCGTGTGGATGTGTACAGTGTTAAAGTGATTATTATATTTCATAATAGCAAAGGTATATAACTTTTTCGATAACTACGTACGACGTCAAAATGTTTAATTAGTTGAATACTAGAAATACATGAACGCAACAACCCCTCGCCCGCTTTATATGCATTTTTTAACCCCACCCCCCTAATTTCTGTTTTTCGTAGGTGAAAAAAAATTGGATGGAGTGGGCAATCTCGGGTGGAGTGGGGGCAATCTTGGGTGGAGTGGGCAATCTTGGGTGGAGTGGGTAATCTTGGGTGGAGTGGGTAATCTTGGGTGGAGTGGGTAATCTTGGGTGGAGTGGGCAATCTTGGGTGGAGTGGGTAATCTTGGGTGGAGTGGGTAATCTTGGGTGGAGTGGGCAATCTTGGGTGGAGTGGGTAATCTTGGGTGGAGTGGGCAATCTTGGGTGGAGTGGGTAATCTTGGGTGGAGTGGGTAATCTTGGGTGGAGTGGGTAATCTTGGGTGGAGTGGGTAATCTTGGGTGGAGTGGGTAATCTTGGGTGGAGTGGGTAATCTTGGGTGGAGTGGGCAATCTTGGGTGGAGTGGGTAATCTTGGGTGGAGTGGGTAATCTTGGGTGGAGTGGGTAATCTTGGGTGGAGTGGGCAATCTTGGGTGGAGTGGGTAATCTTGGGTGGAGTGGGCAATCTTGGGTGGAGTAGGTAATTTTGTGTGGAGTGGTCAATCTCGGGTGGAGTGGGCAATATCAGGTGGAGTGGGCAATCTCAGATGGAGTGGGAAATCTTGGGTGGAGTGGGCAATCTTGGTTGGTGTGGGTAATCTTGGGTAGAGGGGGCAGTCTTGAGTGGTGTGGGTAATCTTGGGTGGAGGGGGTAATCTTGGGTGGAGTGGGCAAGAGGGGTGTCACATTGGTCACGGACTGCAGATATTTGCCTGTGGAGTAGGCTAAAGGTTTTAGCCCCTTTTGAGGCAGCACTTCACTTGCGGTAGTAACTTCTAGTATTATAAATGACACACAGATCAGAAAACATCCCAGAAAATTAGTTAGCAAGGTTCATCTGTAGTCATGTATTGACACACCGAAAGAACATGCAAAGTCAATATTAAAAAAACAAAAACAACGAGATGAAGCAAATGACAAATTTTCATTCAAAAATATATAATATATAAACAATGGCCAAGAAAAGACACAATGTCAACGTCCTAGCGTTCAAAGACAATTCTAGACAAAATATTATTTATATTAATTTTCATTTTCAAGATTTCTTCCGATTTAACTCAGCTAAACTGGTAAATAGTAATACGAATCTCCTACCGTTAAACTTTCTTCTGCTTTTGTCACCACAAACACTGCCAATTCAGTCTAGTCTTTTCAGATTGTTTTTCTCGTTCGCGGTTTCTTACTTTTTTTCGTTGTTGACACATAAACTTAAGTTAAATATGACAAGGCATCATTCAGTTCTCTTCATGATCTAAAAAGCCGTTTGTTTCAAAATTTCTTCATCGTTCCCTCTCGAGTTATGTAGAATACACCAGAGCAAAATTCCTTACCGGCTTTGAACAGTTTCAGGACACATCCTTCTTCTTTCAGTTTTACATTTCGGTCGGCATCGTTTTCGGTCTTTATCGTATTAATTTTTAGGCTTTTTGCAGTGGTTTTAAGTCGTATTTATTGTTGTCTTTTTCTCGCCGCCACATCTCTTGTTAGTCTTCTTTCTTTGGTGTTTTTCCATAGTAATATCATGTACATTTTAGCATTTTAGCTGAAACCATTTTTTTCTGGCAAAGATTTCTTTCGTCATGATCGTTGAAAAACTATTTCGTAATCCAACCGAACTTATAAATTATATATTTGCTGACGTAAATTTAAATAATTTGAATACTTTAACAGGTTAGTTACCAGTACCCTGCTATTCGAACTGCGCAAGTTGTGGATTTGATAACATATATATAGATATACAAACAGGTTTCAGAATTGCTTTCGGCTTTTCATCTCGCGTGTAAAGTGGACTCCACACACGTCGAGATTAGCACCATCACCCGGGCTCCGGGCCTTCGGCCCTACGCCCGGGCTCGGGGATCAAACAAACTAAAGTATCTCAATAACGAAGCAAGAAATGCAAAATATGTTACTTCTACCATTTTACGTGTTCTTTCAAATAAGACAAAGTTAGTTTTCGTTTCAAAGACACTTAAAAATCTTCCAACTTGTCAACAAGATGTGAGTTCTCAATAGGCTTGTAACAAGTATGGCGTTATTTGGTGAAGTTGCTACAAGCTTGTTGTTGCTAACTTTAATGTAGCAACTTGTTAAAAAAAATGCCACGGCAAGTTGTTGGAACAACCAGCGGCAGACCTGTTAATCACAACAACTCGTTACAAACTTCTAAACAACTTGTTGTAGGGTAAGGACAAAGAACTGGGGGCTAATCATCCAATTACTTGCAGCCAGCGAAGGACGCAGAACAACGTGGCCGTGTTGAGGCATATGAAAGGCGCTCTAGGCAGCCGCCATGCATATGGCACAGTTCAGACCACGGATCACAGCTAAGATGTTAGGTGTTGACTTTATGGAGGGAGGAAAATCAGAGAACCAAGCGAAAAACCCTCGAAGCACAGGAGAGATCAACTACAACTGTACCCACATGAGTTCCAAGCCTGACAACGGGGTCATTCGCAAGCGGTCATCCATCCAAGTACTAACCCCGTGTAACTGGGCTTAAATTTTTTGGTGAGGGGCAGCGCGCTAACAGCACACGGCACTCGTGCTCCCCTGGGTAAGGTTGACGATTCAAAAAACCAATGCAAGCGGTGCCAATGTATTCTGATATCAGCTGCTTGACAAAAACTTTGTAACAATGGCATCATTCATTAAAGCTGTTATATGCATGCATATAATTATCACTAACAAACCAAAAGTAGCGGCCTACCTTCTGTAGTCAGCTCTGATCCAGAATTTGAATGTTGTCCAGTAAATGAAACCTTTCTGTTCACTAAACCATAAACCAAAAAGTATGTACATCTTACTTAGTGCAAGCCATAAATTTATAAAATTATAAATAACTATAATTATCCCCGTCAGAAAGTTATGTTTTTACCTCTGTCTGTCTGTCTGTCTGTCTGTCTGTCTGTCTGTCTGTCTGTCTGTCTGTCTGTCTGTCTGTCTGTCTGTCTGTCTGTCTGTCTGTCTGTCTGTCTGTCTGTCTGTCTGTCTGTCTGTCTGTCTGTCTGTCTGTCTGTCTGTCTTCCCGTCCGTCTGTCTTCCCGTCCGTCTGTCTTCCCGTCCGTCTGTCTTCCCGTCCGTCTGTCTTCCCGTCCGTCTGTCTTCCCATCCGTCCATCTATCCGTCCGTCTATCCGTCCGTCTATCCGTCCATCTATCTGTCCATCTATCCGTCTGTCTATCCGTCGGTCTATCCGTCCAGCTATCCGTCCGTCTATCCGTCCGTCTATCCGTCCATCTATCCGTCCGTCTATCCGTCCGTCTATCCGTCCGTCTATCCGTCCAGCTATCCGTCCGTCTATCCGTCCAGCTATCCGTCCGTATATCCGTCCGTCTATCCGTCCGTCTATCCGTCCGTCTATCCGTCCAGCTATCCGTCCGTCTACCTATCCGTCCATTCGTCCGTCCGTCCGTCCGTCTTTCTTTCTTTCTTTCTTTCTTTCTTTCTTTCTTTCTTTCTTTCTTTCTTTCTTTCTTTCTTTCTTTCTTTCTTTCCGTCCGTCCGTCCGTCCGTCCGTCCGTCCGTCCGTCCGTCCGTCCGTCCGTCCGTCCGTCCGTCCGTCCGTCCGGCCGTCCGGCCATTCGGCCATGGAACAACAGCCCACCTTCTTCAGCCAAATCTGATTCAGAATTTGAATTCTGTCGACTAAATGATACCTTTCTTTTCCCGCCTAAACCAAAAAGTATACAAAAGCTTTTAACCGTAAAGAATTCACAAAGTTCTCTTAAAAATACCATTTACGTATACAGTACCTTAATGCAAACTATTTTGTTGTACCGGTAACAACTAATTTTAGCAAATTTAGCAATAAATAGAATAAAATCTACACTGTATTTTCCAGACTACAAACCGCAACTTTTTTCTAAAATCTAACATCGTTCGGTTTATACACTGGTGCAGTTTATATGTGAATAAATTAAACACTTTTAGATACAGTCGAACCTCTATTAAGCGGCCACCCTTGGGGAATGGCTTTGTGGTCGCTTAATAGAGGTGGCCGCTTAATAGAGGAACGCCAACAATGGGCCTTGGGTGTGGTCAAATGTCCTTTTATTCAACTCTAAAACACTGATAACAGTAACAAGTAGACTTTGAAAAAAACAAAACAAGTAGTTAACAAAACAGTTTTCAAAGACCGAAAAAAGAACAAGACAAAGGAGCAACGAAACGAATGACAGCTTAAATGTGTGAAATTTACAAAAATGCAACACGTTCGATCCATATGTATACTGACGCCTAGAATAAAATACAATATACTGACAACAACCAATTCTTCTATGGTCTCTAATTTAGCTCAAGTTTTAGTTTCGGTTCTCTTGCGGTAAAAATTGGGCCTAAGATAAATTAGGCTGGCCGTTTAATACAGGTGAAAAACAATACGAAACACCAATTGGGACCGCACGTAGGTGACCGTGGTCGCTTAATAGAGGTGGCCGTTTAATAGAGGGGTAACCTACAGTAAATTATAGGGAATATTTTGGGGACTCTGACACGTGGCCGTTTAACAGAGGGTGGCCGTTTAACAGAGGGTGGCCGTTTAACAGAGGGTGGCCGTTTAACAGAGGGTGGCCGCTTAATAGAGGTTCGACTGTACGTACAAGATTTTTTTCTTTCATATTCTGAAAAAAATCTGGCTACGCTGTAAGACGTTACTCTACAGTATAAGTTGTCACGGTACGTTATAAGACGTTATGAAACTACGTTATAAGACATTACGCTGGGTCATAAAATATTACGCTACACACTACGTTGTAAGCATTGCCCTGTATATAAGACGTTTCGCTACGTTATATAAGTTGTTACACACTGCGTTGTAAGACGTTGAGCTATGTTATAAGACGTAGAAGTTACTGAGTTACATTAGAGAAATACCAAATGGTTTTCCGTGTTTGGATACTCTGATCCAAACACGCGGGAAATTGCGAGACTGGAGAAAAGCGTAACAAAACACGAGCCGTAGGCGAGTGTTTTTAGCTTTTTGAAAGTCGAGCAATTTCCCAAATGTTTGGATAAGAGTCTCCAAACACGGAAAATACCATTTGGTATTTCTTTTATAAAATAATCACAAGTGAATATGATATACTGTCCGACATTTACAAAAAATCGCTTTGGCGGGAATTTTCCGGCAATTGACCAATCAGGGCTCGCGTAGTATACATGTTATTTTATAATACGTTATAAGGCATTACACTATAAAATGCTTTACAGTAACACAGCATCTCACCAAGTGACTTTACCATACTATCTTCCTCTCGTTCTAACTCTAATCTTGAACTCCTTCATCGCAAGAGTTTACTCATTTCAAAATCTCGACCTCCTCTATACCACTTTCGTTGTTTTAACATATATTTTATTTTTAATCAGCTTTACTATTTTTCTTTGGCTTTTATGTTATTTCACACCTTATCTTATCATCATTTTTGTTTTGTACTTGTCACCTGGTAAGCATTTCATTGGTCTATTATATAATTTTAAATTGTTTAATTTTGATCGTTTGTAATTTAAATTTTAAATTGTCCTTTTTACCGTTTTTTCTTGTAATATGAAACTATATTAATCTCATATATAAGTATATTCAATGTAATCTTTAATTCCTTCTGAAGATGTTACTGGTTAAGTAACGAAACGTCAATAAATATATTTAACAAATAAAACATACCGCTCCTGTGCACATGTACTCTTATAAAGGTTCGTTTGACGTCAATTGAACACGAAAGAAGTTGAGTAGAGGCACGAGGCGATAGCCGAGTACACTTTTTTCGAGTTCAAATGACGTCAAACGAACCTTAATACCTTAATATATACAGTAATATACTTAATATATTTCGAGTTCAAATGACGTCAAACGAACCTTAATACCTTAATATATACAGTAATATACTTAATATATTTCGAGTTCAAATGACGTCAAACGAACCTTACCACCTTAATATATACAGAACTCGCGATCAAGCTCTCGGCAACGGCCTCCGTGGTCAGAGCATTGCACTAGAATCGCAAGGTCGTGGGTTCAATTCCTGCCGGAAGGCCTGTGTAGTTGCATTTTTCGCAATTTTCCCGGTTTGGTCTTAAAATGTATATATTCTACACTCGAATTTTCCTTCACTAAAAATCCCTAGAACATGCTATGTAATCGAGTGAAATGCCCAATATTACTTCTTTATAAGAGTACATATGCACAGGAGCGGTATGTTTTATTTGTTTTGTAAAATAAGAAGAAGAAAAAACAAGCTAAAA
The DNA here is from genome assembly GCA_964035015.1 of Corallium rubrum. Lineage (NCBI taxonomy): Eukaryota > Metazoa > Cnidaria > Anthozoa > Scleralcyonacea > Coralliidae > Corallium > Corallium rubrum. Next base: position 7,582,007 of record OZ036014.1, read on the forward strand.
GTGGGATAGTTTTGAAAGTTCGTAGATTTTCCCACCAGGTGACGCCATCCTACGCCACTCTACGCCATGTTACGTCATTCATGATCTTCATACTCTTATAAATGCACGGAGCCCAGCCAATCAGAGCGTGCGTAGAGACACCTTATTTTATAATTTGTTTTAAATGGTTTCCTTTCGTTATGGTATCGCATTTTAAAAATTTGAGCTGGGCTCTTATATTCATTTTGCGATAATGCTTTTTATAAAATAAGGTGCCCTCTACGCACGCTCTGATTGGTTGGGCTCCGTGCATTTATAAGAGAACATAGATCATGAATGACGTAAAATGGCGTCAGCTGGCCGGAAAAGCCCGCCAAATTCCAAAACCACCTGACTTTTAGCTTGGTTTTGCTTCTTCTTATTTTATAAAACAAATAAAACATACCGCTCCTGTGCATATGTACTCTTATAAAGGTACGTTTGACGTCATTTGAACACGAAAGAAGTGTAAAGGCACTCGGCTATCACCTCGTGCCTCTACTCAACTTCTTTCGTGTTCAAATGACGTCAAACGTGCCTTTATAAGAGTACAAACGCACGGAGCTTTATGTTTTATTTGTTAATTAAAAATTTGAGCTGGACTCATATTCATTTTGCGATAATGCTTTATATACTAGTTCAAAGTGAGAATAGAGTACAAAGGTTTTTACCAGAACTAGATGAATTTGTTCGTCGTCGCATCGCAGAGGGAACTGGAGGATCTTTAATGCTATCATCAAAATTATCAGTTTCCCCAATATCAACTATGACCCCAGTCCTGCAGGGCTCGGCTTCTGAAAATCAATAAATGAATACCAGAATGAGTATAATTTTTTAAAGAAATATATAGTGTAGAGAGAAGAAGTTGGTTGTAAACTACTTATTAAGTAATATTTCATAGACGAGTGGGAGTGTTTTACCAGGGGTTACAAACACGAAAGGACAATGAAAATCACGAGGCCATTAACCGAGTAATTTTTATTGTTCTCGAGTGTTTGTAAAACATGAGAGAATAATAAAAATCACGAGGCTGCAAGCCGAGTGATTTTTGTATCTGCGCAACGCGCAGATGTATTGCTATCGTGGTGTGTGTGTGTGTGTGTGTGTGTGTGTGTGTGTGTGTGTGTGTGTGGTGGTGGTGGTGGTGTGTGTGTGTGTGTGTGTGTGTGTGTGTGTTAACTTTTTGGTGTAACCGCTGACCTGTAATGTGTGCAGTAGTGTGACTATTTATATTTCCTCGCCGCCATGCTGTATGAACTACGGAGCGAGACGAAGAACAACATTATTTTCGAAGAAAGTCAATTGCAATGCTGTATGATTGGAGTAGTATGATTCAGGGATACTTTAAAATGATTGCGTTTGACCGTACGCCAAGTGATAGCATAATAATGCAATTTGATATTTGCGCTTATCTCAGTTCAAATAGATTTTTCTCCGTTGCTATTCTATACGATTTGTTCTAATTCACATATGTTGTACAGAATTTAACGCTCTATCTAACCGTACAAGTTTCCAAAATGGTACAAACCTACAGACGATTCAGGGGTATTTAGACCCGCGGTGTCCGGTTCAACAGCCGTATTATTGGCCATTGAGATATATCTTCCTGCAGTTAGCCGTTAAATTCTATATTTCCGACAAAGTTTTGCACTAAAACATTTCGGAGACAGGGGCTATTGCTGATAAACTGGTAAGTATTCTTAACGTGACTTATAGTAAACTTGTGAGTGTGATCTACCACAGTTTTTGTGAGTCACGATAAAAAATTATTTTGGTCAGAGAACGTGTACTTTCTCTTTAATTATCTTATAAGATCTCGCTAAAATCCTATAAGATCTACGTGTAAAAATCTTATAAGATTTTTCTTAAGATCTTACAAGATTTTCCAAGATCACACAAGATCTTGACAAGATTCTCACAGTGGTGGGTTTGGCGCAGATACATGTACGCATAGCGGACCTTTTGTTATTGTTTTCGAAGGTTTTACAAACACGAGAGAACATTGAAAATTACGAGGTAAAAGGCCGAGTGATTTTTGTTGTTCTCGAGTGTCTGAAACCCTTGGTAAAACACGATATACACATGTTTCGTGAACGTTTGACGACAGTTGCAAACATTTGAGCTGGCGTACGGGCATTCAAGTCTTCGAACTAGTCATTTAGTAGACTTCTTTAACAAAATCGAGGGGTTTTTGAAAGGATTTGGCCGGTTTTTGTAAATAAATTTGTGTTTTACGTTGCAAACATCTAGCAAAAAGTCGCCGATTGTCGGCGATTGATGTTTCCATTAACTGTTGTCGTATTGGCGACTGTTGTAATTGTTGTAAAAGTTGAACCTGATTCAACTTCTACAACAGTCGCCGACTGTCGCCGATTGGATTACAACAAGCGTTTCCATTAAGTTGTAATTGTTGTAAGACTTGATCGGCGACAGTCGCCGACTGAATCACAACAATTACAACTATATGGAAACCAGGCTTAAAAGGTTAACTGAAGACATTACGCCAAGTCATAAAACATTACGCTACGTTATAAAACTTCACACTACGTTGTAAGACGTTATGCTACGTTATAAGACGTTATAAATACTATTTACAATATGAGTGGCCGTGTTGTATTGGATATACAAGCTCGAGCCGAAAAAATACTCGGAGTATATGATGTCAATATGAGTAATATTTGTTCAGATTAATTCAGAAAAAGCTCAATTTCAATGTTTTAGAGCTGAGATAGACCTGATATACAACCACTAGTGGTTGTATCAAATGATACAACCACGCGTGGTTTGTATCAGATATACAACCTCCTTCGGCTTCACAGTCATGATTTCTTTTGTGTTTTCTTCATGAATTATAGTAATGAGTATTTTAAGCTACGGTTAGAGAAGTTACATTACGTTATAAGTAATGTTTACAACACGAGCGGCCGTGTTGTATTGAATATACAACTTGTGAAATGAATAAATAGTAAAAATCCCTTTGGGATATTGAGATGCTAATTTGCTAATTAGTTACAAGCACTAGTGGTTGTATCAGAAGAGTATACATCCACTAGTGGTTGTAACTAATTAGTATCATTGGTTTTAGTTTGTATGGGGTTTACGGGGGTATACATGTGACGTAATTTCTGAAATTGGATTGGCTGCAAACTCATGAATTAGTAATGAATTTCACAAGGCATGATACTATAAAATGCTTTATATACTAGTTCAAAGTGACAATAGAGTACAAAGGTTTTTACCCAAACTAGATGAATTTGTTCGTCGTCGTATTGCAGAGCGAACATCAGTTTCCCCAATATCAACTGTCATAGTTGATGAAACTGATGTTGACGTCATGTCAGTCCTGCAGGGCTCGGCTTCTGAAAATCAAAGAATGAATACCAGTATAATTTTTTAAAGATATATATATATATATATATATATATATATATATATATATATATATATATATATATATATATATATATATATATAGTGTAGAGACAAGAAGTTGATTGTAAAATAATTATTATATGTATATATTCAATTTGTTAGCCGCTAATAACTACAGTTAAATACAAGTACCAAAAATGGCCAAAATTGCTCAAAAGTAAATGCTATAAGAAAATAAGTCATAAAATCGACACCCAGCAATAAATAAAAAACGCTGACACCGTTTTGCTGGAAATATATCTCGAAATCGAACCGCTAAAATAATTTTTGAACAAAATACACTAAAACGCTTTGTACTTAAGTCGCCCCGAGTGAAGCCCATTGGTTTCACATGAAAAATTTGCAACTATTATTAGCTTGTGTTTATCGCAAAATCAAATACAAAGGGGATATTACACGGTGGTGAGGAGATATGGATTTTATGTCATTCGTCAGAGCTACCCTGCGAGTATAGTCCCTTTCCGACCTACGCAAGCTTCGGGGGAAAGTGGGCTCTGCCAACAAACTCGATCTTCACCCCAAGTTTGGGGCGAGTCAGTCAGGTTTTAAACTGGTCAAACAAGTTCTAGTTTATGAACACACGTTAGCAGGAAAATAGCAAGTAACGCCGTTAGAGCCTGGGCCCAAAATAGTATCTTGGCAACCGTTCACGCATGCTCAAAAAGAAATATCGAGTTTGTTGGCAGAGCCCACTTTCCCCCGAAGCCTGCGTAGGTCGGAAAGGGGCTCTGACTCGCAGGGACAATATCTCACGAGTGAGCGCAGCAAACGAGTGAGATATTGCTCTTGCCACGAGAACATAAAATTCATATCTTTGAGCAACCGTGTAATGTTCTATTTATTATATGGACAATGAAATTATGCGTGGAAGTGATGTTGATAAACTGGGTCTAACTCAAAAACTACAACCGCTTGACCTAAAACTTTTAGAAAATACAAATGAAAAATACAACAGCTTATTCGAATACGTCATTTTACGTGAAAAACTGAATTAAGAGAAGTTACTGGCTCAAATTTACTTCATTCGAAACTTACGGCAAAAGGCGTAAATTTTGACTTGTCGATATGTCACTCGCGAGCGTTACATATGACTGGGTGGCTAATCATCCTTACTTGCAGCCAGCGGCTGAATTACGAAGGACGCAGATCAACGTGGCCGTGTCGAGGCATATTAAAGGCGCTCCAAGCAGCCACCACACAGTTAAGATGTTAAGGGGTTGATTTTATGGAGGGAGGAAAACCGGAGAACCCAGTGAAAAACCCTCGAAGCACAGGAGAGATCAACTACAACTCTACTCACATGAGTCCAAGCCCGACAACGGGGTCATTCCCAAGCGGTCACGCATCCAAGTACTAACCCCGCCTAACTGGGCTTAACGTTGGGTGAGAGGCAGCACGCTAACAGCACACGCCACCGGTGCTTCCCATGAGAAATATGCCACTCGGTTCCCGGATGTAGTGAAACATGGATTCTACAAGTGTTTTAGTTGCTAGTAAAATACTCTTCTCCATACAATAAAACATTGTATTTTACAAATTAATAGTTTTCTAACGACATCTATTCTATTTTTGTGGCATAAATTCTGACAAATATTAAGAGCGCTTTACCGAAATTAATGCAAACCTAATAATGAAGACCTTAATCCGTCACTACATCATCAATAAATATACAATCATGTGCTGTATAGTGCGGTGAATATTAACTTACCAGTGGCGCTGGAACTTAAAGGCATTTCTTCAGGATTTTCTGAGCTATCACTGGTACTTGTCTTTTTCCGCTTGCATTTCTTTTTCCACGTAATACCTAGCAAACACGTGCCTAAGAAGGCAATTATGATCACAAATGCACTCAACACGCCAGGATGACCATAAACTTTATAACCATCACCATTCTCATTGTCCGTTTTATCATTTCCAGTGCTTTTTCCTTTATCAGTGGTGTCTCCACCTAAATGGAAAATACAAGGACAGTAGCTACTCAGTACGGTGAGTTGCGTCATAGTTATAGTGGAGGGGGATGATTTGGAAGCTACATTGTCTTTCAAGATTATGCAATGGTCATGTTGATGAACACAATAGTTCATGTTGGAGGAAGGCAATAGACCTTTCCGATATGAAGTGAACGGATCACGTGATGTTTCTTTTTGACAAATCTGACTGGCTAATGACTAATGTTTGTCCGAAGTTCTGGATGTCCGAAGTTTTGCGAGAGCCAATCAAATCTCTCAACGCGTTATCCACGCACTTCGTGCGGAAAGGTCTATTGGTCGAAGAAAGGAAATTCTACGGACACGTGACGACGAAGGACTGCACAACGAACAAAGGACTTACAACGTACACGTGACGACGAAGGACTACACAACGAACAAAGGACTTACAACACGTGACGACGAAGGACTACACTAATTAAACCCGAACGTTGCTATTGGATGACTGCTTCATTATACAGAAAATACAATACGTTCAGGGGCGTCGTGGCTCAGAGATTTTAGAGGTGGCCAAGAGCACAATTTTTCCGCCAAACAACAAGGTTTTTCCGACATAGCTTCGCATAAACGATAAAACATACTTAATTCTGAATTAAATTCGACGATTGCCCGAAGTATAAAACAGACGTATTAAAACGACAAAGCGTGCAGCTATGTTGTACGCAACCGAATTTAATACTGAAATAACAAAAAGTCAAAAGACAAACCCAGGAGCACCAGCATGTTTATATGGAATATGTTGGTGTTTCTTTACTCTATCCGTGATCCGAATGATATTTATTGTTATGGCGAGATCGATAATCACTATCAAATGTCTTCTTGCATATAGAAGACATCCAACTTTCCGACGTTTCGTTGTTGGTGGCATAACTCAAAAGTGATAGTCATGACCGGAAACCGCGAAAAGCTTATGCCCGAATTCCGACAAAACTGCGTTGAACGACATTAGGGGGGCCATGGCACCCCCTGACCCCCCGGCCACGACGCCACTGAATACGTTCAGTGACCGTGAAATTAAGCAAATTAAACAAAAGCATGGAACGATGACTTTTGCCGAGTTTCCAAACCATCTCCTTCCACTAACTATGGTTACATAAACTCCCAATGCAGTCAGGTAAAGAATCTGATACAGAATTCTTTGAAAATTTTCATGGCAAATAATGTACATGTATTATATAGATATAAGTTTTGTGGAAACACCACGTAAAATATTTACTTTTAAGCAAATAAATATATTATACGTGGTGTTTCCACAAGACCTATCTATATTGAATCTGATACAGTTTAACTGTAAATATATCCTGCCCACGCTGTCTGAGGGTTTTCCCTCAACCTCGTACCCAGGGCCATTTGTAGGGAACTGGGCCAAGACGGCGGGAACAAATGGCCCTGGTGGAGGCTAGGCTATCTCAGCCTCTGATTGGTCAAGAGCTTATGGCGTAAATCAGACGGTTTGATTTTGTATTTTTTAAAGAAAATTGTATTTTGACCTTGTCGGTTGTTCCTGCACACGGGACGGGAAATTATATTTTAAACCATGCAATAATTAAGTGTAATTAGGTATAATTACTGTGTAAAGAACTGAGTTCTAGTTAATAAAATGCGCAATACACTGCGCATTTTGAGCTAGCCTCCACCAGGGTCATTTGTTCCCGCCATTTTGTTTTATTCGCCATCTTGGCCCAGTTCCCTACAAATGGCCCTGGGTACGAGGTTGGGTTCCCCCTTTGTAAAATCATCTGGCATTAAACAGAGTAAAACAATAAAGGAGCATTTTTGGCCACCCAGGCATGCAAGCAGGAATGGTTTAATTATACGTTATTCTGGTTTAAAAGTTTTTGAACGTAAATAAATGTCTTTGTTGTTGTTGTTGTTTGTCTGTTTGTTTTTCAATACTTGTTTATATTATTATTTGTTAAGAATTTAACGTAATCCTTGCTGTTTTTAAATAATTGTAAATAATATATTGTGAATACTTATAAATCTTATTTAACAAATAAAACATAAAGCTCCGTACATATGTACTCTTATAAAGGCACGTTTGACGTCATTTGAACACGAAAAAAAGTTCAGTAGAGGCACGAGGCAATAGCTGAGTGCCTTTTACTTAACAAATAAAACATAAAGCTCCGTGCATATGTACTCTTATGAAGGCACGTTTGACGTCATTTGAACACGAAAGAAGTTGAGTAGAGGCACGAGGCGACAGCCGAGTTCCTTTACACTTCTTTCGTGGTCAAATGACGTCAAACGTACCTTTATAAGAGTACATATGCACAGGAGCGGTATGTTTTATTTGTTTTATAAAATAAGAAGAAGCAAAACCAAGCTAAAAGTGAGGTAGTTTTGGAATTTGGCGGGCTTTTACGGCCAGCTGACGCCATTCTACGCCATTTTACGTCATTCATGATCTATGTTCTCTTATAAATGCACGGAGTCCAGCCAATCAGAGCGTGCGTAGAGGACACCTTATTTTATAAACTTCTTTCGTGTTCAAATCACGTCAAACGTACCTTTATAAGAGTACATATGTACAGGAGCGCTGGAGCGGTATGTTTTATTTGTTTTATATAGAGAATATAATTATAAAACAGATATATTTATTTCGAGTGTTGACCAGAATAACTCACGAGTGAGCGAAGCGAACAAGTAAGATATCTTGGTCAACACGAGAAATAAATTTCATATTTCCGCACATCCATGTATTGTTCTGTTTATTATATAAAAAAATTGTCCTATTGACTTACAAAAATTGCATTAAACTACAATGCTGTTTCAGCGATAATCGTCACATGTAAGATTATCAATAATCATGAATAATCACACATGTGAGATAATTTATCATTTTTATTAGTGGTGGAAAAATCAATAAAACACTCTCTTTTATATAATAAAAAATAATAATAAGAAAAATGTTAAACTAAATGTGAGAATTTGGTGGGCTTTTCTGGCCAGCTGACACCATTCTACACCATTTTATGTCATTCATGATCTCTGTTCTCTTATAAGTGCATGGAGCCCAGCCAATCAGAGTGGATGTAGAGGACACCTTATTTTATAAAACAAATTTTAATTTATGTATTCCTTAAAATAATTAGCTTTTTGATGATGTGAAGTAATTTTGACTTAATATTTTGTAATAATTTTCACTGAAAAGCCCCGTAAGGGAAGTGCCAATATTATAAAGTCATTCATTCATTCATTCATTCATTCATTCATTCATTCATTCATTCATTCATTCATTCATTCATTCATTCATTCATTATTTTCTGAATTTTTAAATTTTCAATATATATACGGTATAGAGACAAATTTTAGCAATGGGATATATTGTTCAAAATTTTAGTATACACTACACCCAACAAAAATACAGAAATATTATACATATTTTTAATTAAAGTTAGTAAAATTGACTTATTTTATAATACAATGTAGTTACCGTATACCTTGTTGGTCTGGATCTTCTGCTGTTGTGCTTATGGTGGAAAGTATTACATTTGTAACTTCACATTGCATTCTACTTCGCATACCATCATTGATACACTTCAACACTCGTTTAGCTTTCTGGCCAAGGCAAGGAGAACATGGTTCACAGTCTTCCACACTACCATTCCTTGGATAAAAACCTTTCTTGCAATTTCCTGTAATAATAATAATAACAAAAATAACAATTAAATGACTGATTGACTGACTAGGTGACCAACTAAGTGACCAACCAATTGATCAACCAAATGGGTGATCAACCAGATCACTAACTGCCTGACTGACTGACTGACTGACTGACTGACTGACTGACTGACTGACTGACTGACTGACTGACTGACTGACTGACTGACTGACTGACTGACTGACTGGCTGGCTGGCTGGCTGGCTGGCTGGCTGGCTGGCTGGCTGGCTGGCTGGCTGGCTGGCTGGCTGGCTGGCTGGCTGGCTGGCTGGCTGGCTGGCTGGCTGGCTGGCTGGCTGGCTGGCTGGCTGGCTGGCTGGCTGGCTGGCTGGCTGGCTGGCTGGCTGGCTGGCTGGCTGACTGACTGACTGACTGACTGACTGACTGACTGACTGACTGACTGACTGACTGACTGACTGACTGACTGACTGACTGACTGACTGACTGACTGACTGACTGACTGACTGACTGACTGACTGACTGACTGACTGACTGACTGACTGACAGACTGAGTTGACTGACTTGACTGACTTGACTGACTGACTGACTGGACTGGTTTGATGGGCTTGACGGGGTTGACTGGCTTGACTGACTTGACTGACAGACTAATGACAGACTAATGACAGACTAATGACAGACTAATGACAGACCGACCGACCGACCGACCGACCGACCGACCGACCGACCGACAGACCGACCGACCGACCGACCGACCGACCGACCGACCGACCGACCGACCGACCGACCGACCGACCGACCGACTGACCGACTGACTAATGACTGACTAATGACTGACTGACCAACCGACCGACCAACCAACCGACCAACCGATCGACCGACCGACCGACCGACCGACCGACCGACCGACTGACTGACTGACTGACTTGACTGACTTGACTGACTTGACCTAAGTACTGACTGACCTGACCAACCTGACCTGACTTACCAACTTGACCAACAAAATGACTGACTGACTGCCGACCTACCGTCCAACCAACCACAGGACCACAGTAACTGGCACACGCTGTCGCGCCTACCCTTGCCACTACTCTTAAATTTTAGTTTGCATGTACATGTATATATGCATGTGCATGTTTGTCTGTCATTTAATTATGTATATATTTATTTGTGTGTAGTATAGATATTCCTTAGTATACACTGTTGGCAATAACATAATAAATAAAAAATAAATAAATAAATAAATTGTCAGACCAACCATCAGACTGTCAAACTGACTGACTGCCTGGCTGTTTGTTTATATACTTTCTTAACCCTTTTACACCCACTGTGCTGAAAAATCTCCCCTTGAGTTGACAAGTGTTAGACATAGTACTATAGATAATAAATTAAAGTGCTAATTATGGGAGTAAAAGTGTTAACTGGAAGTTTAAATGCAAAAGTTTGTGACACTTTGCAGCTGTACATACATTTATGATGTAACTAGACTTACCTGTACATCTGGTGGTGTCCCTTACAGTAGTACATTTTCCATCAAATGCCACATTTGGATAACACGTTGTGCTATGACATGGCTGGCACAGGCTTCCATCGTGCTTTGATGAGTAGGTTTTACCTAATACACAGTCAACACAATGAATGTTGGTGTTTTTAGGTATAACATCACCACATAAGACTAATGTTGACATGCCCATACCAGCAGGACATGTTGCTAGTGAGCTGCAGGGACGGCAGTTGGGAGAACCATCGCTTGAAATCACACCATATTCCCCTTGAGGACACAATGGCTTGTCAGCTGTGGGTGTTTCACCAAAACAAGTTACAGCCAATATAACCTGTATCACAATTATAGTGTTAAAAGAAAAATTAATCCTTTGCAAGAGCTTGAAATAACGGCCGGCGGTTTTCTGACCAAATTCCAGTTTTTCTGACCAAATGCTGAAATGATTGGAAATTTTGTCCGGACAAATTTTGAAAAAAAAAAAATCTGTTTTTTTAAATGATCGGGTCGGCGCTCAACACTCCATTTTTCTTGTTAAATTTCCATTGGGTTTTCCATCAGTTTTGAGTTAAAGTTGGTTTTACACTTTACGGTGCACTATCAAAATTTCTTCGATCAGAGTATGCTTTAAACAAAGTTTAGTTAACTTAAGTGTGTGACAGTGAGTTACGAGTCAGAGTGACTGCTTTCATTGTTGTTAATTTGACGACCTGGAAGATAAAGAATACGTTTCCTCGACGTTTCGAGCAAAGGCCCTTCATGTGATCATGATCAAATAGGCTTATTTGACTCTCCTGACGAAGGTCCTGAGCTCAAAACATCGAGGAAACGTATTCTTTATCTTCCAGGTTGTCGAGTCGAGATAACAACAGTGCGTGATTTTTAATTCAAAACCATTGCGTTAAACTGCGATTGACGCCATTGTAATCACAGAAACTTATCGTGTAATCCAGCTTTTCAGTTTAAAGTTGTTTCATATAGTTATCATTTTAATTAAATTATTATTCACTATAACTAATACACAATTCAGAATTAAACATTTGTGTTTTATTACTACAAATAACAAGTAGAGTGATTTACTGCATGCTTGACAGAATTTACTCAACGGAGGGGGTCAATTAACTAAACTAAAAAATTTCCGACCAAATTTGAAAATTTCCGGTCAAATTTCATTTTGCTCGGAAGTTTTTCCGGACAAATCTTAAAATTATTTCAGGCTCTGCTTTGACCACCAACAACTTTACTCTGGCCAAGGGGTATTAAACCACTCCCAAAAATCTTGTACACCTCACTAAAAAATCCTCAAAAAATCCCAGTCAACCATTTGACTATTAGAGGTTCTTATTTAATGAGCAAAATAATAAGGAAACTGGGTTTTTTTCAGTCTTAAAGAGTCAAACGGTTTAAACACAGGAAAGCAATGACAATTAGAGGATTCTACTTGTGGACAAATATTTATATGTACATGAGATACATTCCCCACCCTATCCCACCGCCAAAAAACCACACAAAAAAAGAAAATCAAGTCATGTGGAAACATACTATAAAAATAAAAATTGCTGAATGATTTGTTTTCCTAGAAAAACTGTCAAGTATCAAAAAAAAGATGTCACATTATTCTGATTATTGCATAAGACTAGAGTCTTATTCAATTTGCAGTACAAGCTGTCATTAGATATTTATAGTCAAACAGGATGTTCTCTTGTGTGCAACTTTGCAATACTGATATGTAACATTGCAATTTTGATTGGATTCAATCAGCGACCTGTAAAATAATGCTTTATCATGATTCCTCAATGGGTTGCCAGTATAACATCATATTTATATGTTGATTGATGTTTAAAACCAATATTTTAAGCAACCCATCAAGGAAACATGATAAAGCGTTAATTTGCAAGTTGCTGATTGAATCTGCCAATCAAAATTGCAATGTTGCATATCAACATTGCAAATAGTCATATGCAAGAGAACATCCGGTTTGACTATAAAACTTATAAAACTCAGAATACTCTTGTTTGAATATTAATCCCTGCAATTAGATTTACTGTAAATTATTCACAATTTCCATTATGTTAATTCTTTCCTGTCTGAATCAGTCTTTAGTATTTTATTCTGACTAACAACAGACAATTTGATTCACCTCTGGGGAAGCCCTTGGACAGGAATGAGTTAATGTTAGAATTGTCCAATCCAATGAAAAATTGTTGAGAGAGGGAGAGGGGGTGGGGATGGGGGTCGGGGAAGGGATCAGGCCACTGATCTCTTAATATAACTGGATTACTCATCCAGCTCCAAAAATGAAGCCAGTAAACATAACAAATTTGAAGTACCAAGATCGCTGCCAATAGCTTCAAAATGTTTACTGCTCACGACAAAGGATGAGCAATCCGTTGTATAGAGATCCACTAGTGGGTCAGACCATGGTCAGCCAAATTCTGAAAATCAATACTCAACAGTATTAACTGTAATGACACACTTCAATCAAGGCAGGAAATGCCATTTTGAAGACCCAAAAACTTTCAAAACTGTCTTTCAGGGGGGGGGGGACAACATACCCTGTTTTGAACTACTGTTCATTACAAACAAGCACAATTTAAACCCTCAGAGTTGAAAAAAGTTTTGAGGGGGTCCTGGCTTGTATTTTTGTCTCACGCCTGTATTCTAAAAGCTCAGTCACACTCAATAAGTGGCCCCTCACACTCTATACAGTACAAGACTACACTCACTCCCCAACCATTCAACTGAATAGTGTTTAGAGAGTGAGTTTAGTCTAGCTGATCCTCAGTGAGGGTGAGTGCCTGAGTGGAGACTCATTGAGTGTTGAATTGCACTTATTGAATGTGAGGGGCCACTCACTGAGTGTGTGTGAGCGTGAGGGAACTTTTAGAATACTGGTGTTAAAGAGGTGTCCAGTGAAAACGTCCTCAGGTCAAAACGTCCTCACTTCTTCCAAACTGATTGGAACATGTCAACATACATATAATACTCTATATAAGACTTATTAGTATATTTTTGACACTGACAAATACATTCTTCAATGTTTCACGCCAGTAATCTGTTCTACTGTATAAAGCCGCAAGATCAGGCTCAAAAGCAAAATGTCTGTTGCCAGTCTTTACTTTTATCAAGTTTCCGACCATTTTTATAGCAACACATAAATACAGCTACAATGTCCAGTCAAACGATACAAATTAACCATCTAACTGCTTGAGGTATTCACTTTAATATGTACACGTTTTTTTAACTTTCATATAAGTCTGTTAATATACTGCATGTATTTATCTTTTTGACTTCTATGACCCGGGGACGTTTTGACGTGAGGACGTTTTGACTGGTAGTTAAAGACACATTCAAAAGTGTCAGAGATCACTCCGATTTTAAAAGAGGAAAATCCACACAAGCTCTTTAAAGGAGAATTAAATATTCGAATATCAAGCGTTCTTATCAAAATTTAAGTAGCGCGAAGTTCGCATGATATTGAGTCTACCGTTTTAGGGAAATTGAACAGTTATAAATAAGTTTCATACAGTATAAGATTTTAACATTTTGAAGCCTGACGACGAGTCTTTAAGGTTTATTCTGGCTAAACGCCAGACGGCGAGACGATTTTATTCTGAGTGAGTACAGGGAGAGGTCCAGGCCGCAAAGTGTTAAACAAACGGAAATAAGGAAAGTAGACGGATATTTATAGAGGGTCACCATTTGAAGTATATAGTATGGAATATCAGTAAAAGAAGGCATAATTAATAGTGACAAATTCCACACATCCTTCGAATCGAACAATAATCTAATCTAGATCTAATAATCTTACCCACAAGAACAAGTCTTTAACAAAGCAGCCATTCTTCTGATTTTCCACCAGTGCAAGAAAGGTCAAAGAAGACATTCACTGCGTCTTGCGAGTCTTTGAACAGAGACGAATGGAGTATTGGTGTCACCACTTCGATCGACGAGCCATCGATAGTTTTTTTGCAAGGAAACTTTCAGAAATATGATATTGTCACGTGCTATGCCTGATAATCATTACGTCATCGTGACGCTGCATTTTATAAGGGGATTCCCCAACCGACGCAACTTCAGAGAATGAATAAATATTGTTCCTAAAATATTGCAATTGATTTGTATGGAATGCCGTTTGTATCAATAATACTTGTTCGACATATATAAAAATTGTTGATTAATATATAATAGTTGTTGGCAAATATATACAACTTTGTTTGAATATATATATATATATATATATATATATATATATATATATATATATATATATATATATATATATATACATATATATATATATATACATATATATATATACATATATATATATACATATATACATACATATATATATATATATATATATATGTAATATATGTAATATATCAACAACGAGTTGAGTGTTTGTTTCATCAGGGGATCCAAACACGAGAAAACACGATGAAAGCACGAAACACAAGAAAACACGATGAAAGCACGAGGCCGAAGGCCGAGTGGTTTTATTGTTTTCGAGTGTTTGGATTCCCCTGATGAAACACGATAAACGAGTTGTTGATATGGCATCTCAATCGAGCGATTTCAATTACAAAATACAATTAAAATAAACCCTCAAGAGATTTTATTCTTGATTGTGTGTAAAATTTATTCATACAGCAACTTGTTTATTTTGCATAGATAATTAAGGTCTTAAGAATTAGATGAACACCGGTTTTCATCTAATATCTTGGGCTTTCCTGGCGTATCCAACGTCAATCAGGTGATTGAATGGACTATTGTAATTGGCTGATTATCTCATGAATTATTAATGAGTTATATATATATATATATATATATATGTAATGTTTACAACACGAGCGGCCGTGTTGTATTGAATATACAATCACGAGCCGAAGGCGAGTGATTGTAAATTCAATACAACAAGGACGCGAGTGTTGTAAACAACTTGTGAAATGAATGAATAGTAAAAATCCCTTTGGGATATTGAGATGCTAATTAGTTACAAGCACTAGTGGTTGTATCAGAAGGGTATACATCCACTAGTGGTTGTAACTAATTAGCATCATTGGTTTTAGTTTGTATGGGGTTTACAGGGGTATACATGTGACGTAATTTCTGAAATTGGATTGGCTGCAAAACTCATGAATTAGTAATGAATTTCACAAATATATATATATATATATATATAACTACAGACGGTACCGTTTCGGCCTTTTGGGCCTCATCAGTGTAGTGCTGATGAGCAGGATGAAGGTAACTGCTATTTACAGTCACCTTTGGTGCCTCACAAATTGTGGGACATCAAAACCATGCCAGAGCGCTTAAACTGCAAGCAGTGAGCGTACGCACAATGCGTAAGCAGCAATGGCTCATCCTGTAGAGCGCTCATATATATATATATATATATATATATATATATATATATATATATATATATATATATATATATACAACTTACAGTCAAACCGGGTGTCCTTTACCGCGCGACCTTACAATATTGATAGCAACATTGCACTTAGCAAGTTGCTAAACATTCGTATTTTTAATATCGAACTTCACATAATATGAAGTTCTATTGAAAGTCAGAACAACTAACTCTAAGTAAACTTCATGTTATGTGAAGTTCGATATTTAAAATGTGGATTATTAGCAACTTGCTAAGGAATCACCGTGTAAGGTCGCGCGGAAAAGAACATCCCGTTTGACTGTAATCGCAAATATATAAAACGTTTGTTGCGTAATATATAAAAGTTTTTGTTGCGTAATACACAACTTTGTTCGCAAATATATAAAACTTGTTGCGTAATATATAGAACTTGTTGCGTAATATATAGAACTTGTTGCGTAATATATAGAACTTGTTGCGTAATATATAGAACCTGTTGTATAATATATAGAACTTGTTGCGTAATATATAAAACTTTTTGTTGCGTATGGTAATACACAACTTGTTCGCAATATATAAAACTTGTTGTGTAGTATATATAACTTGTTGCGTAATATATAGAACTTGTTGCGTAAAGAACTTGTTGCGTAATATATAGAACTTGTTGCGTAATATACAACTTGTTGCGTAATATATAAAACTTGTTGTTGTTGTTGAAACATGCAGTAAGTGCCTATCATTTTGTCCTGAGTCCTCAGGGGCGGATCTAGCCTAAAATCTGACCGTGGCCCTACAATCGGGGGGGGGGGGGGGGATGCTAAATAATGGAATTTTCAAAGAAAATTGAAAAAACCCCGATTTCCTGCATTTTGAGAGTGATCTAGAGTCATATCGTAGGGTCGTCTTGTACATGTTTTTCACCGAGATCTTTGTATAAATTTAACTGAAATCAAAATTTTTCTTTTTTCTTTCAAGACAAGATCTAATTTTCCAATATGAATCGTATGTTTAACGAGTTTTGTGTGACATATAACAAAACCAGTCAATCAGCTAGATATCCTTTGGCCATTATTTAGAATGCTATTGAGTATTCTGTCTAATGCCAGTCAATTTTCACTTTCATGCCGAATGGGGGTGGAGCGAATTCGGCTTCTGTGGCGAGGGTGCGTTGTGTGTGGGGGAAAGTTTAAAGAGTTGTCTGGGTTCTTGACAAGGAAGAAAGTGTCACTACAGCTAAAGGGGAAGCTGTATGTGACGTGTGTGAGGAGTGCTATGGTGTATGGAAGTGAGACATGACTGCAGAGCAGAGGGGGAGATTGGAGCGGACAGAGATGAGGATGGTGCGATGGATGTGTGGTGCATAGCTAAAGGAGAGAGTGCGTAGCTGCCAAGTTTGAGTAATACCCAGGCGTGTGACCGTATATCTAGGGGGATCCGGGGGCATGCCCCCCGGAAAATTTTTGAAATTTGGATCTCCGAAACGGTATTTCCCGCATTCTGACAGCACATTTGTGAAGAATTTTAAAAGTTTTAAAACGTGATTATAATAGCGCATTTTGTCATATACTAAATGAAATTTGGATCTCTGAAACGGCACTTCCCGCATACTGACAGCACATCTGTGAAGAATTTTAAAAAACATGATTTTAATAGCGCATCCCTCCGAGTCCATGTCAGCCATATTTTTTGTGGAAATCTCATTCTTGAAGCTGAGCACCCGCTCTTTATGGCCACCGCGTGCATGAACGTCTTGTTCCCAGACTGCGGCAAGCCTCTGCGAGGCATACGCGCGACTCACTGACTCGGAAAACCTGCAGTAACATTTAAATTTTAATTTTCCCGAGAGATTGTATACATCTGAGGATTACGAATAAGACTTAATTCGCTTTTAGCAGGATTTCAAGCGTTAAGTATTAAATACCAGCATGGAGCTCTACAAACAAAGTTGAGGTGTGAGATCACTTGTGTCCCGCGTGTGAGCGTGAGAATTAATGCTGAGGGGTGTGTGACACGCCCAAGGCGTGAGACTTGGTAGGTACGAGAGTGCCGAGTGTGGAGCTGAGGGGGGAAAGAATGGGGATTGAGTTGGTGTCTGATGTCACAAAGCGGAACCGGTTGAGATGGTTGGGACATGTTGGGATGGATGGTATAGACCACTTTCATAAAGAAGTTTAAATATTCTTTTATGTGCATCTATAATAAATGAGCCTTTCTGGCCTCGTTATGAAGCAAATGTTCTTTTGAATTGCAAAGGCTTATTTACTTAAGATGCGCATAAAAGAAAATCCAAATTAATCGCTATTATGAAAGTGGTGTATAAACAATAATTTAAAAAGCTACATCACGCCATTTCAGCAAAAGCTGTCTTATATAAATTCTGAGCTTATTAAACGTCTTTTCAAACTATACACAAAAATTTCGCGTCGAAAAATGAAAACCAAAGATTTATTACCAGTGATGACAATAGCTAAAAATATATTATTTCTAAATCAACCAGAAAGCATACAAAATTCATAAAAATTTTTAAATGACACGTTTTATAAATTGATTATATAAAATATAACAATGCAATTATACAAAAATATTCCTATACAAAAGCTTTCATATTATTTTACTGCATGTTTTTAAATATCAGATTTAAAAAAATGAATCAATCAATGGTGCTGTAAGCTCAGATAATATTTTACTACAATTCATGATCAGTTCAGAACGAACAGCAGAATATTGTCGTATAAAGCTATGATTAATTAATGTTATAGTACTTTGTGAAACAAAACGAAACGGTACTTGCAAAATGGTACTTTGTAAAATGGTACTTTGCAAAATGGTACGTTGTAAAATGGTACTTTGTAAAATGGTACTTTGCAAAATGGTACTTTGTAAAATGGTACTTTGCAAAATGGTATTTTGCAAAATGGTACTTTGTAAAATGGTACTTTAGCAAATGGTACTTTGTGAAATGGTACCTGGCAAAACGGTACTTTGTAAAATGGTACCTTGACAAATGGTACTTTGTGAAATGGTACTTTCCAAAGTGGTACTTTTCAAAATGGTACTTTGCAAAATGGTACTTTGCAAAATAGTAAAAAATCTCACAATTTTTTGTTTTGGAAAGTATCATTTCGTAAAATACGTTGTTTCGCGAAGTCACCATTTCGTTTCGTAAACTACCGTTTTGTTCCTCATATAGTATAGACCACGTTCACTGATAAAGGTCTCACTTTAAATATGCTTTTACGTGCATCTAAATGAGCCTTTTTGGCCTCGTTATGAAGCAAAGATTCTTTTGAATTACAAACACACAAAAAAGGCCAGAAAGGCTTATTAAGATGCACATCAAAGAATATTCAAATTAATCGCTACTGTGAAAATGGTGTTTATAAACAATAATTAAAAAAGCTACACCACGGCGCCACGCCATTTCAGCAAAAGCTGTCTTATATAAATTCTGAGCTTATTAAACGTCTTTTTAAACTATGCACAAATATACAAAACGTGGCCCTCTTTAAAGTGTTTATGAAACGAAAATTAAGTTTGTCTTATTTGAAAGTGCTTTTAAAATGACAAAGTAACATCTTTTGCGGTTTTTTTATTTCCTTGCTTCGTTCTTGAGGTATTTCGATCAGTTTGTTTCATAACCAGTGACGTCACAACGTGCATAATGACTTAGGGCCTGTATATACGATCCCACTGTACCGGGACGTCTCGGTGTACCGGGATCTCGGCTTGTAGATAATTTACTGTTATTTTCGCGGTTGCGTTTATATTGAAGCAACCGAGATCTCGGTACACCGGGACAGATTTTTTCCCATATAAACGCGACGCAAATGTATCTTTGCTATTATTAAACGGAATTATATTTTTGTTGTTGTAAGGGAAAACACACACACACACAAATAATTGCTTTGAAGTGATTCCGTCTAATAATAGCAAAGATATAACCTTTCCCGGTAAGTCATTATGCACGTTGTGACGTCACTGGTTAGTTTTGCTTATAAAACAAACTGTGATATCTTAAAAACAAAGCAAGGAAATAAAAAACTGCAAAAGATGTTACTCTGTCATTTCAAAAGTACTTTCAAATAAGACAAACGTAATTTTCGTTTCGTCAATATCGCAATTTTTGAACATCAAAAGTCAATCCGATATACTTCGTCATAAATTTCATTAATTAATTTCATGTAGAATAATTGTCAAAATTAAGTGCCGATCGAGGCATATTTTAAACACTGGACTTTGAACCGAACTCAACTGAACTTTGGACTGGACTTTGAACTAGACTTTGAAGTCGTGAGTGGTCACTAAAAGGGATCTCTCAAAAGACCTTGCCAGTCTTTCCGCGGCTTTTCGTCAAATTTGTTTTTCCAAATTTGACTCTGACGAGTCAGTGAGTCTCAATATTTTAGCAATCTTCTGGGTAACATAACCACAACAAAAACCCTAATCCTGGTCAGAAATCTGGTTTGCCGCCTAACTTTTGGAAAAAAAAACATATTTGACGACATATTTTTGAAAAGCCGCGAAAAATAGACAGGGACCTTTTGAGTCATCCAATTTAGTGATAACCAGACATTGAACTAAACTAAATACACAGAAAAATATAAAGGTTTCAAAATCTTAATCGAAGTTAAGTTTGTCTTATTTGAAAGAACATTTTAAATGATAGAGTAATCTATTTTGCAGTTTTTCGTTTCCTTGCTTCGTTCTTGAGACATTTCACTTTGTTTGATATGTAAATTAAACAACTTGACGTCATACGTGTATAATGAGTTACCGGAGAAGGTTACTATATCTTTGCTATTATCAAACATAGTCACTTGAAAATTCTACGTGTTTCTTGTTGTGGGAGAAACACATCCACATGCTTCCTACGAATTATTTTCGTTTGATAATAGCAAAGACATATAACTTTTTTGTTACGTCAAAATGTTTAATTTGCATATCAAACAAACTGAAATATCTCAAGAACGAAGCAAGGAAACGAAAAACTGCAAAAGATGTTACTCTGCCATTTTAAGTGTTCTTTCAAACAAGACAAGCTTATTTTTGTTTCATATGCACTTTAAGACCCTTATATTTAGCTCAAAAGTTTCCTCAAAATGTAGAAAACGCCATTTTAAAGCCGAAAAATTCAAAAATATTCGAGGGAGCGTGCCCCTAGAAACCTTTTAGAAATATGTGTTGTCAGAAAATGTAGGCTTCGTGAATATTTTAAACATGTCCCGAAGGGTCCTCGGATAAAAGAAAGTTTGAGAACCACTGAGTTAGATGGTCTAGTACAGTGTTTAAAAAATGCCAAGCACTTTTCGTAATTTTTTATTTAGCTACATTAATTTACATTTACATTTCTATTTTATTTGGCCTAGTTCAAAAATCAAACTTTACGTCAGCCAAAAATCATTAGGCAGTATTTCCCTAGAACTTTTCCAAGTCTTATCAGTTTAAATATTTAGTCGGTGCAAAGAGCTGTTGCCGATGCAAAGACTGTAAACTAATATGCTTGATAAATACCTTTCATAAGAAACCAGTCAATCACCTCTAACAAGCCACCACCTCTCGCAAGTGATCATCTCACACAAAAGACCATCTATCGCAAGCGACCACCAACGTAAGCGACCACCTCTGGCAAGCGACCACCTCTCACAAGCGACCACCTCTCGTAAGCGACCACCTCTCGTAAGCGACCACCTCTCGCAAGCGACCACCTTTCGTAAGCGACCACCACTCGCAAGCTATCACCTCTCGTAAGCCACCACTTCTCGTAACCGACCCTCTCGTAAGAGGCCACTTATCGTATTAAGCCATCACCTCTCGTAAGCGACGAATTCTCATAAAAAAACACATCTCAATGTCTCACAAGAGACTACCTCTCATAACAGACCAACTTTCGCAAGAGATCGCTTTGCCAATTATCGTCAATTTAATTACTTCGTCGATGCACAAACTGTTGTCGATGCAACGACTGCTAATTAGTATGCTCCATCAACACCTCTCATGACAACGTTTCACATGTAACCACCTCTCACGAACGACCAGCAATCACAAGCGTATAAAAGGTATTTCACATATAACATGCACAGCCTATTCACAGAACTTAATTCATACACTACAATTAATTTAAAACTTCGTTTTCACATCGTAAAAAATAATACTTTGTCATGTTATGTATTCGAAATCAATTTTTCTAGTAAACATGTGCAGCCTGTGCAAAGCCTGTTTTTTTCCTACCGTCTCTCATAAGAAACCTTCATGCCTGAAAACAATTATATCCGCTAATTTTAAAACTCTACTCGAAGTTAAAATCACAGTATCATTAGGACGAAAACTTGAATAAATTTGTAAACAATTAACATGATTAAAATAATGGTGATCATGAACACTACAAAAATTGGACCCATTACTTTTTCAGACGCGCCCAAATATAATTCTTGTCTCGCTTTTCAGGGTCATATCCGTAAAGCGCTCTCAATTCGTCAGAATTTATGCCACAAAAATAAAATAGATATCGCTAGAAAGCTATGAATTTGTAGAACACAATGGTGTCTTTGGTTTCGCGATCAACACAAACCGTTAATAGTTGTGATTTTTTAAATTAAAACCAGAGGGCTTCACTCGGGGCGACTTAAGACCAAAGCGTTTCATTTTGTTTAAAAAATTTTTTCGCAGTTCGATTCCGAGATAAATGTCCAGCAAAACGGTGTCAGCGTTTTTTTAGTTATTGCCTGGTTTCGAATTTATGGTTTATTTTGTCCGAATGTTGGTCGAAAAACAGAATTTTTAACTTTGGTCGTCAAAAAAATCGGCAAAACTCGGCATATCAAAAAACGCTGACACCGTTTTGCTAGAAATTTATCTCGGAATCAAACTACAAAAAAAGATTTTGAACAAAATAAAACGGTTTTTACTCGAGTCGCCCCGAGTGAAGCCATCTGGTTTTAATTAAAAAATTCACAACTATTAACGGTTTGTGTTTCTACAAATTAATAGCTTTCTAACAATATCTATTTTATTTCGTGGCATAAATTCTGACGAATTAAGAGCGCTTTACAGAAATGACCCTGAAACCTTAACGAAGACCTAAATTGAGCAGTAATTTTATACCCGATACAGTGCCTTTACACAGGATTTCACATAATTTTTGACGAAAACATTCCGAAGTTGGTTCGTTATTTCCGAAGTTGGCCACGAACTTGGCAAATTCATTACGTAATACCAATCAGGTTTGCGAACTTGCGAGATTGCAAAGTTTGAAATTTGAGTAGTTCAAATCTTCAGATCGTTTTTATCCGAGATCAGCAATTTCAACTTAAACAATACCTTAATATTTGCAAAGACTTGTCGTTATGTTTATAGTTTACTGTTAAACACTTATAATATTATTAGATGAAGTATAGGGCACTCTGGTGTGTAATGGCGGACACATGCTTTAGCTATTCGTTTGTTGGTTTAAATTAAATGAATCTTGCTCATTGTTGATCTTAAATATGGCGCTGCGACTACGAAACGAGCCTGAATGGAAGAATTTTCTCACGGCAGCTAATATACCGGATGAAATCGCGGATACTTACGCCAAAATACTGGTCGAAAATCGCTTAACGGAAGCAACATTGTCTCAGCTTACTGCAGAAAACTTAACTGCGATTAACATCACTGTCCTTGGCGACATTTTATCAATTCTTGGTCATATCAAGACTGTCCTTTCCTCTCCAGCCACACAAGAACCGCAAGTCGAAAGTACAACGTCTACAGCCGCACAATTCAAGCCTCCACCTGCCGCCATCAAGCTTCCTTCCGTGATTTCTACCATGACACATCCTCAGTTCCGAAAGTTCATCATCGACTGGACAGTCTACAAGAAAATCACTCGCCTACCCGCCTCAGAATTTGCCACACATTTATACAGCACTTGTGATGAATCAGTTCAAAATACACTCATAAACTCCTTCCCGCAGTTTTTACAGTTGCCTGAGGACCAAATGCTTGAGACCATTGAAAGTGTTGTGACGAAACGTGCCAATCCCGTCGTGCATCGGATGAACTTTGGCAATTTGACACAGCATGAGTCTGAGTCAATACAAGATTTCTTAGTTCGCATACGAACACTCGCTATTGACTGTGAATTCTCTTGCCCTGCATGTGCTGCAAACATTTCAACAATGCACATTAGGGATCAGTTTATCCGTGGGCTACACAACGTACAACTTCAGACGGACATTCTGGCCAAGGCTAGCAACCTCAAGACTATCGAGGACATCGTCAAGCATGCTCAGGCGTTCGAGACTGCTCTTCGTGACCAATCTCAGTTTCAACACTCTGCCGACGTCCACGCAGCTCGAGCTTCGCCTTATCGCAAGCAAAAGCAACAGAACATCCCACCAAACAAAACTTGCAATGGTTGTGGCAGCAAAGAACATGGCATCCCTGGCATGCCTCCTCGTCATTCCCATTGTCCCGCATGGGGAAAGACATGTAGCTCTTGCAAGCGTCCGAATCATATGTCTGCAGTATGCCGACAGCCCAGCACAGCCAGTGGACTCATTGCACATGTGCAATACCAAGCCGATGGCGATACCTTCACTTCTGCAAATGCAATCCAAGAAATTCCAGCCCACTTAACTCCTGATATAAAAGGTGCCACAACTATTCCTCTTCATATCTTTCCTGACAGTGGTGCTAATATCTGCTTAGCTGGCCCAAAGCAGCTTACCCAATTGGGCATAACTTCCCACCAGCTTCGCCCTTGTAACAAACGTGTTAAAACGGTCGGTGGCTCCATTCTTACGTGCACTGGTTGGATCCCTGTAAAGTTCGAGGTCGAGGGAAATACCACTACTCAGCCCTTGTTTATTTGCAACAAGGTCGATCGCCTGTATTTTAGTAAGCAGGGATGTATCGACACAAGAATCTTACCTCCACAGTACCCCCGACCAATGGCCAATTCGATTTCAGCAGTTCACCCTTTTCCCACTGCACCACCACGTACACCACCGCCTACACCACCGCCTAAACCACCGTCCCAACTCCCATATCCAGCTACACCAGAAAACGTTCCCAAGCTCGAAGCCTACATTAGAGAGCAGTTTGCCAACAGTGCCTTCAACAACTCACCACCTCTCCCGTCTTTATCTGGCCCACCTGCACACATCCACCTGAAACCTAATGCTGTCCCTTACGCCCGACACGCACCCATCCCAGTTCCCTACCACTGGAGGGCCAAAGTCAAGGAGAGCTTAGACAGCGATGTTCAACGAGGCATCATCGCCCCAGTACCTATTGGAAGCCCCGTTACATGGTGTAGCCCAATGGTTGTTGTCTCTAAGGAAGATGGTTCTCCACGACGCACAATCGACTTCCAGCGGTTGAACGCTCAGTGTCAAGGAGAAACTCACCACACCTCTACTCCATTCCAACTGGCATCCCAAGTACCAGCACACACCAAGAAGTCTGTTGTTGATGCTGTGGATGGCTTTCATTCTGTGGCTTTAGACGGCGAAAGCCAACCCTTAACGACGTTTATCACAGAGTGGGGTAGGTTTATGTACCTGCGAATGCCCCAAGGGTTCGTGGCCGCAGGTGACGCATACACACGCCGTTACGATGAAATCATAGACGGTGTTGAGCGGAAAGTCAAAATCGTTGATGACACCCTCTTGTACGACAATTCCATTGAGCAAGCTTTCTATCACATGTGGGACTATCTTACACTGTGTGCGAACAATGGTGTTGTGGTAAATGCTAAGAAATTCAAATTTTGCCAAGACACGGTCGACTATGCCGGGTTGACGATCACTCCCACTGGAGTCACCCCTTCTGCCAAAACCTTGTCGTCGATATGCGATTTCCCTAGACCAACCGACCTTACCAGCGCAAGATCCTGGTTTGGACTTGTGAATCAAGTCGCTTGGGCCTATGCTATCAGCCCCATTATGCAACCCTTCCGTGAGCTTATTAAACCTAATCAAAAGTTCTACTGGGACGATATCTTAGACACTGTTCGAGTCGTCCAAGTCTGTCCTCATCGACCTTGTGAAAGATGGGGTGCAATCGTACGACATCTCCAAAACCACCTGTATCCAACCAGATTGGAGTAAAGACGGGGTCGGTTACCTTCTACTACAAAAGCATTGTCAGTGTGCTATTGTGTCTCCTGTTTGTTGCGAAAATGGTTGGAAGCTTATCCAGGCCGGATCTCGTTTCACGAATAAAGCTGAAAGCAATTATGCACCAACAGAGGGTGAAGCATTGGCAGTGGCCTGGTCCCTCGGACACTCCAGGCTATTCACTCTGGGGTGCCCTGATCTTGTAGTAGCAATTGACCACAAGCCGCTACTACGGATCCTCAACGACCGCGCTCTGGATCGAATAAGCAACCCTCGAGTACAAAGCCTTAAGGAGAAGACACTTCCATGGCGGTTCTCTATCACTCACTGCCCGGGCAAGTGGACCAAGGGTCCTGACGCACTATCCAGGTATCCAA
This sequence comes from Corallium rubrum, assembly GCA_964035015.1. Taxonomy (NCBI): domain Eukaryota; kingdom Metazoa; phylum Cnidaria; class Anthozoa; order Scleralcyonacea; family Coralliidae; genus Corallium; species Corallium rubrum. Next base: position 7,608,434 of record OZ036014.1, read on the forward strand.
CAACAGTTGCTGCTGCTCTTCAAGTCATCCGGGAACCGGTCTCAGATTATGATGTGATGCAGTGCTGCAACGTCGAAGTTGCTCCTCACATTGCCAGTACTTGTGCTCTTCAGCAACTTGGTAGTGTTACTTTTGATCATATCGTTTCTGCTGCTCGATCAGATGATGAATACCAGGCCTTACTGAAGCTCATCTCTTGTGGATTTCCAGAGCAGCGCAACTTGGTGGAACCAGCATGCCTGCGTAAATACTGGGAGGTCCGCCATCGCCTCTCAATTTTCCAAGGTGTCGCCTTGTTAGATCAACGCCTGGTCATTCCTGTGGAACTTAGGAACGTTGTTCTGAGCAATTTACACTCAGCAAACCAAGGAACAACAGGCATGAAATTCCGTGCATACCAGTGTGTGTATTGGCCAGGTATGGACAGAAGTATACAAATCCACCGTGATACCTGCCAGGATTGTATTCGACATGCGCCCTCCCACCACGCAGAGCCTTTAATCTTAACTCCAAGTCCGTCCTACCCATTCCAACAAGTGTGCGCCGATTACTTTCAAATCGAAGGCCACTCATATCTCACGGTTGTCGATCGATTCAGCGGTTGGCTCTGCATCTATGCATTCAAAGCACATGAAGTCAATCATCGGACTCTTCAGCACGTATTTCGCGACCTTTTTATCGCTTATGGTGTCTCTGAAGAACTGAGCACAGATGGTGGCCCACAGTTCATGGCTGAAGCCTTTCAGCAATTCCTAAAGTTATGGGGAGTCAATCACCGGCTCTCGTCAGTGTCTTACCCACAAAGTAATGGAAGAGCAGAAGTGGCCGTTAAGGCTGCTAAACGCATTATCCACAACAACCGCTCATCAGATGGTGGCCTCAACACTGATAAGGCTGCTCGCGCCATACTCCAGTATCGCAACACTCCATTACCAGATCTCGAGTTGAGCCCTGCCCAAATTTTGCTTCACCGTCAACTACGCGACAGTGTTCCAGCCCATCCTGCTCACTATCAGCCCCATAAGGAGTGGGTCCTTACAGCCGAGGAACGTGAAAAAGCACTCAGCAAGCGAAATCACCTCTTGGTCAAGGACCATAATGCTACAGCACGCAAGCTTCGGCCCCTCGTTCTCGGCACCAAATGTGGTCGTGCAAGGAGAAAACAAGAAATGGGAGCGTACTGGCAGAATCGTACAAGTATTACCCCATCGGCAGTATAGAATTAGAATGTTTCATTCTGGAAAAGTGACCCTCAGAAACAGGCGATTCCTTCGCGAATACACAACAATCCACCCAGAAGATATTCGCCCCTTGTCCATAGAAACACAAGCCTCAGCTCCTGCACCATCTACTCCTGCTCCCGAGTCTGCACCTTCTACTCCCGAGTCTGCACCTTCTACTCATGCACCGTCTACTCTTGTTCCCGAGTCAGGGTGTTCCATCCCCAGTGGTTCTAACCTACCAACACAGTCTCAGGGAATTGCACCAGATGAAAGTCAGCAAACAGCCGTCAAGCAAAAACTCCCAAGAGCTTTAAAGAACTTACAAAGCTTCAATAAGCCAGGACTTAAGGATCACTTTCCTCCAGGAGGAAGGAGATAAACAATACCTTAATATTTGCAAAGACTTGTCGTTATGTTTATAGTTTACTGTTAAACACTTATAATATTATTAGATGAAGTATAGGGCACTCTGGTGTGTAATGGCGGACACATGCTTTAGCTATTCGTTTGTTGGTTTAAATTAAATGAATCTTGCTCATTGTTGATCTTAAATACAACTGAAGTTTATACTAGCAAATTGATTTGCCGTGAGAGTATCAACTATTAAATTATACGTTTTCTCATCAAGTTTACCTTTGAATGTTAATATCCATTTCGAGAACTATTCCATATAACACGGAACTTTGAAATTATGAAACAACACGCAATCTCGCAAGTTCGCAATGATTGCATGGCTACTGTAATACGTAATGAATTTACTAAGTTCGTGGCCAACTTCGAAAAAAACGAAAAAACTTCGGAGCACCTTCGTCAAAAGTTATGAGTGAAATCCTCCGTAAAAACCCCCCAAGAAATTAACTTCAGAATAACTTGTGTTTCAGTACAAACCATTCGTTATCGAATAATGCCAAGAGCAGCTTACTCCTCCGGAAGTCAATTTTGCTGCACTTGTAAACTTACGTTTATTACAAGTAATATTACGGTAAACTCGCATCCCACAATTGTTGGGAACATAAGCAAAGCAATAAATAAACCGTGACTTCAAGTTTACTAAGTTCTTGGACACGGTTGTTCCGTTTTTTCCCCGTAACACTACGTTAACCTGACAAATACTCTCTATTAAACTACGTACGCTATCACATGACAAGCGATATCATATCCCAATCTCGCACCCTGAGCCGGAAGTACTTTTGTCCAGCGACAAGACCCCTTGTCGCTGGACAAAAGGACCACAGGCTCTGGGTACGAGATTGATCATTCCCTCAATAATAATGAGAGACGATTCTGATTGTCCCTCATTACTAATTTATAGCGATATTCGATACATAAAAAAGGTTATAATTTTGAAAAAAATCTGTATGGAAAAATGGAGTCATTATCTACCTCTTTATAAAAGGGAATTAGTCAATTAGCAGTAAATTTGTCTAATTTGAAAGAACTCGTAAATTTATTTAGTAAAGCAAGACCTTTTGTTTGATATATGTAAATGAAATGGTTTCTAAGGTCATATAACCAGAATAGAGTATTTTCACACATATAGCAAACTCAATCGAAATATACCAATTGAAAAAAAAAAGTAGCGTGCTGCGTAGGCAGTGTTGAAACAACAATTGAAATATAGTAAGGTTAGATATACTGCCGAAACAGAGAACGTAGGAGTCTAACGTTTCGAGCGAAGGCCCTTCGTCAGAGAGAAAAGTAAAGAGTGTAAACAAACAACGAGCTTATAAGAAGTTTGTTCAAAAAAATCATTTGAAATGATGATTGAACATTTCATGTTGAGCAATCATGGAGACATAAGTGATTTTGTAATGCATAAAAATGCTGTACCCTGGTTATGATGTCAGAGAACATCTCATTTACATATAAAACAAATTGAAATATGCCAGCGATAAAAAATACTTCAGCCGAAGAATGAAGGAATCTATTGAAGTTTCGAAAAATCATACGATTTCACAGAAGAGTGAGCCATTAAATAGAATTTGGTTAGCTCATATCCGGATTTAATTAAATTCAGAATAAACGTAAGTACGTAACTACGCCATTGTGTCATTGTGTTACGTGATTCTGGTTGTTAAAGTGGCACTGTGCCTATGCATCCTATGCAAAGAAATTTTCAAGTTGGAGAAAATAACATTAAAGAAAGTTTGAGATGACTTCTTTCAATTGTGAAAGTTTCAGGGCGAATAATTGAAGGAAAGTATATTGTATTAACGTTTGAAAAATAGGCTTTTGGCCCAGAAAGTTGAGACATATTTTATTCCACAACTAATGACATCACCAGGGCCTGCATTAATTCTTAATGTCATCAAACAAACCGTTCAAAACACTTTTTAGAAAGTTAAATTCTCAGGGGAAAGTGTTCACAAAGATGCGTAAAATTTATTCATACCAAGTTATTTGTTTTAAAATATACATAGTCGATGCCGTATCAAACTTGGTCGTAGGAATATACTGTCAATTTTTGACAACTTATACATGTTCGTGAATAGTTCATTTATGAAATTCGAAATTTCTGAATACAAAATGAACAACAAAATGACTGTATTATTCTGTTTATGTACACGGCATTGTGCCAAGAGCCTAGAAGGCAAAAAAAATTGAGATGTGGTTCGAGTGACGTCATTAGTTGTGCAACTATGCCAACTATTTTAATGATGTCTCAATTTTTAGGAGGAAAAGCATGGTTTTTAAACGCTAAATAAACATATTTCCGTTTAATTGTTTGTCCTAAACTTTTACAGTCAAAAGAAGAGATATCAAACAATTCTTTGATGCTGTTATCTCCAACTTGAAAATTTCTAGGCACTTTCAATTATTTTTGTTTATATGACGCGAGACAACACGATGTTGGCCTTTGCTCTGATGAAGGTCTGAGGCAACTGGTGTTACCACAAATTCTCGCTTGTATTAAACTAACAGTTGTTTTTGCTCTACAAACTGTTGTAAGTAGTTAAAGTGCTTACGAAACGAAAATTAAGTTTGTCTTATTTGAAAGTACTTTTGAAATGACAAAGTAACATCTTTTGCTGTTTTTGTTTCCTAGCTTCGTTTTAGAGATATTTCAGTTTGTTTGATAAAAGAAACTAACCAGTGACGTCACAACGTGCATAATGACTTGCTGGGAAAGGTTATATATCTTTACTATTATCAGACGGAATCACTTCGAAGCAATTATGTGTGTGTTTTTCTCTTACAACAACAAAAATATACATTTTCAACTGGTTCCGTTTAATAATAGCAAAGATATATAACCTTTGTCAGTACGTCATTATGCACGTTGTGATGTCACTGGTTAGTTTCACATATCAAACAAACTGAAATATCTAAAATACGAAGCGAGGAAACAAAAAAACAGCAAAAGATGTTACTTTGTCATTTCAAAAGTACATTCAAATAAGACAAACTTATTTTCCGTTTCATAAAAACTCTGAACTCCAGACGGAACTCGAATCCACAACTTTCCGAATGCTAGCCAGACGCTCTAACCATTGAGCCACTAGATAAAAATATTTGTTATATAGCTTTCACTGCATGCAACGATGACTGTCATTGGTTGGTTTGTGGTCATATGACCTTAGCTAAATTTCAGTGTCTACCGAGCGGGCAACAATTGAGAACTTATGGCCTGCTCGGTCAATAGGTTTTCAATTGTTGCCCGCTAGAACTTTGAACTCTTCACGGCATCCTATAAACAAAAGCTTGTTTGGTACGAAAAAAAGAATATTTATAGGTCTTCAAAGCATGTGTGAAGATTAACTGGAGAAATGTATTGCTGTTCTTTTGTTCTGAGACTCATATTTGTTTGGTTGAAGTGAAATTACGGAGCCAGGCGAAATGTCTTGGTAAGTCTAATAGCGTCTGTCTTTTGTGTACTTTCCCTTGATAAACGTCGAAATTATTCAGCGAAACTCAAGCTATATAACAAAACACTTAATGTCTGATCCCTCGGGAAACAGTTAGTTTTGTTTTCCCTCAAGTCTCGATGTTTCCCTCGACTTCGTCTCGGACATTAAGTGTATAATATAGAGCGTTTTCACTCATGTGATCGGTGGCCCATTGGGGTGGTGAAACAATACGAAATATTTGAATAAGAAAGAGCTAATTCCCATACCGTACAACATATGGCCGCCATTTCATTGTTTTGGTACACCAATATGGCCGCCGTGACGTAAGATGAAAACGCTCTATACTCGGAAGGTATAGTACTCAGAAGGTTGTGGGTTCGAGTCCTGTCTGGAGCTCAGATTTCTCTTAGTTTAACTACTAATGACAGCTTTTACAGCAAAAACAACTGAAAGTTCGACAATTCCAAGCTGAAAACACTACTAACGAAGAAAACCTGAAATAGTTGAAAACGAAGAAAAATACGGAAAAGTTGTAAAGGTCTGCCATTAGGATTTCACAAGTTCTTTTAAATTAGATAAACTTAATTTTTATTGCTAATTTCTTGTACTCCACATTTAGATTCAAATTGACTCTTTCGTGAACTTAGTAGCTTTCTTCTTCGACACCAGATGAGGGACGGATACCTAAAGCCACTTCCAATATGTTCACGACGTCATCCCTTCCCATACCCTTAAGAATTGTAATCAACTTGGGTACATCGTTTCCACCCTTTGTACCCCAGTGTCGTAAGACTGCGTCGGTAGGATTGTTCTTCGTGAACTCGGCAATATAGCGCACCTTGCTGTTACTGAAATCCATTACGCCAGCCATGTGTCGCCAATCCTTACCTGGAAGATCCGGATTCAATCTTTTGCAAACTTCGGCGTAAACAATTTCATTGAGATCACCAATCACTGACGAATCTGATGGAAAATAAATGTAAAAGAGAAAAATTAAGATAACAAAGTAAAAGCAAAGAGTGTGGAATACAGTGGAGTCAAGTGAAGTGGAGAAGAGTGAAATGGAGTGAAGTGAAGTAAAGAGAAGCGAAGTGAGGTGAAGTGAGGTAAAGTGACGTCAAGTGAAGTGACGTCAAGTGACGTGAGAAAGTTAAGTGGAGTGGGATGAAGTGGAGTAGAGTGAAGTGCAGTGGGGTGGAGTGAGTGAAGTGGAGTGGGGTGAAGTGGAGTAGAGTGAAGTGGAGTGGGGTGGAGTGAAGTGGAGTGGGGTGGAGTGAGTGAAGTGGAGTGAAGTGGAGTGGGGTGGAGTGAAGTGGGTGGAGTGGAGTGAAGTGGAGTGGGGTGGAGTGAAGTGGAGTGGGGTGGAGTGAGTGAAGTGGAGTGAAGTGGAGTGGGGTGGAGTGAAGTGGGTGGAGTGGAGTGAAGTGGAGTGAAGTGGAGTGGAGTGGGGTGGAGTGAAGTGGGTGGAGTGAGTGAAGTGGAGTGAAGTGGAGTGGGGTGGAGTGAAGTGGGTGGAGTGGAGTGAAGTGGAGTGGAGTGGGGTGGAGTGAGTGAAGTGGAGTGGGGTGAAGTGGAGTAGAGTGAAGTGGAGTGGGGTGGAGTGAAGTGGAGTGGGGTGGAGTGAGTGAAGTGGAGTGAAGTGGAGTGAAGTGGAGTGAAGTGGAGTGAAGTGGAGTGGGGTGGAGTGAAGTGGGTGGAGTGGAGTGAAGTGGGTGGAGTGAAGTGGAGTGAAGTGAGGTGGAGTGAAGTGGAGTGGGGTGGAGTGAGTGAAGTGAAGTGGAGTGGAATGAAGTAGAGTGAGGTGAAGTGAAGTGAAGTGGGGTGGAATGAAGTGAAGTGAAGTGAAGTGGAGTGGAGTGAAGTGGAGTGGAGTTCAGTGGAGTGAAGTGGAGTGGAGTGAAGTGAAGTGCAGTGCAGTGCAGTGCAGTGCAGTGCAGTGAAGTGAAGTGAAGTGAAGTGAAGTGAAGTGAAGTGAAGTGAAGTGAAGTGGAGTGAAGTGAAGTGGAGTGAAGTGAAGTGAAGTGAAGTGGAGTGAGGTGAAGTGAAGTGAAGTGGGGTGGAGTGAAGTGAAGTGAAGTAAAGTGGAGTGAAGTGGAGTGAAGTGAAGTGAAGTGAAGTGAAGTGGAGTGAAGTGAGGTGAAGTGAACTGAAGTGGGGTGGAGTGAAGTGAAGTGAAGTGAAGTGAAGTGAAGTGGGGTGGAGTGAAGTGGAGTGAGGTGAAGTGAAGTGGGGTGGAGTGAAGCGAAGTGAAGTGGAGTGAAGTGGAGTGGAGTGAAGTGAAGTGAAGTGGAGTGAGGTGAAGTGAAGTGAAGTGAAGTGGGGTGGAGTGACGTGAAGTGAAGTGAAGTGAAGTGGAGTGAAGTGGAGTGGGGTGAAGTGAAGTGGGGTGGGGTGGAGTGAAGTGAAGTGGGGTGGAGTGACGGAAGTGAAGTGAAGTGAAGTGAAGTGAAGTGAAGTGAAGTGAAGTGAAGTGAAGTGAAGTCTTAATCACAAAGGCTAATGTGACTCACTTCTTCCACAATAAAATTTCCTGATACGAGTCCACTTTTTGCGACTGCACAGATCGCACTACAGATAACTTTAAATATGCAGGCCAATTGTGAGTTACGTTTTGAAAAAATGTACAATCACACACTTACGATTTTTATCTCCAGCTGTTGTCTCGAGTTGTACAGCTACAGGCTCTAAAGGCAAAAAACACAATTAGTATAAGTTTTTTCGTTTGTTTTTGCAGAACAAGCTGTTGTAAAGTAAACTCAGAGAAAAACTCTGAACTCCAACTTAAACCCACAACCTTCCCAATGCCAACTGGACGCTCCCACCATTGAGCCACTGCAACTCAGATGGTAGACCGAAGTTTTTTATTTTATTAGCTTTGCCATCTAATTATGTACATAAATACTGAAAATAATAACACTAAAAAGAAGATGGCTGGGTATCCGCAACAGCGTGGTCAATTACTGCGAGCCCACAAAAGACTGAAAACAATTAATATAGACAATTGACAATAAAATAATAATTACAGTTCTAATAACAACAGTTTATTGGGCCTAATAGGCTCTGTGAGTTGTTGCATCTTGGACAGATCGTCTTAAATGTACGTGGATTTTCACAGTCGTACATCTTCTCCAAGGCAGTGAAATAGTAATTAAACACTACAAATTTAAATAAATTAAGACTAATCATGCTTAAGTCTAACCTATCAGTTAGAGTGTTCCAAGTTCTAGTTGATCTTATCCAAAACGATCTTTGGTGTGTTGTCGTTTTGCAGATCGTGGAACTACGAACTTAGGTGTACTGGTGTTGCTTCTAAATGATCTGGTGTACCTGGTAGTGTTTTTAATAAGCGGAAGATATGATGAGTCGATTAAACCATGAGTAACTTTGGAGTAGTGTACCATGTCCAAGTATTCGTAACTGATGTATATTGGATGTTTCTGGTATTTCTCCTAATGTAACCTAATGATTTGTTAGCACGAACACATCGTTCGATAACTTGTTTGTTCCAGGCAAGGTCTGTACAAATCCAGACACCAAGATCACGCTCGCTCTTAAGCCGGTTTTCCACTAGGCGATTTTTTTCGCGCGAAGCGACTTTCTTTTGTTCAAATTCAATAGATTTCTGATTAGTTCCAGCTCAGAGCTCATGAGACAAAAGAAAAAGTCGCTTCGCGCGAAAAAAGTCGCCTAGTGGAAAATATATATATATATATATATATATATATATATATATATATATATATATATATATATATATATATATATAAATATATATATATATATATATATATTTATATCACGATTGAGTCGGTTTTCTTTGATGTACCGCGGGATATATACAGGTTATATCCCGTGAATAAATAATTAGATAAAACTTGTGGATATAACTCGAAAAATCTTGATCGAAACTCTTCGAAATTGACGAAACCTTGTTCGAAAACCTCCTCAATCGTGATATAAGTATAGGTTATATACCTCGAACTTGGGATATAAGTCATATATTGACCCTCGGGACCTTCGGCCCCTCGGGTCAATATATGACTTATATCCGCGTTCTCGGTATATAACCTATACATATATATATATATATATATATATATATATATATATATATATATATATATATATATATATATATATATATATATATATATATATATATATATATATATATATATATATATATATATATATATATATATATATATATATATATATATATATATATATATATATACATATATATATATAAATGAGTTGAAACTGATCTGATAGTTAAAAACGTTATAAAAACATTAAAAAACAACTAAATTTTCGATCGCTGACTATGATCTTCATCAGATTGATGCTTTAGCGAGGCGGGAGGATTTCTTAAATACTTTTTAAATTCTCAAGAGACTTTAACAAGGAAATATGTATATGCGTGGCAGTTCTTATTGTTCATTCGTACCCTCTTCTCTACGATGTTAGCGTCATCAGGAAAAACTTCGTGGCCTGTTCTTTCTGCGTGTTCCTTAATTGCTGACTCGTTGTTTCGTCTTTCTCCTGGTTTATCGGTTCGGCCTAACGCGAGTTCCAGGATCTCTTGCTCTCTCCGACGTACAGTAGGTAAACGAACAGGATCGGCATTTAAATTTGTAAACAGCGCCTTTGACTTGAGAGTCCGTTGGTCTGTCTTTTGACTTACAGAAAACATTGGCCAAGGTTGACATGGGTCTCTGCTGTTCTAATTCCAACGTGATTTAAAGCTCGTTTTATTTGTTCAGATACACCCTTGATGTACGGTATGCGAAACCTTTTGGATTCTCTTTCGTAGGAACTTTATCTCTCGGTTTGCATGTATTTTCAACGAAGTTTACTGTATAACCGTTTATTTCTAGGTCTTGCAGGACACGATTTCTCTCTTCTTGTTGGTTCTGACTGTTTGAAGGAATGAATTTTGCTCGGTCGAGTACTGTCTTTTCGACGGCTCTCTCTCTTGCTCTGACTCGGGTTTATGTGATTCAAATGCCAGATACTTATTGGTGCATGTGTGTATCTCTTCGATGAAACGAGCTCCGACTTCCAATCGCTTGTCTTTGAGGACCAAAACAACGGTTTTGGTGTCAAGGAAGGAAATCTCTCCCCGTCGGTGTCTCGATTGTAAATTGGATGTTTGGGTTGATGGAATTTAAGTGCACATTGATGGAATTGCTCGACATCTTGGCGTTTTAGACATGAATTCGAGTCACCAACATAGCGACGCCCCATCGAACACCTACGGGTGAAGTGTTGATGGCGATGGCCTCTATTTCTTGCATAATTATAGTATAGCTCTGCAATCACCGCACTGACTGGAGAACCCATAGCATATCCTATTCACCCGCAGGTGAAATATTACCGCAAACACTACTACGAGACAATAGAGAACATATAAATACAAGAGGGGCATTGGCGGGAGAATTTGGTAACCACATGGGGGGCCGCCATTACCTATGATATTTCAGTCAATTGGTTGCCAAATGTACTAGACCCAGTCCTTTGCCAACCAACGCGCCTAATGTTTGCCTGAAAAAAATCCAAGATGGCGGCATTCAATTGGTTACCCGTGGTTGGCTGAAATTAAGATAGGATGTCCCGTCTAGTATTTATATGATCTCTATGTACGAGACTGCATTAATATTGATGACAGAGTTTCCACTTTACATTGTGTAGATATAAGGCCGAGGCGTTTTGGAGCGGCAAGGCCTATCGCATTATGCGACGTTGGAGCGACTCTGATTCACACGTCGAACTTCTCATGTGCCGAACCTATGCATAAATTATTTTAATGTATTATTGCTGCCACTCATCATGCGCAAGGTTTTTGCCGGTTTTTGATAGTTTGAGGAATTAGGTTTGATGAATTAAGTTCGACGTTTGAATCAACGCCGCTCCAGAGCCGCTCCAACGTCGAATCTATTTGTATTAGGTTCAGCGCATGAGAAGAGCGACGTCTGAAACGGGCATTAGGCTTGCCATTAGACTTGGATCAAGTCTGTCTCTCGAGGGGACAAGGGGTCGAGCGCGAAGTCTAGCTTGCCATCAACGAGTCGTTATTTTGAGCGCGACGAGCATTCTACTGGTTTTGGTAGCATCTCGAATACTGTTACTGCATGGTAGAAATCTATATTCTTACTTGGCGTTGTGGGCGAAGCTCTGGGCCTGCGGGACAAATTAAAAAGTGGCGTGTTGTTTGGCGTGCTAAGTGACGGTGAAGCCATTGGAACTAAAAAAAAAGTAGAAAGAAATTACTTCACAGTAAGTGACCATAACATTGTAAGCGAGTTTGATGAAGAAAACTGCAGGCCAATGACAACACTTATACGGTATTTTTCACTAGTAAAAATTTCGTCCACTCCTGAGCGGTCGACTTGTTCCACTTAAGGCGGTTTTCCTCTTGGCGACATTTGTCGACCGACTCGACATTTCTCTTTTGTCTTGGCTAATTAGTTCCAGTCGAGAGCTTGCGAGACAAAAGAAAATGTCGCCTCGCGCGACATTTTTCGCCTAGTGGAAAATCGCCTTAACAGGGATTTAAATCTAATTAAAAATTCTGGCAGAGCTTAGACATTCCGTACATAACCGCTTCTTCAAGTTTTGCATCCCACTCCATTTATGCCATGATTGAACTTGTATTATGCATATCAAGAAACAACTTCACCAGATCAACTCAAAACCTTCGAATAATCTTATCTAAAGTCGCTTCCGCGTCGGGGAAAACAATGACGTCAAAGGTGGAAAAACTCGCCTGTGAAATTTGGCGCGCTGCAGAGTGCGCGCTGCAAGTGATAAAAGTCCTTTCCACCGCAAAACCGAAGCGCGTCATAAAGGGGACTGGAAAGGACTTTGGAAAGTCTATAGATCGAAGTGTAAACGTTGGTCATATTCAAAAAAGTTTAAGGCAGAGTTAATCGCCTAAAATATTATATGTGAACTTATTTGTTATAGTGCCTATGAAACGAGTTTGCCATATTTGAATAACTTTTAAAATGACAATATAACATATTTTACAATTTACAGTTTTTCGTTTCCTTGCTTCGTTTTTGAGATATTTCAGTTTGTTTGATATGCAAATTTGACTTATAAGATAACTTTACGTCACTCTTTGCATAATGACTTATCGCAAAAGATTATATATCTCTGGCATTGTCAAACAAAAACACTTAAAATTTACAGACTCTGTTGTAGGAGAAACACTCGCACAAGGTTCCTAACTCGCCAAGTGCTTTTGTTCGATAATAACAAAGATATAGAACACCTTGCGATAAGTCATTACGCAAACTGTGACGTAAAGTTATCTTATAAGTCAAATTTACATATCAAACAAACTGAAATATCTCAAAAACGAAGCCAGGAAACGAAAAATTGCAAAATATGTTACTCTATCATTTTAAGTGTTCTTTCAAATAAGACAAACTTAATTTTCGTTTCATAGGTAGTTTAATAACATCATCACAGAAATATTAAGATAGTACTGTACGTGATGCCATATCGCAGTCACATCAACAAACAAAAATCGCAGCCCACGTTGCAGCAAAGCAAAAGTCTTTAAGGTGTTTTAAAGGTTTTTCTGACATTTCTGACTTGTTTGAACTCCGCAAGTCTCAATACAATTTAAGAAACGATGGTCATAATCTTGTACAGCCTACTTATAGTAGTTCCCATTTTTGGAACAAGCTTCGTGCTTATATCAAGGGAATAGATTAATTAAGTGATTTTTGTAACGAATTAAGGACGTTTGCATTGACTTCAGTGACCTAAGTGCTAGTTGTAAGTGTAATCTTTGTATATCTTAATATTACCAGGGTTAAGTCACGTTGGCCTGAAAAACAGAGAAAAATCTTCTCGACGTTTCGAGCGAAGGCCCTTCGTCAGGAGAAATTAGTAAACAACTCACATGTGGTCACGCGTATTTATAGCAGAGCTACAATGGGAATCACGTGAACACATGTAAGCCAATAAAAACAAAGTAAACAAATAAATTAATATGTAATTTTAGCCTGTGTGCAGGTGCTGACCCAATTTGTGGGTCAGCTACCTGCAAATAGGCAAAGAAACAGGTTATAAATTACTATTTAAATCATCAGAAAAAGGTTAAGGAAAAGGTGTGGAATATGGTGGTGGAGTGAGCTAAATGAAAGAGAATCGCTCATTGAGGCCGTGAGGGTGAATGGTACCAAGTTTGTAAATGAGACGCATTTCTTGTTTACGACGAGTATCGTTACAACCTGTGATGGGCTGAATGGCACAGATTTTCATGTTGGAAAAGGAGTGGTTGGCACTGTTGAAGTGCCTGGCAACAGGTTTGTTTTGCACATTGTTTTTGACATCACGAAGGTGTTCAACAAACCTGTCACCTAAACGTCTTCCAGTTTCTCCGATGTAAAGCATGGGACATTTACTGCAAGAAATACAGTAAATGAGGTTGGAGGAAGTGCAAGTGAAACTGTGGGTTATGTTGAACCTACATTTTGGAGCCGAAATTGAAATTGAGGAGTCTAAATATTTACAGGTGTTGCACCTACCACGACAGCAAGAGCTGGTGCCAACATGTGATACCAAGGCTTGCTGCAGTGAGCTGTGAACAACGTTTTCCTGGATGTTTTTGCTATGCCGAAAAGATACTAGGGGTTTCTCAGAGAAAATGGAAGATGTTTCTGGGTCATTTTTAATGAGGTCGAAATTGCGGCTAATGATGTCCCTTACTTTGAAATTGAAGGGATGAAAAGTGAGAACTAGAGGTACTTTTTCATTAGAAATGGTAGCCAAAGGTTCGCTTAAGGTGTCTGAACGGGAAATGTTGGAGACCTTGTGTAAGGCAGTGTCTAAGAGGTGGGAAGGATAACCGCGATTAACAAAAAAGTTTCTCATTTCCAAACATTTGGCATTGAAATCGTCATCTTCACTGCAGAGGCGGCGAAGACGAAGAAATTGAGAGAAAGGAATGGAAGTTTTGGTGTGTTTAGGATGATGAGAGGAGAAGAGGAGGTAGCTATGAGAGTCAGTGGTCTTGTAAAAGACAGAAGTGCTCAGCTTATTACCATTAATGGAGATGAGAATATCTAAGAACGACACACTAGTCTCACTGATCTCCCATGTGAACTGGAGTGCTGGGTGGAAGTCATTAACATAGTTACTGAAGCAAACCAGGTCAGCGCGCGAACATGATGCAGTGCCTAAGCAATCATCAATGAACCGACCATAGTAGTCAGGTAGGAAACCAGTGTATTGTTCAAAGATTTGTTTTTCCACATAACCAACAAATAAGTTGGCATAGTTAGGGCCCATTTTGGTACCCATGGCTACACCACTAACTTGTTGGTAATGCTCACCATCAAATGAAAAATTGTTGAGGGTGAGCACTAACTTTGACCACATGTGAGTTGTTTACTAATTTCTCCTGACGAAGGGCCTTCGCTCGAAACGTCGAGAAGATTTTTCTCTGTTTTTCAGGCCAACGTGACTTAACCCTGGTAATATTTGGATTTCAACCGTGGCCGACGCTGTCCTAGAAGCTTTCATTTGTATATCTTAGCTTCTTATGATTTTAGTTTTTTGACTTTGCAACTTCTTAACTAATTTTTCTGAACACTTTGTTCAACTATTTTTATGTAATAAGCTACTTTGTCGTGTGTTTTTAACATGAACCTCTGGCTCGGATGTAAGGGCAACCTATCCCACGTTTATGACTTTAATAAATTGATTGTATTGATTGTTCCATACATTTTCTAGAAAAATGGAAAATACAAGTTTGAGAGTCCAAAACACGTGTTTAAACAATTTGGAAAAAGAATAAAACTAAATATTATGCATAGTTAAACATTCTGACAACCAAAAACTCTTACCAAATAAATAACAACAGTTGTTGTTATGGCAACAATGACGTTTCAAAATGGCTGCCAATTACCTTTCAAACTAATTTAATTCGAAAAAATCTTTGGCGACCCCCTATTTTTTCGAATTAAAACGTTTCTTGAAGTACGAGTAATCAACAGGCCGGTTTTAAAAAAATTCTGTAAATCCAATTTTTTAAAAAATTAACAAACATGATTTTTCTGGAAAAAAATTATTCGTTCTACAGAATTTTTTTAAAATCGGCCTATTGATTATTCACACTTCAAGAAAAGTTTTAATGGAAAAAAATGGGGGTCACCAAAGTTTTTTTCGAATTAAATTAGTTTGAAGGGTAATTGGCAGCCATTTTGAAACGTCATCATTACCATAGCAAGAACTGTTGCTATTTATTTGGTACCAGTTTTTGATTGTCAGACTGTTTAACTATGCATAACATTTAGTTTTATTCTTTTTCCGGAATTGTTTATCTACGTGGTTTGGACTCTCGCTTGTATTTTCCATTTTTCAAGAAACTGTATGGAGCCACCTTAAAACATAGTCAATCGAGATATGGTCTGGAAACTCAGCTGAAGTCTTTGCTCTATCTTTTTGTTCGCCTTTATGCATTTTTGTGCACGGTGCACGGTCACTGAACACATTGTATTTTAGTATAATGAACGAATTGTCCAATAGCAACGTTTCAGTTCAATCACTCAACCGTGCTATTTAAATATTAATAAACCTAAAACAAAGGATGTGCACGGTGTAAGTTACGGTTCAACATAAAATCCCAGCTCGTTATAGGCGTTTTGAAGTTTGCCGAGTTTCCAGACCATATCTCGATTGACTATGCTTAAAACGTTGTTAGCACAGTTAAAGATGATCTACAGTGCGAACCGCATGTTCACGAGTTTGTTTACATAACATTGAAATAATTAGGCCTTAAGGGGGTGTTTATATGGAGATGGGTCAGCCCTCTTCGTAGAACTAGCCTCTTTGCCGAGATCCCTCATCTCAGCGTACTTCCTTGTAAAAATATTGTTTGCGTTTACATGACAAGAGGGCCAGCCCACCTAGGAGAGATCTCGCTATTGACAACCCGAGATCTCGCATAGGAGGGCTGGAAAGTTGCGTTTGTTCATGTGTCTGTTATAAATTCAAATCGTGTTTGCGAAAACATGATTTCGGGCTTCGTGGGAAAGCTGCACAAGTCGGTAAACAAGGGAAATTCCAGCCCTCGTACTAGGGCTATATAGCCCTACCAAAAAAGCTCATGTAAACACGAAGTAAATTCCAGCCCTCTTACTAGGGCTAGCCCAACCAAAAAAGCTCATGTAAACACGAAGTAAATTCCAGCTCTCTTACTAGGGCTAGCCCTACCAAAAAAGCTCATGTAAACACGAAGTAAATTGCAGCCCTCTTACTATATAGGGCTAGCCCTACCGAGAGCTGGCCCTCCTCAATGCATATAAACACCCCGTTAATCACAAAGGGTAATATGAAGTACCGTGACTCACTTCTTTGTTCTCCTTTACTTACAAACACCCCCACAACCAACTCTTTTCGTTTTAACAATAAAATTAGCCTGGTAACTTTGAGAAACATCAACAAGCATATTGATATGAGTCCACTTTCTGTGACTGCGCAGACGCAGTGCGGATCACTTTAAATATGCAGGCCAATTGTGAGTTCAGTTTTGGAAAAATGTACAATCACACACTTACGATTTTCATCTTCAGCCGTTGTCCCGGTTTCTACATCCAAACATGGAGTCTCACGTGTAGTATTTATTGCTACAGGCTCTGACGACAAAAAGGGAAAAAAACACAATTATTATAAAGTTTTTTCATTTGTTTTTGCAGAGCAAGCTGTTGTAAAGTAAACAGTCAGAGAAAAACTCTGAGCTCCAGGGAGGACTTCAACCCGCAACCTTTCGAATGCCAGCCGGACGCTCTACACCATTGAGCCACCGGAACTCATTCAGTTAAACACTTACGATTTTCATCTCTAGCTGTTGTGTCGGGTTCTACATCCATACATGGAGTCTCGCGTGTGGTATTTATTGCTACAGGCTCTGAAGAAAAAAAGGGGAAAAAACCCAATTATTATAAAGTTTTTTCGTTTGTTTTTGCAGAACAAGCTGTTGTAAAGTAAACCGTCAGAGAAAAACTCTGAGCTCGAGGCAGGACATAAACCCACAACCTTCCGAATGCCAGCCGGACGCTCTCACCATTGAGCCACCGGAACTCATTTAAACCAGAGGCGGATTGACCCACCGGGATACCGGGAAATTTCCCAGTGTGCCCCCTGGTTTTGCGTTTCAGGCGCCCCTACAAAGACAATTAACAAAATACAGCTCATAACCTAAACATTATGAAATACAGTTGTTACTAGTTACATTGCTAGACTACTAGTCATAAACTCCAAACACAATGATATACAATATGTATTTTCTAAACTATTTATTCTGCATGTAATTGTGTTATCTTTTCTTTGTTATTCACTCTTCATAAGCTGTAACCATATGTAATTTTTCGGGTATATTGAAATAAATTTTGTAACTCTAAGGTCCTCTAAGACTAAGACTAAGTCAAGAGTAGTTGAATCGTGGAACAGTATAATCCACTGGTGGGTTAAATATATACTCGTAGTATATAATATATTATTGTCTATTCAGTATTATATGTTGTAGTCACAAAAAAATATGGGCAGGCACAATACATAAAACCTCGAGGAAATACATTTTCAGAGGCTCAAAACTTCCTAAATTTCCTAGAGGCCGGAACGGCACGCGCCCCGACCGGGACCTTTGAAATATTCAGGTTTTGAACTCGGTCAGGCGCCCCTTTCATCTAATTTCCCGGTAACTTTTCTGCTGCCAGTCCGCCCCTGATTTAAACACTTACGATTTTCATCTCTAGCTGTTGTCCCGGTTTCTACATCCAAACATGGAGTCTCACGTGTGGTATTTATTGCTACAGGCTCTGAAGACAAAAAGGGAAAAAAACTCAATTATTATAAAAGTGTTTTCGTTTGTTTTTGCAGAACAAGCTGTTGTAAAGTAAACCGCCAGAGAAAAACTCTGAGCTCCAGGCAGGACGTAAATCCACAACCTTCCCTATAATTTACCCCGTTATTCCAAACTCCCACTATCTCAAATTATTTCCTTTAAGGTGGCTCCCTATAGTTTCAATAAATGCACGCTATTTCATACGCTCATTATCTAATGTTATTCAAAAGTTTAAAACATTTGTTAGTAAATACTAAGTAGACCTTACTATAGCAGAACTATCGCAGATATAAAATATCTATCAAAAAGTTCAATTATTTGCTGTTGCCATGGTAATAATGACGTTGGAACTATTTTCAAATATTGCATAATTGAAGCGGCATGTCTTCAGTTTGCTTCGGTGAAATTTTTTAAAAATTGCTGAGATGATAGATACTGTTGTGGAGTATATCCATGCACAAAATCAGAGAGGGTTGTATGGACAGATTTTGCGCTATAAAAATTATCGATTTAAAAAAGTTCTGTCTTATGAAATTTTTTTAAAATTATATATAAATCTTAAAAAAAAATTATAAAATTATATATCCACCCTATATGCACTTAATATTCTGATTGGTTGAGAGTGTAATTATTACAGACGTTTGGTGGACGTTCGTCAAGCTCAATTACTCAGAAAAGATTTCTGAGACCTCAGACAGGGTTCAAACCTGCAACCTTCTAATGACTGGTTAGACGCTCTAACCATTGAGCCATATGAGGCTCAGATTGAAAACTAAGGTAGCAAATTCATATACTGTAGTTATATATGTGCTCCTAAGTGGCAGCGTTTGCAATCTCTTCTGCGTAGGTTGGGCTTAACGAACGTCTACCAAACGTGTTACATTACACCAAGCTAGCAAGCGTACCACATGCACTACGTGTATACGTTCAACTTATCATGTCACTTTAGCTACATCTCATATTCAAAACGATACCACTTATAGGAGCACAATATAGGCATATGACTTTGCAACCTTAGCTTTCCATCTGAGCCTCAGTAGCTCAATGGTTAGAGCGTCTAACCGGTCATTAGAAGGTTGCAGGTTCGAACCCTGTCTGGGGCTCAGAAATCTTTTCTGAGTAATTGAGCTTCACGAACGTCCACCGAATGTCTGCATTACACCAAACTCGCAAACGTACCACATGCACTAGCATGTATAGGTCACAACTTATCATGTCGTGAAGAAAATCAATGAGAAAAGAATGTCTTAAATTAGGCCCTGTTTACATGGAGGTATAGGGTGACCATTGATTCTAGAAGGGTTACCCTAGTGCATTGTCTTTCTGTGTGGGTCTTGACATGTTTTAATTTCCTCTTAAGCACGCTCAAGGTCTGTAGACACGGTCTGGTATTTATAACACATCAATTCACCACTTCAACGCTAAAAACACGTGTAGTGTCACGTGATGCAAAATGTAAACAAAGTCGAAAAATGCGGACATTCAGTGCGGTGCGTCAATATGGTGGTCACTAAGATGCGCTTGTGGAACTGGTAGAAACGATTCTCGATACCCCCATTTGATGGTCAAAAATAAGAATGGCGATCCTGTACACTTCGTTCGATTCCCTGCTTCGAGAAGATTCGTGGATAAGTGACTGCGATGGATTGCGGCTTGTCATCGAGGCGATTCGTTTGTCTGCACAAAAGACAGCTATATCTGTTGTTTGCACGTCTTTGGAGAGAACCAAAACACAGATTCCATTTCGGTGATAGCTAGGAAAGAACAGGTAAGTTGTCTTTTTCTTCAGTATATATACTTCATAAGGCTCTCGATCATTGTTTTGTATAGGCAAGGCGACTTCAAAAGAAACGCAGATAAGCCTGCATGCAAACTCATATTACATGTTAAGTGTAATTTGAGTCTATACGCTCCCGCAGAGGAGCGAACACGATTGTCAGTGGAGAGGCTGCCCTTTCATTTTAAAATTAGCTGAACCTGTTCACAACGAAGTTTGAAAACCAATGGAGGAATTGTCTATTGCAGAAATTTTGGTGGCATTGGGCAGTCTCCACTAACAATCGTCGTCGCTTCTCTGCGGGATGTGGACTATAGCATCACAAAACAATGATCGACCGAGAGCCTTAGGAACCTAACAAAAAATTCAAGTATATATATACTGAAGAAAAAGACAACTTACCTCTTCTTTGCTAGGTATTGCCGAAACAGAATCTGGGTTTTCTGATGTGGGTCCGTTCTCTCCAAGGACGTGCAAACTACAGATGTATAGCGGTCTTTTGAGCAGACAAATTCATCGCAGTCGCTTATCCACGAATCTTTTCGAAGCAGGGAATCCAACGAAGTGTACAGGATCGCCATTCTTATTTTTGAGCATCAAATGGGGGTATCGAGTCGGAGAATTGTTTTTACAAGTTCCCCAAGCGCATCTTAGTGGCCACCATATTGACGCACCACGCTGAATGTCCGCATTTTTGTATCTGCGCAACGCGCAGATATATTGCTATCGTGTTGTGTGTGTGTATGTATGTATGTGTGTTAGCTTTTTTGGGTAACCACTGACCTGTAGTGTGTGCTGTGGTGTAACAATATTTCGTCCGCCATATCACGAAGTCCTCCGAAGCGACAAAGTTTTGGATTAAAATACTACGATTTTCAGGGTACTATTCTATACGATTTTTTCAAATTCACATATCTTGTACATAATTTAACGTTCTATCTAACTGTACGAATTTCGTGAATGGCACAAACCTACAGACGATTCGGGAATACTTTAAATTTAATAATGCAATTTGATATTTGCGCTCATCTCAGTTCAAATAGATTTTTCTCCGCTTGCTATTCTATACGATTTGTTCTAATTCACATACGTTGTACAGAATTTTACGCTCTATCTAACCGTACAAGTTTCCCAAATGGCACAAATCTACAGACGATTCAGGGATTTACTTTAAATATGACTGCGTTTGACCGTATGTCAAGTAAATAGCGTTAATAATGCAATTTGATATTTGATATTTGCGCTCACGTCAGTTCAAATAGCCTTTTCTCCGTTGTTATTCTACACCATGTTTTCTAATTCACATATGTTGTACAGAATTTAACGCTCTATCTAACCGTGCAAGTTTCCCAAATGGCACAAACCTACAGACGATTGATTTACTTTAAATATGACCGCGTTCGCCCGTACGCCATCAAGTAAATAGCGTAATAATGCAATTTGATATTCGCGCTCACGTCAGTTCAAATAGCCTTTTCTCCGCTGTTATTCTATACCATGTTTTCTAATTCACATATGTTGTACAGAATTTAACGCTCTATATAACTGTTGAAGTTTCGTGAATGGCACAAACCTACAGACGATTCAGGGGTATACTTTAAAAACGCGGTATCCGCGGGCGGCTCAACTGCAATGAAGATATATCCCAATACCGCTGTTAGCCTTTAAATTCTATATTTCCGACAAAGTTTTTGACTAAAACACTATGACTTTTCAGGGTTCTATTTATGTTGTAGAGTATTTAACGCTCTATCTAACTGTAGAAGACAGTTTCGTGAATGGCACAAACCTACAGACGATTCAGGGATACTTTTAATATGATTGCGTTTGACCCGATAATTAACATTTGATATTTGGCGCTCATCTCAGTTCAAATAGATTTTTCTCCGTTACTATTCTACGATTTTTTTAAATTCACATTTGTTGTACAGAATTAACGCTCTATCTAACGGTATAAGTTTCCAAAATAGCACAAACCTGCGGTGTCCGGCTCAACAGCTGTATTGGGATATATCTTCAGTTAGCCATTAAATTCTATATTTCCGACAAAGCTTTGCACTAAAACACTTCGGAGACAGGGGGGATATTGCTGATAAAACTGGTAAGTATTTTTAACGTGACTTATAGTAAACTTTTGACTGTGATCTCACAGTTTTTCTGAGTCATGATAAAAAATTATTTTGGTCAGAGAATTGAAAGTGTACTTTCTCTGATCTTTAATTATCTTATAAGATCTCGATAAAATCTTATAAGATCTACGTGTAAAAATCTTATAAGATTTTTCTTAAGATCTTCCAAGATTACAAGATTTTCCAAGATCGCACAAGATCTTGACAAGTGATTCTCACAGTGGTGGGTTTGGCGCAGATACATGTACGCATAGCGGACCTTTTGTTCGACTTTGTTTACGTTTTGCATCACGTGACACTACACGTGTTTTTAGGCACACAGCTTAGACACGGTTTAGGCACGGTAAGGGTTTACGTCAGTCGTCAGGTACGCCAATACATTGTCTCTCTCTCTCTCTCTCTATATATATATATATATGCGCGTGAAGCGTTTATGATATTGGTAGAATTGGTAGAATCATTCAATAGACCTTTCCGCACGAAGTGCGTGGATACCGCATTGCGATATTTGATTGGCTCTCATCAGATTTGTCAAAAAGAAAGATCACATGATCCAGTTCACTTCATGCGGAAAGGTCTATTACATAATTATTTCTAACTATATATATATATATATATATGATCGAAATGCGTTATTTTCGCACCGCGCTAACTTGACATTTATTGTAAAGCGCAGGGTTCGAAATAGCAGCCGGCAGTTTTAGGCAATTTCTAATTTCAAAATATAACTAAACTTTGGGTTATCAGCGAAATTGCTTTTGCCAAGATCAGAATTATGGTAATTTGTTTGGATTTCTCTGTATGTGATCGAAAAGAAACCAGTATTTGGTTTACAATACATTATTTGGGCCTATGTCCAGAACGTAACTTTGCTGCTTGGGAAACAGCCGGCAAAAATTTTGACCTACAAAAAACAGCCGACAAAATTAGGCATATTTTCTGAACGTTATTTCGAACCCTGAAGCGTATACTCATATTTAAAAAACCATAACCAAAAATTTAGAGCTATTCGTGAACGTATAGCTGGATTTTAGAATGCGCGTTGATTTCCATGTGGTTCACACTATACCCGTACGCAATCGTTACCAAACTGTTCACACTGTACCGGTATCACTTCATGCCGTCACGGCGTTGAGCACATAAGAGTTGTTTATTTCCTTATTTTCTTATATTCGGTTCACATTCCGTCGTATAGCACTCGCAAAAACTACGCACAACGCAAGAAGACACACTCTAAGCAAACGACACGCAAGCGTTCCGTACAAGCCTTTCAACCCCGCACTAAAAAACCATCAACTCACAGGGACGTAGCCAGGATCTTGAAAGGGGAGGAGCGAAGCGCGGAAGGCGCGGGAAACTTCTTGGGGGGGCATGCTCCCCCGGAAAATTTTGAAATCTAAAATCTCTAAAATGGCATTTCCTGCATTTTGGGAGAAGATTTTACACAATTCTGAAAGTTTGAAAAGTCATAAAATACTAAAAAAAACCCAAAACAACCGTTGAGTTAAGTTACATGTGTGCGATACATACAGAGACTGGATTAGGAGCCAAGGAACGTACCATTTCATATATATTGTTATATAGCTAGAGTTTCGCTGGATACAACGATAACTGTCATTGGTTGGTTTGTGCTCACATGACCTTAGCTACTAAATTTCAATGTCTACCGAGCCAAAAGTCCAACTCAGTGTCGGCACCTTTGATGTAAGCGTCCTCCGGAAATGTCGGCCTCGTGATCCCGGCGCCATTTTGAAAGTAAGTGCCCCTGGGAAATTAGCCTTCTCGTCCTTGCGACCCTCGGGCTCCTGTACTCAATTACTCTTGGCCTTCTTGTGACCTTTTAATTAACTTTACTAGAAATACACGAACGCAGCTACCCCTCGCCCGCTTTATATGCAGTTTTTAACCCCACTCCCCCCTCCCCTAATTTCTGTTTTTTGTTGTATAATAATGACACACAGCAGATCAGAAAACATCCCAGAAACTGATTAGTTACGTTATGTATTTATTAGTCATGTATTGACACCGAAAGAACATGCAAAGTCAATATTAAAAACAAACAAAAACGAGATGAACCAAATGACGTATTTTCATTCAAAAATAGATATAAACATTGACCAAGAAAAGACACCATGCCAACGTCTTCCAACGTCCTAGCGTTCAAAGACAAATCCAGACAATATATTATTCATATTAATTTTCATTTTCAAGATTTATTCCATTTTAACTCAGCTAAACTGGTAAATACGAATCTCCTACCGTTAAACTTTCTTCTGCTTTTGTGACCACAAACATGGCCAATTCAGTCTACTCTTTTCGGATTGTTTTTCTCGTTCGCGGTTTCTTACTTTTTTCGTTGTTGACAAATAAATATAACAAGGCATCATTCAGTTCTCTTCATGATCTAAAAAGCCGTTTGTTTCAAAATTTCTTCATCGTTCCTTTTCGAGTTATGTAGAATACACCAGAGCAAAATTCTTTACCAGCTTTGAACAGTTTTAGGACACATCCTTCTTCTTTCAGTTACATTTCGGTTGGCATCGTTTTCGGTCTTTATCGTATTAATTTTTAGGCTTTTTTCAGTGGTTTTAAGTCGTATTTATTGTTGTCTTTTTCTCGCTGCCACATCTCTTCTTAGCCTTCTTTCTTTGGTCTTTTTCCATAGTAATATTAATGTACATTTTAGCTGAAACTATTTTTTCTGGCAAAGATTTCTTTCGTCATGATCGTTGAAAAACTATTTCGTAATCCAACCGAACTTATAAATTATAATTTGCTGACGTAAATTTAAATAATTTGAATAATTTAACAGGTTAGTTACCAGTACCCTGCTATTCGAACTGAGCAAGTTGTGGATTTGATAACATATATATATATATACAAACAGATTTCAGAATACACCTTTTCGATAATTACGTCACGCTGCATGAAAACGAGGCTCCCAGGCCAAAGTTTCACAATTTTGATTATCACAGTAATCCTGCGATATTTGTTTATGGAAGAAGATGGCTAATAACGTCCAAACTATATATGGTAGAAATACATCGTGTACGTATGTTGTTAGGCATTTCATAAGCTTTCATTTGATGTATATTTTAAGTTTCTGTGTTGTGTGTAACTTTTTAAAATGTCCAAAATGTTTGCACCATTGCTTGTCAAGTAATAATAATGAAGTCCCACAACTGTTGTAGAATTTCGGATATTGTTTTTAAAATACATAACGCATAACTTTGAAACATATATCAAACAGAAGATACTGTAAAATGCTATTTGCGGTACAACTTTCACATTTCTAGTTTAAGAGAAAGTATTTTAAGACTGATGGGAAAACGTACTATTATCTTGGTCTGAGTTGTAAACAAAACAAACTTAACAATTCATCCATCAGACCAAGATAATAGTAAGTTTTCCCATTTTTAAAATACTTCCCCTTAAGCTAGAAACTTGAAAGTTCTGCCACAAATAGCATTTTACAGTAACTTCTGTTTGATATACATTTCAAAGTTGTACGTTAAATATTTTAAAAACGGTATTCGAAATTCTACAACAGTTGTGAGAAGTCCATATCATATTTATTACTTGACGAGCAATGGTGCAAACATTTTGGACATTTTAAAAAGTTACACACAACACAGAAACTTAAAATATACATCAAATGAAAGCTTATGAAATGCCTAACAACATACGTACACGATGTGTTTCTACCATATATAGTTTGGACGTTATTAGCCATATTTTTGCATAAACAAACATGGCAAGATTACCATGATTATCAAAATTGTGAAACTTTGGCCTGGGAGCCTCGTTTTCATGCAGCGTGACGTAATTATCGAAAAGGTGTATTACTTTCAGCTTTTCATCTCGCGTGTAAAGTGGACTCCACGCACGTCGAGATTAGCACCCTCACCGGGCTCCGGGCCTTCGGCCCTTCGCCCGGGCTCGGGGATAAAGTAAACAAATAATTTACTTTAGAAAACGATTCTTTGGAGATAGTATTCTTTGACCACGACCTTATTTAAAACTTCAATGAGCGGATACTACGGGTAAAAGTCCGTGGCAAAAAAGTCCTGCACTCATGAGGCGGGTTTTACATTTCTCGATTTTGCCGACACATTTGTTTATAGAAAAAGATTGCTAACAATTTCGGAACTACGCATTGTTGAAATACATCGGATACGTATGTTGTTAGAAATTTTATAAGCTTTCATTTGGTATATAATTCAAGTTTTAGTGTTACCTGTAACTTTTTAAAATGTTAAAATGTTCTCACCATTGCTCGTAAAATAAGAATTGTATAATGGGAAATGGACTCTTCACAAGTGTTATAGAATTTTGGATTTTGTTTTTAAGTGCTAAACGCACAGCCCTGAACAAGATAGGGGGGGGGGGGGGGGGGCCGGAGGGAAAAATGACTTTTCCAAAAAAAATTTGGTGGCCCATCCTGAGAAACTCGACAAAATTTCATGGCCCATCACAGATTATCGAAAACATTTCATGACCCACCCTGTTATACATCTATGTCAATCACTTAGAACAGACCATCATCACTTTCTCCATATAAAACTAAAACCAATCCGAGAAAGATGCCAAGAGAAAACGCAAGCGTGTCCAAGAGAATTCACGTAAAGCAGTTGCAAGAAAGGAGAGGTGATTATTTGCAAGATCTTGTGAAGTCACAAATATTATCACTAGTGGCAGGCTCAACTACCAGTGTCTTGAGCATGGTAAAAAAAAAAATAAGTAAAGAAGATGTGTGTGCACAGCCAAAACTAAAACCGAGGTATCATTTGACTGCATTAAAAACTTTAATTGAGGATTGTTTTGAGGAGAGTGCTTAATTAGCACTAGCAAATGAAATAATGGCTACATTAAAAAAGAAAAAGGAAGTAAGCCAAAGGAAAGCAAATTCAAGAGGTGGGAAAAAACAACGTACAATTGATTTTTATGTGCAAAAGTCATCGGCCACTACAATATCTTCTCCTCATTCTTCCTCATCTGGCTCTACGTCATCAGAATCTGAAGAAGATTAATCAGTTCTTTTATATGGATTACACATGAATTTAGACTCACAAACTATTAACTCTATTACAGAATCATCCTCAGAGAAACACGAAGACTGATAATTTTCATGATTTAATATCTCACACTGCTGAAGTCCATTAATGAATAATTGGGGTTTTTTTATTCAAAAATATTTTTGAAATTTAAAGTTTTCGTTGACTTCGGCAGTGTAAGATAATCCATTCTCGTTCCCAGACCCCCTACTTTTCTTTACGAAAATTCTAAGAATTTTCGTAAAGAAAAGTAGGGGGTCTCGGAACGAGAATAAAGATAATCATGAAAACTAAATAAATAAAGTTTTGTTTCTTAATATTTTGAATTTATTTTTATTTTGAATGTTACTTTTAAGAAAATTGTATAGTAATTATAGTATGTTATTTTGAACGTTTTCATGGCGATAAAGTAATATAAATAAGTTTTGTGGAAACACCACGTAAAATATTTCTTTGCTTTCATGGCGATAAATTAATATAAATAAGTTTTGTGGAAACAACACGTAAAATATTTCTTTGCTAAAAATTAAAATTAATAAAAATTAATTAATTGATAAAATAAAAAAATAAAAAAAAATTAATTAATTTAATTAATTAATTAATTAATTAATTAATTTTTTTTTATTCAAAAATATTTTTGAAATTTAAAGTTTTCGTTGACTTCGGCAGTGTAAGATAATCATGAAAACTAAATAACTAAAGTTTTGTTTGTTAATATTTTGAATTTATTTTTATTTTGAATGTTACTTTTAAGAAAATTGTATAGTAAAATAAAAATATTATTATTATATTATTTATCCCCGAGCCGGGCGACGGGCCGAAGGCCCGGAGCCCGGTGAGGGTGCTAATCTCGACACGCGTGGAGTCCATTTTACACGCGTGTAATACACGCGAAATTACACGCAAGTGGGAAAGAAATTCTGCGAGATGTTTATATATATATATATATATATGTTATCAAATCCACAACTTGCGCAATTCGAATAGCAGGGTACTGGTAACTAATCCGTTAAATTATTCAAATTATTTAAATTTACGTCAGCAAACTATAATTTATAAGTTCGGTTGGATTACAAAATAGTTTTTCAACGATCATGACGAAAGAAATCTTTGCCAGAAAAAATGGTTTCAGCTAAAATGTACATTAATAATAAATATTACTATGAAAAAAGACCAAGGAAAGAAGGCTAACAAGACATGTGGCAGCGAGAAAAAGACAACGATAAATACGACTTAAAACCACTAGAAAAATCCTAAAAACTAATACGATAAAAACAGAAAACGATGCCGACCGAAATGTAACTGAAAGAAGGATGTGTCCTGAAACTGTTCAAAGCCGGAAACAATTTTGCTCTGGTGTATTCTACATAACTCGAGAGGGAACGATGAAGAAATTTTGAAACAAACGGCTTTTTAGATCATGAAGAGAACTGAATGATGCCTTGTCAAATTTATGTGTCAACAACGAAAAAAGTAAGAAACCACGAACGAGAAAAACAATCCGAAAAGAGTAGACTGAATTGGCAGTGTTTATGGTCACAAAAGCAGAAGAAAGTTTAATGGTAGGAGATTCATATTTAACAGTTTAGCTGAGTTAAAACAGAAGAAATCTCGAAAATGAAAATTAATATAAATAATATATTGTCTAGAATTGTCTTTCAACGCTAGGACGTTGACATTGTGTGATTTGTGTCTTTTCTTGGTAACTGTTTATATATATTTTTGAATGAAAATTTGTCATTTGGTTCATCTCGTTTTGTTTTTTCGTTAGTACAACAAAAACAGAACAAAAACAGAAATTAGGGGAGGAGGGGGGGGGAGGGGGGGGGGGGGGTACGTGTTAAAAAATGCATATAAAGCGGGCGAGGGGTTGTTGCGTTCATGTATTTCTAGTTATATAAATTAATTAATTAAATTAATTAATTGCTAAAATATTTCTTTTTAAAAATTTTCTTTTGTTTTTTTAGCAAAGAAATATTTTACGTGGTGTTTCCACAAAACTTATTTATATAATTATAGTATGAGTGCAAATTGGCTATATTTGTTTCATGGCCAACCCATTTGCACAAGAAATACTTAATGGCCCACCCAAATTGATTAAAATAATTTCATGACCCATCCATATTCCCTCCGGCCCACCCTAGCAGTTACTTTTTGACCGGTCCCTTATTTTGACGTGGACCGTCTGAAATGGATGAATTTCTTAAGTTTGTTTTGCCTTTTGTTGTTTTGGTGTTTGCTATAACCTCAGAAAGACTTCTGGCATGAACCTATAAGATATTTCTTGAACAGAAGCTAATTCAAATACGAAAGGAGTGGAAAGGTTTGCAGATTTCTAGTTGAAGTTGAAAACGTTTTTGGTGCAAATTAGTGATCATACCTTTTGAACATATGAAAAAATATTAAAACTTTTATGGTTCAATGGTCAGAACATTTTGAACATTTTAAAAAGTTACAGGTAACACTATGATTTGAACTATCATACCGAATGAAAGCTTATAAAATTTCTAACAACGTACGTACTCGATGTATTTCAACAATGCGTAGTTCCGAAATTAGAGGATAAAACTGACATCAACAAACTGTGCTCACGGGAATTAGAACTTATCACTATTATAATTAACGGTACTAGCAGTAAAATAATCTCAAAACATGGTTTCGAAGCACGCGCAACATAATGGAAGTATGTTCAACATAACGCTGGTTAGACGGCTGCTAATTCTCTCCACAATTTCCTGGTTATCCTTAAGACAGAAACCTCTTCCGTTCCTTCACGACGCCAAAACTACTCCAGAGAACGTTTTTATTAGCTCAGAACTTGCAGTCCTGCCTGAGAAAATGTGCTGTATTTGGATTTCCACTCGTGATGTAATACTGAGAAAATTTAACTTGCCGACCCACCATCGCTACGGCTTGGACCTTCAAATCACTCGCAAAAACTTACACGCAGTTATCTGTATTATGCTTGCTGGTGATATTGCAACCAATCCAGGTCCTTTCAGTGTGAGAGATGTTTCATACAAGCCACAGAAACAACAAGTGAAGACGTTTCCTGACGTTAAGTGCAAATTACTTAATGCTAGAAGCCTCAAAAGTGTTCACAAATCCAAGGACGTAAACATGGAGGTTTGCAATCTACAACACTTTCAGGATCTTGTTTACGCTGACGACTCTGATATTGTATGTGTGAATGAAACGTGGCTGAACAAAGATATCATGAACTCAGAAATTCTGCACCCTGGGTATACGATCTACAGGAAAGACCGCCAATTTAGACGCGCTGGAGGAGTTTTGATTGCAGTGAAGACAGACTCGTTTAAACATATTCAAGAATATATCTCACCAACAACTACGGGCTTAGAAATCGTTTCAGCTGAATTAGAAACAAACTCCAATCAGAAATTTCTGTTCTGCTGCTGCTACAGACCGCCAGATGCAGATCAACGTTGGATAACTGATTTATTTCGTAATTTTCTTGATGAAACCTGCAACAAGTTTGACAATATAGTAATTTCAGGAGACTTCAACTTACCCAAGATCTCGTGGGCATCCCTGGAACTCCCTTCAGGCATTAACGACCAATCGTTTGTTGAACTGTTAAATGATTACTTTTTAATTCAACAGAATACGACCCCTACGCGTGGCAACAATGTACTTGACCTGGTAATTTCGAGCATACCTGATCAAGTGAAGATAGCGGATGTGTTGACTCCTGACGAAGCTGAAATATTCACTGATCATTGCATTGTCTCCTTCACACTCGCAACTTCTATGAAAGCGCCACCAAAGAGTCGTCGTTCCGTTTACGATTACAACAGTGGAGACTTTACAGGGTTACGGTCTGCTCTTTGCGCAGCGAATTTATCAAGCTTAATATTAACTGACAGTGGTGACATAAACAGTGATTGGCAACGTTGGAAAGACGCTTTCTTGATTTGCGTGGCTAATTTTATTCCAAGAAAAAAGCTCAAGGGAAGAAATCCTATTCCTTGGATAAATGGAACAATTATCAATTTAATAAGAAAAAAGAATTCCATTCGTCAAAAGCTTAAGATATCTCCATCCGCTCTTCTGCAAAGGAAGTTCAAGCGCATGCGCTCGGAGGTAAAACGCATGATCCGGGAGAGCCGCGAACTATTCTTTGCTTCCATTGAAAATGACTTGCATTCTAACCCCAAACGCTTTTGGTCAATTCTTAAGAGCAAATCTAAACTGAGAAATATCCCAGATCTGATCTCTATGGTCTGCACAGGCGAATGCGAAACAACCAGCGTCAGGCAGAGAACACTTGCCAATAACCCAAAGAAGATTGCAAATCTATTCAACCGCAACTTTGCGTCCGTCTTTACAACCAATTTACCGACTGGATCACCTGACAACAGCCAACAAGATCCGCCTGGGCTGATATTAAAAGACGTGACTCTCACCACCAGTGAGGTTTTGCACGTTTTAAACAACGTGGACATCAATAAAGCGACAGGACCAGATGAAATTCCTGCCAGGATTCTGAGAGAGTCCGCTGATGAAATCGCACCATCATTATGCGAACTATTTAATAAATCACTTAGCATGGGTGTTCTGCCGGAGGAATGGAAACTCGCTAACGTTGTCCCTGTATACAAGAAGGGAAAGAGAGAATATGCGGAAAACTATAGGCCCATATCACTACTGCCTATCGTGTCTAAAATATTGGAACGTTGTGTCTTCAATGCGATTAAAGCACGTGTATACAGTCTGATTGCTGCATGTCAGCACGGCTTCATCGCTAATAAATCCTGTGTTACGCAATTAATCGAGGTCCTTGACTACATCGGTTCCCAGCTTGACAGCAGAGGTCAAACCGACGTCATCCTTCTTGACATGTCAAAAGCGTTTGACAAAGTAAACCATCAGAGGCTGATCGAAAAACTTCGTCAATACGGTTTTGGTGGAAATATTTTACAATGGTTCCAGTCCTACTTGCATAACCGTCGACAGAGAGTCACTGTTCTTGGTGCCACTTCAAACATTCTCCCAGTCACCTCTGGTGTGCCTCAGGGCTCAATCCTAGGTCCAATGTTGTTTTTATTGTATGCCAATAGCTTACCTGATGCTGTTATCTCCAGTCAAGTAGCTGCCTTTGCGGACGACACGAAGATATACAAGATGATAAAATCTTCTGATGATGCCTCGTGTCTACAGAACGACTTGAACAACCTCGACTCTTGGTCATCTTCAGCCGGGCTTTTATTCAACGAGACCAAATGTAAAATTCTGCGGATAACACGGAAACTAAAACCTGTCGCGACAGATTATACACTGAATGGCACTCCATTGGTTGAGACCAGAAAGGAAAAAGATCTTGGGGTTTGGATCACAAGCAACTTGTCTTGGTCCAAACAAGTTTCGGAACAATGCTCTAAAGCCAACCGAACGCTGGGCTATATCAGAAGGAATACAAGGCATATCCGCAGCACCCAAGTGAGACGGACCATTTACCTTGCGTTGGTGGGCCCTCATCTGGGATACGCTACTCAGTCAAGTCTGGGCTCCCCAGTCCAAAGACCTTATTAGGCAAATTGAAAGAATACAGAGACGGGCATCGAAATATATACTGAACTTACCTTTTTCTTGTGACCAATCCTATAAAGAACGACTAATTAACCTTGATCTTCTACCATTATGTTATTGGCATGAATACTTGGACATGGTTTTTTTTTTCAAAGCATCCAAAAGCTTAATAAATTTGAATCCTACTGTAATCCCCTCTGTGGTCCGCTGTTCAAAACCTACTCGATCAAATACTAACTCTAACTCTGTCCACTTCATCATTCGTAAATGCAGAACTACCACTTTCCAGAGATCATACTTCAACAGAACTACAAAAATATGGAACACGCTCATTAACGAACTTACCAATATTAATTTCAATGCACTAGAACTGGCCACATTTAGATCTCTAATGCTCAGCTACTACTTTACTGCTCTTGTGAATACCTATAACCCTGACGATCCACGTTCTTTCAAAACTATATGTCCAAATTGTAATAATTCTCGCAGTCTAACCTGCAGCATTACTTGCTGTTTTTAGTATTTATTTCTATATTGTATGTATGTTGTATATTGTGTAAGTTTTATTAGAATATTTGACTTTAACTTTTATATTTTTGGGCCCGCAGTAATTGGCCTTCACGCTGTTGCGGTGTCCCTGCCATAGGTATAAATAAAATTTTTAGCCATCTTTCTCTATAAACAAGTGTGTCGGCATCAACGAGAAATGTAAAACTCAGCTTCGTGAGTACAGGACTTTTTTGCCACTAACTTTTACCCGTAGTATCCGCGTACTGAAGTTTTAATAACCTCGTGGTCAAAGAATTTCATCTCCAACGAAATGTTTTCTAAAGTAAATTACTTATTACATAATAAATATTATTTATATATGTATAGATAACAATATAAAGTTAAATAAAAGGTCACAAGAAGGCCAAGAGTAATTGAATACAGGAGCCCGAGGGTCGTAAGGACGAGAGGGATAATTTCCCGGGGGCACTTACTTTCAAAATGGCCGGCTGGCGCACGAGCATAAAAATAATGGGACACTTTTTTCCGCGAGTTGGACTTCTAAGCGGGCAATAATTGAGAACTTTATATTGCTCGGCTGCTCGGTAGTTTTCAGTTGTTGACCGCTAGAACTTTGACACGGTTTCCTATAAACAAAAGCTTGTTTGGTAAGAAAAAGAGAATATTTATAGGTCTTCAAAGCATGTGTGAAGATTAACTGGAGAAATGTATTGCTGTTCTTTTGTTCTGAGTCTCATATTCGTTTGTTTGATGTGAAATTACAGAGCCAGGCGAAATGTTTTGGTAAGTCTTTCAGTTTGTCTTTTCGTTTGTGTACTTTCCCTTGATAAACGTCGAAATTATTCAGCGAAACTCAAGCTATATAACAAAACACTTAATGTCCGATCCCTCGGGAAACAGTTAGTTTTGTTTTCCCTCGAGTCTCGATGTTTCCCTCGACTTCGTCTCGGGAAATATCAAGACTCTGGGAAAACAAAACTAACTGTTTCCCTTGGGAGCAGACATCGAGTGTATATTACCAACTGAGACATGTGAGACCCTACCAAACAGGCACGGTCTTCCTGCGTTTTTGTGGAAAGGGGCTCTGACTCGCAGGGTAGCTTGGCGACCTACGCAAGCTTTGGGGAGAAACTCGATCTTCGCCCCAAGTTTGGGGCGAGTCAGTCAGGTTTTAAACTGGACAAACAAGTTCTAGTTTACGAACACGCCTAAGCAGGAAAATAGGAAGTGATGCGTTAGAGCCTGGGCCCAAAATAGTACCTTGTCAACCGTTCACGCATGCTCAAAAAGAAATATCGAGTTTGTTGGCAGAGCCCACTTTCCCCTGAAGCCTGCGTAGGTCGGAAAGGGGCTCTGACTCACAGGGTAGTGCCAAGCAGGCACGGTCGGCAAATGTTCACCGGTTAGCTGACCGTGCATCGCATCATTTCAATGCTGGGACCACAGTGGTGCTTAAGGCACGGTCCACTTAATTAGCAGTGTCCCTAATTTATTAGTGTTAGGCACAGTTAGGCACGGTAGAGCGTGCCTCACTTGTGTCCGGTCAATCCACGACGACGGAATTGTATAAACATTGAATGGTTCTTTTACCTCTGGTTAATGTAATATAGCAAATTAATGTGAACTGGGATAGGGTATGGAAAATCATCATTTTAAGTCTGGGATAGGGTCAGGATTTTGAGATCACAGTGGCACACCTCTACCCAAAAATTGCCAGATGCAACCCCCCGATCAGTCAACTAATTACCATTTTCAATCTCAACAGTTGTTGTTGCAATTTGTCCTGAATCTGAATCCGTTGACGCAGTCTCTTGTGGGGTACTACTGAGTGCTGACAAGGCTTCTGAAAACAAAAAAAGAAGGAATAACCCATACTACTTGTTAAAGATACCATATGAATGACTACAAGAGATTTTTGACCAAGAATAAAGTACTGTTCATTCATATGAGACAGAGATATTAGTCAGTTGAATACTGTAACTCTGTTATGGCCTGTTCACATGAGACTGGGTTATCTCGTGGGCTAGGGTCAATGTTGACCCTGTTTTACATGATAAAATGCAACTAAGTACTGTACTGAGTATACCCCCAAGATAACTCACCTCAGATTATAATTTCTAAGGTCACAACAATAATTATATTTTGTGTTTTAATTAAAGCCCAAGCTGGTAAAAATTTAAAAATTTAAGATGTTGTGAGTGCATGACGTGACTCAATAAATTTTTGAGCATTTTTTATCACAATTCTCATGCACACAAAATGTCTGAATTTATCATATGACTTTAGAACTGTTAAAAAACATAAACTGCAATTTTACCTCCAAAGTTTGGAGGTGGTAATTGACCATTATTTTCATCAGAGATGAGGGCCATCGTTTCCTGATCATCTATAAAAAGCAAATAAATTTAAGCTGTCATTTTTTTCAAAATCTGCATGTGGTAATAAAATACTATATTTTCATTATGATTGTTGTCAATTTATTAGTCATTAATTAACTGACTCAACCCTGAATAATTCCCTTGCAGTATTTTACTCTTAGCTAACATTCAGACAATTTTACTGTTGAATTGGGTTGTAATTTTAGCATCAGCTACTGTATATATAGTTTAATACATACAAACATATAGCATGCAATAGCCTATATCTTCTGTTTCTTATTAAATCCTTGTAACCGTATATCTCACCCACCCACTCACTCATGCACTCACTCATGCACTCACTCACTCACTCACTCACTCACTCACTCACTCACTCACTCACTCACTCACTCACTCACTCACTCACTCACTCACTCACTCACTCACTCACTCACTCACTCACTCTCTCTCTCACAGTATACCTCACTCAATATATATATATATATATATATATACTAAACATGGATGTTATAAAGCTGACGGATGGTCCAAGAGTGCTCGATACCATTAGAGGTAGAGCACACTATTATATTACACATACCTTGTTTAATGTTTCCTGTACTTGATGCTCTTGCACTGCTATCAGTATCATGCATTTCCAAATTTTCACTGGCTTTATTATGTCGATCATTATATATACAAAAAAAGTTTTAAACAATTTAGTATTTCAGAGAATGTTTTTCATTTTTTCTATTTTATGTAGTACTATTTAAAACATGAGCAGCACTGTTTTATCAGATTTAAAAAACGAGGCGATAGCGGAGTATTTTAGATCTGATAAAATATGCATGTAATGCAAATGTTTTAAATGACTTCAAAAACTATCCATATAATAAGCTCATATAGAATTAATCAATTTTGAAAATTGAAGTTGTCTAGCTGAGCTGCAAAATCGAAGAAAAAGTTCATTGAAAATAGTGAGTGTGTCTATCACATATTTCACTTTTCATTCTGGGACCTACTTTTTTTATCAGTAGTGTCGAAGCTATGCCAGATCAGGATCTATCTAGAGGGGTTTGGGGGCATGCCCCTCAAGAAAATTTTGAAATTTGGATGCCCTGAAACACCATTTCCAGCACTCTCAGGCGAATATTTCGGGCAAAAAGGCACGGTAAATTGATTGTAATTTTACCCTTTTTTTTCCATGAAAAATGAAAATTGACATATTTACCGAGCTACACCTCCTCCACAGGCATTCATTTCCCAGCTTCTTTCTTTCATAAGGGGGT
Organism: Corallium rubrum; assembly: GCA_964035015.1. Taxonomy (NCBI): domain Eukaryota; kingdom Metazoa; phylum Cnidaria; class Anthozoa; order Scleralcyonacea; family Coralliidae; genus Corallium; species Corallium rubrum. The sequence continues at coordinate 7,645,036 of OZ036014.1, forward strand.
GCAAATAAATTAAAAACATCTGCGGAGGAGGTAGCATACCGAGTTAAAGCTCAAGAAATCCCATACTACCTACTCAAATTAAATTTATCATGCTCGTATGAATCAACGTGGATGAATTAGGTTTAAAATTAAATATTTTAAAACTTTAATTGCCAAAGTTATTTTGAATTTCTGTGAGCCAACACTATGGAGTACAGCCCTAAAACAAGTACTTTCTCAGGTATATGGAAACAGACCTCTATCAGGATACGAAAAATCCCAATTGAAGACCAGATCTATAAAATAGGGATTTCTCTTCAGTATCACGATCGAGGTCGCATCAGGATTCGGGATTTTGAAGCAAAATCGGATATAAAATACCCGAGGAAATCGGAATGGTTGGATACTCTGGATCAGTCGACTATTTGATAAGTTTAACGACCATCTCTCCTTAAACTCATTTCCTCATGACCAAGTTCCCAAAACCATCACACCGGATGGTCAAGACGGACCGAAGAGGTAGTTGGATCAACAATTTGGGACCAACTTTTTCAACCGACTCTCAATTGTTGGGGGGGGGGGGGGGGGGGGTGTGTCCCCCCCCTAATGTGTGCCCCTGTGTGTGTGTGTGTGTGTATATATATATATATATATATATATATATATATATATATATATATATATATATATATATAATATATTATATGATATATATCAGTCTGAGAGCAACAATGATGTTTTAAGTAAGAAACAGTTAAATCCACTCTGCCTATGTATAGGTATCGAGCACTCTTCAATCTACTACTAACATTATATGTATATATTATATATATAGATATATATATATATATATATATATATATATATATATATATATATATATATATAATATATTATATGATATATATCAGTCTGAGAGCAACAATGATGTTTTAAGTAAGAAACAGTTAAATCCACTCTGCCTATGTATAGGTATCGAGCACTCTTCAATCTACTACTAACATTATATGTATATATTATATATATATATATATATATATATATATATATATACTGTAGAAGATGTTGTAAAAACCTTTGGCAGAGTGCTCGATGGGAATCCAGAGCATATTATTAACTATATATATTTATATATATATTTAAAACACTCATTAATAATTCATGAAGAAAACACAAAAGAAATCATGACCGTGAAGGAGGTTGTATATCTGATACAAACCACACGTGGTTGTATCACATATACAACCACTGGTGGTTGTATATCAACCACTGGTGGTTGTATATCAGGTCACTATCTCCGCTCTAAAACATTGAAATTGAGCTTTTTCTGAATTAATCTGAACAAATATTACTCATATTAACATCAAAGACTCGGCGTGTTTTAAGCTGTTTACAACATTCGCGTCTGTGTTGTATCGAATATATAATCACTCGCCTTCGGCTCGTGATTGTATATTCGATACAACATGGCTGCTCATGTTGTAAACATTACATATATATATATATATATATATATATATATATATATATAAAATAAGGTGTCCTCTACACACACTCTGATTGGTTGGGCTCTGTGCATTTATAAGAGAACATAGATCATGAATGATGTAGATGGCATAGAATGGCATCAGCTGGCCGGAAAGCCCGCCAAATTCTAAAACTACCTCACTTTTAGTTTGATTTTTCTTCTCCTTATTTTATAAAACAAATAAAACATACTGCTCCTGTGCATATGTACTCTTATAAAGGTACGTTTCAGATGTCATTTGAACACGAAAGAAGTGTAAATTCTTTCATGTTCAAATGACGTCACACGTGCCTTTATAAGAGTATATACATATGCACAGAGCTTTATGTTTTATTTGTTATATAATTATATATATATATATATATATATATATATATATATATATATATATATATATATATATATATATATATATGTTCTAGGGATTTCAGGTGAAGGAAAATTCAAGTGTAGAATATATACATTTTAAGACCAAACTGGGACCAGTTGCAAAAAATGCAACTACACAGGCCTTCCAGCAGGAATTGAACCCACGACCTTGCGATTCTAGTGCAATGCTCTGACCACTGGGCCACGGAGGCCATTGCCAAGAGATTGATCGCGAGTTCTGTATACATTAAGGTGGTAATGCCAGGAGAGAATTGGGTTTATTAGAAGTAATATTGGGCATTTCACTCAATTACATAGCATGTTCTAGGGATTTTAGGTGAAGGAAAATTCGAGTGTAGAATATATACATTTTAAGACCAAACCGGGACCAGTTGCGAAAAATGCAACTACACAGGCCTTCCAGCAGGAATTGAACCCATGACCTAAGTTGCGATTCTAGTGCAATGCTCTGACCACAGAGGCTGTTGCCGAGAGCTTGATCTCGAGTTCTGTATACATTAAGGTGGTAATGCCAGGAGAGAATTGGGTTTATTAGAAGTAATATTGGGCAGGCCGTGGGTTCAATTCCTGCCAGAAGGCCTGTGTATAGTTGCATTTTTCGCAACTGGTCCCGGTTTGGTCTTAAAATGTATATATTCTACACTCGAATTTTCCTTCACCTAAAATCCCTAGAACATGCTATGTAATCAAGTGATTAAATTTGCCCAATACTACTTCTAATAAACCCAATTCTCTCCTGGCATTACCATATATATATATATATATATATATATATATATATATATATATATATATATATATATATATATATACATACATATATATATATATATATATATATATATATATATATATATATATATATACATACATACATATATATATATATATATATATATATATATATATATATATATATATGCTGTGAGTCCCTATATAGGTTTTTTTACTTTATTTTAAATAAGAGGGATCAATCTTGTGGTAACATTAGTTTATAATAGAAAACTTGTCTGTTTTTTGTTTTTTTTCTTTGAACCTGAATTGGCTTATATAGTAACTTAGCTGCATGTACACCACGTCATATTCATTATATAATCACCTGGTTGCACCCACAAAAACTGTTTACTTTAAATGTGTAATAATTACATTTAGCTTCTCCAAGTCAAGAAAAATGTGAAAACTAAAATAACTACATGTATATGGTAATTTAGTAGCTAGTATATAATTTCATACCTTGGTTGCGAGAATGAGATTTCCTGTAAAAGCAAATAGCAACTCTGAATGTAAAAAGGCAGCCAAGTACAATGGAGGCAATTGCTAATCCAGATAGCTTACGCGTTTTTTTTGTGGACGGTGTTGTGTGTACTGGCTGTACATCATTCAATGTTATATTATCACCAGCTTCAACGATACTCAAATGCACACATCTTGTTTTGTCACTGTTCATGGAGCCCTTCTCACAGATGCCAGAGCAAGATGTAGTGTCTTTTTCTGGAGAACAACTTCCATTAACAATTTCATTCTCTAAACAAGTAGTACTTTTGCAAGGCTGGCACTGTTCCTTATTAGTATCTGATGAGTGATTTACCCCAGAAACACACTTTTCACATTCTAAGTTCGCTTGCTGAGTGACAACAGTGTCACATTTGACTGACAAGCCATGTTCACTGGGGCACGTAGGGCAAGATCGGCATGTATAGTTTTTGTGAATGGTGTTAAATATTTTCCATTGACCAGCAGCACACTTTATATCAGTAAGTGGAAACGCATATTGTCGTACCACAAAAAGACATATCAGCAGTGCAATCTTAAAAATAAGAGAATTGTACATAAATAAATTAACAACAGTCTGACACTAATATAAAATATTATTTTACACACACAATTGCTGCAGCTTTATCATTCTAAAGCTGTTTAACCCTTTACTGCATGGCCACAGTTGCCTTTTGGCAACTTATTAATTTTACTATGGCTAACACCACATGGTTTTACTCGTCAAGGGGAGGGCTACTGGAAACCTGGCCAATAAAGGGTTAAATATAAAATAGATTGCATTTTGCTGTTGTCTGTTCTGTCTTAGTGTACACCCAACCATCATCTATTACAAATCCTGCATTCTGATTGGCTACTCAACCATTGTCTATTCGTGATCATAGACAATGTTTGAGAAAAATGAAAACAAACCTGAAAAAATATGGCAGTAAACTCTCATTTTGCAGATGTTTTGGAGGAATTTTTTGAGAGTTTGATAGAAAATTCTATCCCTGAGAAAACTAAAAATGCCACAAAATATAGCATGAAGATTTTTAATGGTAAGGAACGAAATACAATTAAACCATATTTTATTAATTAAATCTGCTTTTACTTGCCGCTCATGAGTCACTGGTTAAATAACACAACATTTTCGTCAGTTTGCACTAGAAAAACTGTATTTTTTAGAGTAGGTACAGGGTGTATACTAAAACAATTAGACAAATCCGAGTTGTCCATGCGCGATTAGTCAACTCAGGCTTCACCTTTGTTGACTATTCACTCATATATAGACAACTTGGACTCGTTGTCTAATTGTTAAATAGATATACAGATAACATAACGAAATGGTAATTAGAACAAAAATGGCTGCCCACAAACTGATGTTCTTACAATGTTGTGACATCTACTGTTCACCTATATCTAAACAGAACAACAAAAAATAGAACCTACATGTACATGTATTTGTTTTATACAATAAAAAAATCAAGTTTCCCAAGGGAATGTTTGGGGCTCAATAGATGTGCTCGACTATACAAATCAAGCCTTGTCATTGGCTCATATTTGAGATCTGTGATTGGTTTATAGAAAATGATGTAATCTGTGTCCTCTAGTCTAATAGATCAGGGGCAATAATAATAATAATAATAAATAATACCATAACTCTTTCCTGTCAAATCGGTCTTTAGTATCATATTCTGGGAAGCCCTCAGACAGGAACGAGGTAAGCTGAGAAAATCGATTGGAAAATTTATGTCTATAAATCATGACGAATTTGTATTCAATTTGTAAAAATTTATTTGGAATTTTATAGATCGATTTGGATCAACTTTGGCATCTGTCTTAATAGCCTTTGACTAATTTTGGCGATGATTTTCAGCTAAACTTCGACCAATTTAAGACACTTCATGATTTATATATCTCAATGTCAGTGGGATATATTTAAATTTATTATAAGTTGGTTGAAATATGAGGTCTCTATGGGCCATTCCATTTAATATACACCCCCCACCCCCCATGGATGAGATTTTCTGAGGGGTTCGGAAAATTTCAGAAATTCCGAGGGGTCAGAGATAAAAACTTGGACAATGTCCGAGGGGTTCGAGACTTTGGTGCGTTCATTTCGAGAATTCCGAGGGATCTCGTATTTTCTTCCCTCTTTGTGATACACTTCTCCTTCAAATTTGAGCTGACCTAGATCTGAAAAACCTCGTACCAAGGCCAGGCCAGGCTGTTTGTATGAGTTGTTTCTGTCAGACTTCCCTCTACAGTACACAGTATATACTAAAGTAAATGGTTTGAACCCAGGAGTAGTATAACATGTTTCAAAATGAAAGACACTTTATGTATTCTCTTCTAGTCACTCGGTGATTTAAAAAGAATGCATTATTTTTACTACTTATTTTTATTAAAAGAATACACAATTAATTATTAAAGTGGGTTTTGTTTTTTTTACACACACTGTACCTGTAAGTAAACTAGTATTAGCAAAAGAATTTGAAGTTGAGGACAAGCCGAATACAAACAAATTGCTTTAACCATGTGTACTTCCTTTGTTTTTCCATGTTATATTTTCTTTAATAATAAAACACTTATATTCAAAACAATATTGAACACGATATTGAACTAACAATAGCAACAGTAACTTGAGTTAATAGGGAAAACATAACTGAAGACAAATAACTGTGACAGTGCACTCTTTTGGTTTGATTTATTCACAATTTGAAATTAAGACCTGACTGTGAAAAATTATCTTTGGCCTATTACAAACTAAAACGATGTTAACTGTCTAAAGCCTAGTTTACACGGTCAATTTTTCTTTGGCAATTTTCAACTTGACAAGTTTTATTTGCCTGTGTGTATGAGGAAATGTGGCAAGTTTTTCCTTGGCAAGTCTCCCTTTTGAAAAGCTGGCATGCCAGCTGTTCAATAACGAGACATGTCAAGGAAAAATTGCTCGACGTGTAAATTAGGCTTAAAGCACCTTCACTGGATGTGGTTGGCGGTTTTCTAATTGTGCCTCAACGAAAATCCAGCAAACCTTAACCATAGTGCTTGTTTATAGTCTTTTAAAAATGTATCTATATTGCTACATTCAAACACTCGTACATATTAATACGTGATATTTTAATAGCATATACAGTCGATCAATATTTGGCTAATATACTACGTCCAGTTATTCAATAATGTTGTCAAAACTTACCCAAATCCAGCGAGGTGACTTTATAGGGAATGTGTACATTGGAATTTATATTCAAAATCACAGACAGCAACAACCTAGCACGAGAAAACGCTATTCGGTATTAGAAAAAGATTGCATCAGCAATTTCATTAGTCAGCAAATTCTAGCAGTCATCACGAAACAATAAGTTAATATAGCCCATATCATTAACTATCATCGCGACCAACCAACCTATGACATGTCTTCGCGCCAGGAGCAATTAAAATTCTTAGCCCAAATGACAGATATCATGTGACATTCCTCAATATATCCTTGAACTGTCAACTCAAATTTAAATGGCTAGAAGCCTAGAAAACAAACACGTTTGTAAAAGTCTAACTGGTGTTTATGATTAAAAGTTTAGTTTTGAGTATTTGTCTTGCTAAACGAATAACCAAAAGGACAAAAGCGAAAGAACTGAGTGTGTTGTGGTTAGGTCCAAAGTTCATCAGTTCTCTGAATTTTTGTGACTACCGCTGACCTGTCAGCGGGAGCCACTATGTCGGCGTGATGCTTGCTTGCGCGGGTGTCTTGGACCTCACTTACGTCATACTCGACAACCATCGCCGCAACATCGCCCGATATTCGACAAGATCGTCAATTTGGTCGACATGATCGCCATGTACTCGAGAAGTGCTCGCGTTGTTCGTGGGGGTATGATAAGCGAAAAGCGAAACCAGTTCAAACCAATTGTGAACCTCGTGTTTGGTTTGGACGATTTGTCATTTCGAGTTTTCTCACTGCCTGTTTCAGTAATAAATCTTTCCTTTTCGGAAAGGTTTCTATCGTTCTCTGTTACAAGGTAAGAAGTAGTTTTAAAACTGTGACGTTTGTTTATCTCAATCGATCTGAAACAAATCTCGACTCAACAGAACTGACTGAGGACTGAGCTGACTGGGTGCTTTGTTTGTTTGTTGTAGGTGTTTTTCAACATCTTATTTTATTCAGTTTTGTTAAAGAAACGAAAGTTTGCGCAGACCCAAGCCAGCGGTCTGACTGAGCGTCAAGTGTTACGCTATCGAGACTTTTTATTGAACGAAAGTTTTGGGCAGACCCAAGCCAGCGGTCTGACTGAGCGTCAAGGTTACGCTCTCTATCTATTGAAACATTGTTGATAAAGTTCTATTGAGAAACTATTAAGAAACTATTGAGAAATTATTGAGAAACTGAAAGCTTGAAATCTGTTGTGATTCTGAAGTGCTCGGCGTTTATTCGTCAAACCCACGCGAGAAACACGCGGTTTTTTGTTATTGTAAAATTTCAAGTGTGACGTCATCTATTATAATTTTGAAATATAATCACAAAATACATTAGCATTTAGCAAAATACTTCAAAATGGGCATTACACCAGAACAATATCGATCGAGAATCGGGTGCCACAGCATATTTATGGCAGGTAAAGATAATGAACGTCGTTTGAAAGGGTCGTTTTGGAACACAATGTTAATGATGTTTTATTTACATGTGTTTTACTTGCCAACATTAAAACGTGTCGTTGAGCAATATCAAAGATCAAATGAAGTTATGTCTTGGTTTCATCAAATGATGTGTTATCATGTATATGTACCATTGCTTCTAAGGCTGTCAAATGACGTGGAAGAAAATCCAGGTCCTACAGTATATGAAATAATTAATGTATTGGAAACTCTCCGTGCTGATTTTAGTCAAGGAGATCAGTCGAAGTTCGGTGATAATGCGGGTAAACAATGCGTTGCAATGTCATTAACCGCTATAATATTCAGACACATTAAACCACATATTGGCAACTGGGATTCTCCTGATTTAAATAATATTTTGTATCGTGGTAACTGTCTGTATGATTGCATTAAAGGTTCTGTTAAAAAAGACTTCTTGTTGTTGACTGATGTTCCTGCTATGGTATCACTAAATGAGAAAACATATAATTTAACCTATAGTGGGGAATCATTAAGTGGGGAATTATTTATGACAGATAATAATGGGCCTTATATTTCCCTAAAAAATGCATTTACAGAGATATTTTTTGGAGGAGAAACAAATTATGAATGTTGTTTGTTAACTGTTGATTCTAACACAGTTGCAGTGTTTAACATGTTGAACAACAGTTATAGAATCTTTGATTCTCACTCAAGGGATATGTGGGGAATGCCAAGTTTTTCTGGAACATGTGTCTTGCTCATTGTTGATGGCCTTGAAAACTTAGTTGCATTTTTTCAGGCTACTTCTTATCGAGGAACATGTGTGCCTTTTGAAATGAAAGGTGTTTTAGTCAATGAGGTCTGTATTGATGATAATCAAAACAATCAATTAGTCAATAATCAGAAACCTGAACTAGGTAATTGCTATAAGAAAAGAGAGTATGCTAATGAAAGTAATGATAAATGCGAGGTAACAAGAAAAAATGACCAGTGTAAAAGCAAGAACAAGAAAGTAAAAATTGAGGATTCAGAAACTAGAAATAAGCGATTGCAAGCTAGGCGATTGAATTATTTAAAACGAAAAAATACAGAAAGTGCTTTAACAAAAGAAAAGAGGCTTCAAAAGTGTCGGGAGTATAAACAGCAAAAGAGAGAAAATGAATCTGTTGAGCAGAGAGAAAATCGATTGAAGGCAAAACAGGTGAACAATAAGCATAAAAGAGTGAATGAATCTACTGAGCACAGACAGAATCGATTGCAGGAAAAACAAGTGTATGATTTAAATAGGAGAGCAAATGAATCTGATGAGCACAGACAGAATAGATTGCAGGCACAGCAAGTGAGTGATTTAAATAGGAGAGCAAATGAATCTGATGAGCATAAACAGAACAGACTCTTGATACAAAAAGAATGTGATACAAAAAGGAGAAACTGTGATGCTGGACCAGTTTCAGATCTTATACATAGATTTCACACAGCTGTATCAAAAGGCCCAATATATATTTGTACTTGTTGTGACCAGTTGTGGTATAGGCATAGTGTTAATTCTGCTGAAAAACTCAAAGTGTCAAACCCCACTATGTCACAATACTTGTTGAAAAAAATATGTGTTGACGATATTGAGTGGATCTGTAGAACATGTGAAAAACATTTAAAAAAGAATAAAATGCCTCCATTGGCTGTAAAAAATGGGATGGTATTTCCAGAAAAGCCAGAAAGTTTTGATTTAAATCAATTAGAGTGGAGACTTATTGCACCAAGATTAGCTTTTCTGAAGCTTATGCAAGCACCAAGGGGTAAGCAATTTAAGATAAATGGCAATGTTGTCAATGTGCCTGCTGATGTTGTCAATACTGTAAATACATTACCAAGACTACCACATGAAACAGGGACAATCAAAGTTCAGTTAAAACGACGACTCCAATATAAAAGTTCTGCAATGTCTTTAAATGTGAGGCCACATAAAGTCTTTCAGGCAGCAACTTGGTTAGCTATGAACAGTGGACTTTATCATGAACAAGGCATTGTTTTTAATGAGCACTGGCAGAAAAACTTTCAGGAAAATTTATACACACCTGATGATATTACGATGGGACATGAAAAAGACAATTTAGACAACAATTCTAAAAATACTGATGACAAGAATTTAAATGTTGCCAAAGATTGTGCAAAATGCCAGAATGATGATTGGAGTGAAGATGAGACTGAAATTCCTGCTGGGGTAACTGACAGTATGTTGACTCCTACAGATTTTCTTGACGATCATGAAAGAGAAATAATACATAACATAGCACCAGGTGAAGGTAACAGACCTCAGAGTATATTTCGAGATAAATATTCAGAAGAACTAGCTTATCCTGGGATATTTCTTGGGCAAAAAAGGCCAGAAAATAAAGAAAGATCAGTCAAAGTATTTTATAGTGACATTTGTAAATCAGAGTTAAGAAGGTCAGACAGAAGAGCTGCAATGTGTGTAGAGAATATATTCTTTAAGACCAAAAAGCTACAGATGAAAATACTTTTAGGCAAATCCCAAATAGCACTAAGAAAATCTAAGAGAAGTAACACAGGCTTAACAGCTGGACAGTTAAAGCAACATGGTAGTTTGGAAAGAATTGTTCACCATGATGAAGGTTTCAAATTTTTAAGAGCACTAAGAGGATCACCCCCATATTTTGAAAAGGCTAAAAAAGATCTTTTTGCAATGATAAGACAATTGGGTCCTGCAACTTTGTTCTGTAGCTTTTCCTCAGCCGAAACAAAATGGTTACATCTCCTAAAAATATTAGGGCAACTTATTGATCATAAAGATTATACTGATGATGAATTGGAAGAATTAAATTGGGAAGAAAAATGCAGACTCATCCAAAGTGACCCAGTGACTTGTGCAAGACATTTTGATTACCAATTTAATAAACTCTTGAAAGAATTCTTGATGAGCAACATTGCCCCTTTGGGAAAAATTAGAGACTGGTTCTATAGAGTTGAATATCAGCAACGAGGTTCACCCCATATTCATATGTTAATATGGCTAGAAAATGCTCCAGTGTTTGGTGTTGCTAAAGATGATGATGTCACATCTTTTATTGATCAGATAATCACTTGCCATCTACCAAATAATGAGCCTGACCTAAGAAATCTTGTTAATCGACAAACACATAGACATTCACATACTTGTCGCAAAAAGTCGAAAAAGGAATGTAGATTTAATTATCCTCAACCACCAGTGAAGTCAACAAAAATTCTTTATCCACTAGATGATAATGTTTCTCAAAGTGAAGTTAAAAAACTAAAAGTTTTGTGGAAAACTATAAAGCAGCAGCTAAATGACATGAAAGAAGGTGAAAATATCACATTTGATCAATTATTAGCTGATCTGAATGTCTCTGACAATGATTATATACTTGCAATTAGATCATCTCTCAACTGTCCCACAATCTTTTTAAAACGAAATCCCAATGAACTCAGAATAAACAATTATAACACTGCATGTCTGAGTGCCTGGAGAGCAAACATGGACATTCAATTTGTTCTTGATGTGTATGCATGTGCAATGTATATTGTTTCATATATATCCAAGGCTCAAAAGGGAATGAGTGAACTACTTCGTACTGCATGTGCTGAAGCAAGAGAAGGAAATGCTAGTATTAAGCAGCAAGTGAGAGATATTGGTAATAAATTTTTAAACAGTGTTGAAATTAGTGCGCAAGAAGCTGTGTACATAGTTCTACAATTACCAATGAGAAAATCATCAAGAGAAGTTGTTTTCATACCAACCTCACCACCTAATGAAAGAGTTCAATTGTTAAAACCACTAAGTGAAATTGAAAAAATGCCAGATGAATGTGAAGAAATACATTTTGGTGGACTTTTAAAGAGATACACTGAACGACCTGCTAGTCTTGAGAATGCAACCTTAGCAGACTGGGCAGCATGGTATGATAGTGTTAACAACAAATCATATCAAAAGAAAACAACAAAACCAGACATTGATGATCTGCCATTAGAAACATCAGATAATGATGACAATAATGATGATGAACTTTGCGATGACACCAACACAATTAATAAGTCCAAAAAATCATATAAAAATAGTGAACTGAAAAAACGAACAAAAGCCAGAATCATAAGGTGTGTCTGGTTTAATAAAGAGGCCTACCCAGAGAAGCACTATCGGGAATTAATTATGCTTTTTACACCATGGAGGAACGAGGAAAGTGATTTAATTGGCAATTATTCATCTTATGAAGAACATTATTTAACTTTACAAGACTCAATAAGAGATCAAATGAGCCTCTATGCAGTTTGTAATGAAGAATTAAATAATGCCCGGGAACAATTAAATTCAGCTTTTGACAATGATGAAGACCAATTTGATTTAATTGCACCAGTAACTCAAGATGCTGAACACCAAGATGAAGATGAAGGGGCTATAGATTTACATCCTGACTTGAATGAAAACTATGATCTGTCACACGACATTGGCATTCCTTCAGCATCATCAAATAATGAACCACTTATTCTAAATGAAATGCCAGACGACGAATATAGAGAAATGGTACAAATGTTAAATAAAGAACAAAAGGAATTTTTCTATCATACTCTTCACCTAATAAAGACTTCAGACAAACCATTTTACTCATTTCTTAGTGGAGGTGGAGGTGTTGGCAAATCACATCTTACAAAATCAATCTATCAAGCAGCATTGAAATACTATAATACAAGAGCGGGTGATGACTTCAGTCAAGTTAATGTTTTACTTCTAGCTCCTACAGGAAAAGCTGCATTTATCATTCGAGGCAATACAATACACAGTGCTCTTGCAGTACCTGCATGTCAGTCCTTAAGAAATTATAAACCACTTGATTCAAACAGATTAAACACTTTAAGGTGTCAATTAGGAAGTGTAAAACTGATATTACTAGATGAAATATCTATGGTTGGAAACAGTATGTTTAATGTTCAAATAAATAATCGATTAAAAGACATTAAAGGTAGCAAGGAAGATTTTGGAGGTGTAAACATAATTGCAATTGGTGATTTGTTTCAATTAAAACCAGTCATGGATGGTTTTATATTCAAAGATTTTGATAACTCAGAATATGGTGTTCTTACTCCAAATTTATGGAAACAACACTTCCAAATGTTTGAACTACATGAAATAATGCGACAACGAGAGAGTAAAGCATTTGCAGAAACTTTGAATAGATTAAGAGAAGGAAAACATACTGAAAATGATATTTTAAAGATTAAAGAAAGAATAGTTTCAGAAGAAAACTGTCCAAAACAAGCACCTCATTTATTTATACAAAACTTGAATGTTGATGAATTTAACAACCAAGTTTATAAAGCAGCAACAGGGGCAAAATACACAGTAAAAGCTCATGACAGTGTCATAGGTGCTAATTCTGCAGAACTTAGAGACAAAATAATGAAGCAAATTCCAAATGACCCACGAAAAACTAAACAGCTTGCTTCAAAGCTCCAGATTGCTGAAGGTGAAAGAACTGAAATTTCCATAAATGTAAGAACTGATGATGGTTTGACAAATGGTGCTAGTAATATTGTTAAGTTAGTACAGTTACATCAACCTGGAAAACCTTCGGGTATAATATGGGTAGAGTTTGATCAACAAGAAGTTGGTAAGAAAACAAGACATGAAAACAGGCAGCTTTATCGACAAAATAATATTCAAAGTACATGGACACCAATTAAACCAGTCACCACACAATTCGCTGTTGGTAGAAATAGAACGGCTCAAGTTGTCAGAAAGCAATTTCCACTGCGACTAGCTGCTGCTAAGACTGTACATAGATCTCAAGGTGATACTCAAACTGAAATTGTTGTTAACCTTAACACTCGAAGAGCAATTCCGCACATACATTACGTTGCATTGAGCCGAGTAACTACGATTGAAGGACTGTATGTCACTGACCTTTGTGAAGACAAAATTTCTGTTGATCCTAAAGTTGTAAGCGAAATGGAAGAGTTGAGAACAGAAAGAAGCCTCCAGCTTTGTATCTCTCCATTGTATAAAATAAATGATTCAGTTTTGAAATTGTGTTATTTAAATGCGCGTTCACTCCATAAACACATTGAAGATGTTCGTAAAGATTTTAATTATCTTTCTAGCGATATAGCAGTATTTACAGAGACAAGATTCAATCCGATAGAGCCAAATGAAATGTACACCATTGATGGTTTTGAGTTATTTCGTAACGACAGTCACTCTTGTGTAAATAATGGACGACCCTATTATGGTACAGCGGTATATAGCAGAGTGCCATTAGTTGCTGGTTATCCTTACAGCCACAACATTAATTCTATAGAATTCACAATGATCAAAGTAACAAGTCATCCCAACCTGACAATCGTTGCCGTATATCGTTCACCAAAAGTTCCTATTAGTCAACTGTGTTCCGCATTGAGAGAAATTGTCCTTGAAGTTGCTGGTGAGGAAAGTGTAATAATTGGAGATTTCAATGTAAACTGGCTCAGTGAAACTGATAGAAGACCTCTCTACAATGTGTTGGTAAGGGACAATAGCTATGTACAATTAATATCAGACTACACAACAGATAATAAAACTCTCATCGATCATATATTCTGTAAAATCACTTCTCAAAATGTAAATTCAGGTATTTTAGAAACCTATTTTAGTGATCATAAAACAATTTGGGTATCATTCAAATGAAGAGCAGACAAATAATATTGCTATCTATATACAGTAATGTATTTAGAGATACAAATGCAAATAAAATATGTATTACAAATAAATTTTTTATAATGATCATTAATACTTCTAAACTGGCATTTACAAGAAAAACTAAGAGCAGAATATTTTTAAAAGGAACACTTTAAAGTGCATAAAGTATTAATTATATAATACAGTATTAAAGATGCAATTGATCAAACATGTTGTTTTGCAATTATCAAAAATTATGAATTTAATATTATGAATAAAAATGATTAATTTTTCAAAATAAACAAATAAGTGCTAAAAATTACATTGTGAATGTTCCCATGCAGTATGGGAAAATGTTCCAAGGCAATATGGGAAAATGTTCCAAGGCAATATGGGAACAACTTCACCTGAAGTAATTTTATTACTTCAACAGAAGCAGGGGCAACAGACCCACACCACAATTGGACATACTATATAGCAGGTAAGTTATTTTTTCTAATTTACTCTGATTACTTACATGTAACTGGTCTAGTCAGTTATTCAGTTATTATTTCCAACTGTCAATTAAAGGCTTTGCCTTTTATTTTTTTATAGAAATTGACCAGTGTACAATATATGGAATGTCCAGTTATGCAGTTCAAGTCTCAAATTGTCAACTGCCAAAAAAATGTTATTCCACTTACTGACAAAAGTATATGGTACTTCTTCCAAATTCTAAACCACATTTTCACCATTTAAGTCCATTAAAGTCTGGCTACTCTAGCAGATGTTATGATGCAAAATCAGAATATTGCAACACTTTTACAAGAGACATTATTTCAAGACTTTTTCCCTTGATATTAATTCTTCAGCATTATAATGGTAAAGGATAAAGCATTGAGGATAAAGGACTGGGGGCTAATTATCTTTACTTACACTGCCGGTGGCTGAATTGCGAAGGATGCAGATCAACGTGGCCGTGTTGAGGCATATTAAAGGTGCTCCAAGCAGCCATTCTATGACACACTTCAGATCACGAATCACAGCGAAGATGTAGGTGTTGATATACATCATGTTTGGATATGGATAATCATAAAGAAACATTGTTTAATCACCATGATGTCACCACAATTTTCCTGTTATGGAACATATTGCAAGTTCCAAACTGAATACATGTACACCGAAAGATGCACATATCCTGATAAATATTTGATATACGATAACTGTACACCTTTTAATGGCTCAAGAATGCAAAATTCTATGGCTGGTGGAAACTTTATTATCAACAAATATTCTCCATTAATTGTTATTTACTCTCAATCCAAAATATGAATTTTACAAGCTCACTTCATGCAAACTGTTCAAGGTGTATATTACTAACAGTATATGATGCAAAGATTTGGATTCAGCCAGTAATGAATGAAATTGAAGAACATTATTGTAGCTAGTTATTTACATGTATTGCTGTGGACCTAAATTTTGTGGTGTATGCTTTGCCTCTGTGTGTTTGAATTTTTTGAACACAAATGATAAATAACTAGGCCATGTTCAGCTAAAAGAACAAATTGATGGGTTTGACTATTCTAGTTCTCAAAATAATTAAGGTCCATATTTTACACCCATGTGTTGAAATGAACAATATAAGACACATTTGTAAATTAAAAAAACTATCAATTGATTTGTGTCAGTATCTGTTTGCATTTCACTCATTTTCATGCTTTTCGTCTTTACAGCCAAACTGGGTGTTCGTTTCCACACGACCTTGTTCTGACTTTCAATAGAACTTCATATTGTGTGAAGTTCGATATTTAAAATGCGAATTTTTAGCAACTTGCCAAGGAGTCACTGTGTATCGTTAGCTAGTAAACATTGCAATGTTGCTGTCAATATTCCAAGGTCGCGCGGAAACGAATACCCGGTTTGGCTGTAATAGTCTCCTTTATATCTGTTTCTGTGTAAAAAGCGGTAGTCACATGTACGCTTTGCGTACCTATTTTTATACTTTATATCGATATTAGCTATTTTTTAATACTACCGAGAAGAGATATGTTTAAAGCTCGGGGATATAAGAATTACGTACTTTATAACCACCTGTCAATTATTAAAATCCATGATTGAAAATCGAAATGGAGGATGTAGAACGGTTTATTAAAGAGTAGTCTCCTTCGCAGACGTCTTGTGGGCTTTTGTGCCCGCCCACCAACGTCTGCTCTACGGAGCACGAAATTCCTTTCCTGAAACGGACCAATCACAGCTAACTTCCCAAATTTTGAGAAGCTGACCTATTGACCTTCAAGATCTAATCGAGACGAGTTCATCGAGGCGTGAAACTCGGAGTAGCAAACTAAATATATCAAGCCCTGCCTTTGGTCTTCTGGAGTTGCTGGTCATATACTATAGTCGTGGTTGTCTCACCGCTTGTGAGCCTAATGAAAGACCAGGTCAACAAACTGCGAAAAATCGGGATTTCTGCTGTATTCAGCGGCGGTTCTGTAGCCCACATGGCATCTGCGAAGGAGGATAGACATCCCCGTAAAATTTATTATTCGCTAGGTACATTTCGCCGAAACTTGTAGTCTTTTCAAAAACGTTCACGCAGATCTATTTACACGGGCATCAAGAACACATTTATAATACCATTCTTCGTAAATTTCGTAAAGTTCTAAGCTATACTACGCAAAATATAAGCTTTCAAAGAAACTAGTTCGCTTCAGACAATCCCTGTACACATTTGGGCTTTTGTCTACAACCTTTAACTTCTCTCACGCTCTTACGCTTTACATTGATTTTCACGCATATTTATTTGCATGAGCAGAAAGAACATAGTCAAAACAATATTCTTCATAAATTTCGTAAAGTTCTGAGCTATACTACGCGAAATATTAGCTTTGAAGTAAACTAGTGCCGGCGGTTCGTACAAAACAATCCTTGTACACGTTTGAGCTTTTGCTTACAATCTTTCTCTTACGCTCTTTATACGCTTTACACTGACTTTCACGCATAATTATTGTATGGGCAGAAAGAACATAATCAAAGCATTATTCTTCGTAAATTTCGCGAAGTTCTAAGTTAAACTTTTCAAAATATTAGCTTTCGACTAAACAAATTTCACATAACAACACTCGCCCGGCCCGGGCTGGGTTTATTAATATATTTAGCACGACAATGGTTTAATTTGATTGGTTCCTGTACACAAAGAGAAAGGAATTTCGTGCTCCGTAGAGCAGACGTTGGTGGGCGGGCACCTCTCTCCTCCGCAGAGGCTCGGAGGGGCAGGCGTGCGGGTGAGGGAAGACGCGCTGGGAATGATGGGAAGAGGGAAAGAAAATGAGCCTCTGCCAGATAATGATGTCAATATGGCGCCCAAATTCCGTGATGGACTAGGCGCCAGACTCGGGATTTCATTATATAATCAACAAATCTACTACGCAAAAGTCGGAAATCACTAAACTGTGGACAAAAGACCCATTTAAATCGCTGATACTTCTCAACTCGACAATGTTACTGCAACACAAGGACAGGATTTTCCGGTTTTGAATTTATGCAAATAAAAGTATAAAACAAACGCTACATGAGAAAGTTTATCATTCATCAAAGGACGAACTGTTGTAAACATAGATCTTACCATTATGTCGTAGAAAGTTAGCACCGAGAATATTTCTAGCGCTGTTCGTCGGCTTTGTTTATCAAGTTAATACTTAATCAGGAGTGGAAAGCTTCCAGGCAGTTGACAACGTTCGATGAAACGTTTGTCAGTCTGGCAGCGTTTCGAAGTTTTCGACCCGTTCGGCAGGTGATTCCATAGAAAAATTCAGAATAACATCCAGAAGTACATTCTAGCCTTAGATCTTGAAGAAAACAATGTACTTCGTGCAAACTATCGTCGCTGTCTGCCATGACCAGAGAACCGCGGATTTGTCCAGAGAACGGCACATTATCTGGCAGAGGCTTCTTTTCTCGTTTTCCGTCTTCCCAGGGTTCACCGCACGCCTCTGACCTTACGCCCACGTTTCTTCCACTAGCGGTTTTCCCTCGTAGCACGTAGCTACTTCATGTTAGACCTCATTATCGACGCAAAGCCTCTGCGGAGGAGAGAGGGCGGGCACAAAAGCCCACAAGACGTCTGCGAAGGAGACTAATTAAAGAGTGACTGCTAGCCCGTTAGTCTGCGATAGCAGACTGATCTCGGGGGGGAGGGAGCGGCCGAGATCAGTCTGCTATCGCAGACTACTAGCCCGTATGACAACCGACGAATGTCGAAGTGTCGAACTAATAAATTTTCGATCAAATCTGACTAACAGATCGTAACAATTATATCAACCTTATATAGCAACAATACCACAAGTCAACGAATGGAAAATCTATAAGCGATATTGTTCGATGGATGAAATTATTAAATACTAAAGGCTGCAGACTGGCAGCCGAAAGCTCGTAAATAATAAATATTTAAACCAGAGAACGTCTACGATTTTAATTATGAATCCTGGTTTCGCCTCTTCTATATTTAAACTAAAGTTATAGACAAACAAACCACCAAACAAAAATATTAGCTTGCGTAGCGGCACTTGGGGTTGGGAAGATGATTTTGAACGGGAATCAATTGAACTTGAACAGTTACACCACACAACTGGGCTGGTTTTCATAGTCGAACTCAAAAGTCCCAGTTAATAGAGGAGATGAAGTTATTATAGATTTGAGAATTAAGTAAATGAGCTCACGACATTGAAATACATACTTCATTGTGACCGACGCATGCGATAGGCGACTTTGATCTTCGTCTAAGGCAGACAGGATTAAATCATGGAAAAATTTCGACTACTAAGTTCGGTAGTTATAACTCGTAAGACAAACATATACATCTCTGAATTAATACATACCTCTGGTAAAACTCACAGAACGTCTGCTCGCACGTTTGTGAATTGGTGTACGACGAGCCGACGGCGCTTGGCAATCAAAGTGTCATGTCACTTTACGATGAAAAAATCCATGAATACATTGGTCCTATTATAAAAATCCATTTAATATTGTTTAAAAGATAACACACACGCACTAAATAGGCCTAGTTAACAGAAATATATCGGAACACTTACAAGACGCGTGTGTTGACTGCGTTCTCTCTCAGACTGGCCCCGTATTATAAAAAGTTTTCAGCTTAAAATAGGGGATTCCCCATTTCTGCCAACGTGTAAAGGAAACGAGATTATGCTACGGCAGCAAAAAACAATTTTAAAACTGTTGCTCTGTTTTGCCTAATATTACATACGTTATCACCAGTATCACTGACCAGGTTAATTCTGATGATTACACAATCTCGCAAGTTTGACAAATTGTTTTACATGTGTTTTAAAACGTATATTTCGTTGATCTCTCATTTGTAGGCCTCATTGAACATCCGGAAAGATCTGGTATGAGGCGATCCTATTCACCTTATATGGCAATCTCGTTCCCAGAGCCCACGTTCCCCTTACCCAGCGGGCGGGAAACGAGAGGTTCTGGAATAATCCGTTCACGCCACTGATCTATATAAGAGACTGGATAGAGCATCTATTATCTGAGCGCCTCCAGAAATTGAAGCCGGAAGTTACGCCTAATTTGTAAACGACGCCATATTGGATGGCCCCACATGAGGAGTGAGTTGCTATATTTTACTGTTGTGAATTCGTTGTTTTCGCATATAATCACGAAATAGACGAGCAACACAAATCCATTTTGGTATTTCAAGCAACGGGACACATCATGGAACTATGGAGGACCTAAGACCGTGAAGGGAAACTGAATCGTAAGTAAATAAGTTGATATTTTGACGAAATTTCGAAGGGGACGGAGAGCTCCCGAAGGGTTATTTACTAAGGAAACGGGAAACCCAACATTGCAAGCGGCCGGTGATTTGTAGGATACAAATGTGTGATAATACTGTAATTGTGGAATGTTCACAATCGGGTAGATCATTTTAAAAAGCCGAAGGACGTGCAAAATTATGGCACAGAAGATAGCGGATTGGCTTGTAGAGTTGTGAGTTGATTTCGAGAAGCAGCATATTTCTTTGGCAACATAGGAGCATGTTAATACTCTAAAGTTTGTAATATTTTATCTTTGGTGCCCTCCATAGAAATAACTGCAGCATGCATTATAAAAAGAACGAGCCAGTTTGTTTTAAGATACTCCATGCTCAGTGTCCAAGTCATGTATAACGTGTTAAGTTGTCAATATTGTTTCTTAACAGCTGAGCTATTTTACTCCCTGTCATTTTGATGAAAAAATTGTTTGTGAGTATCTGTAAAATTGAATGTGATATTTGTATGTTATTTTGTAGGTAGTTTAAAATGAAACAACAGTGAAGGAAGAACTTAAAGGTGAAGCAACATGACAACTTAATACAGAATATAATTGAACCAGTGTCATACTGTCATTTATAGTTTTCAAACTTTGTCAATGATTTGATTAAAGAAAATTTTTACAATTCATGAGTGTATTTTGTCTTGTGTAGTTTGATTCTGTAGAAATGTAGTATATAATGTTAAATTTTAAAAATTTAATCTGTTCTCTGGCTTCTGTATGTTATGAAAATTGTGGCAGAACTAATACTGTACTATCAGTGTGTACTACTGATCAACAAGGCCAGTGTTTGATGTTCAAAACAAATCAAGCTAATATATATGTTAAACTTCATAACAATGTGGTGGATAACATTTGCAAACTGGCTAAAAAAAGCATCTTGGCAAAGATGTAGTCACAAAACTAATTATATATATTGTAAAATTTATTCAAGATTTTTAGTTGTAGGCAAATGTAGGCCCAATTGCCCAAATTAGATAACCCTATCTCATTGAAAATAATAACTCATTCTGATTAATCCTCTGAATGCCAGGATAACTTCTTTGAATCATTACCCCGAGTTTTCTGTGAGTGAAAATATATTGTTCAACTAGGCACATCCACTGATCTACAGTGGCCACATCAAGTAGTATTAAAAAGAAGCTTTATAACATAAACAGCGTTCTTAAATTAATTGTTTGATTCTGGTCTTTTGGCTTATGATAATATAATACCACAGCAGTTGTTCGTAGTGTAGCTTGCTCAGTTGATCAAATTTCCCGAATTCATTCGGCCCTTTAGCAGTATTTCCATATTTCTGAGTAAATTCTGAATGAGAACGGCCTGGGAGTTCGCTCCATCGAACTCGCAAATTCCGTTTTCCCCCACATTTTCGGGCTAAACAACTACAATTTTTCTCTCCAAATGCGTCACATGTCCTTTCTTCCTCGTGATAAAAAAGTTTGTCCGAACACGAAGGAGAAAAATGCCTTAATATACGAAAACTATAATTGTGCAACAGTAAAATATAGCGAAAGTGGGGCCATCCAACATGGCGGCCGGTGCCAATGTCCGACCACTTCCGACTTCAATTTCAGACCACAGATGCTCTATCCAGTCTCTTATATAGATCAGTGGTTCACGCCATCACAGAATTCTTGTTATCCGGAAGAAGAGTAATCATGTTCATCAGCCAATGAAATATCGATGTGAAACGGATTATCCCAGAGTCTCTCGTTTCCTGGGTAGGGAAGTGGGCTCTGGGAACGAGATTGAACATTTCCGTCAAAAGCAACCTGGATTCAATAAACATAATCTGTTTCTCAAAATATCCAGAAGTTCAAACTCGGCTGCAGTGATACTTTCTACATACCCCAAAACCCGACGAAGGAATATCACAAACACGATGTGACTCTGACCTCTTCCTTACTGTGATTGGCCAGTTATAGCATTTGAGGGCAAAACGTTTTGCCCTCAAACAACCGCAATAAGGCAGAGGTCAGGGTCACGTGGGGTTGCCACATAAAACTCACATGTCGACTTCAATATTTCCGGTCGCGTAATTTGAAAAGGGGTGTAAAGTGACGTTTACGCAGCTGGAATTTGTCCAGAGGAGGGTGGACAGCTCCTCGCAAAGCATCATGGGAGATACTGTTTTTTTCAACTACCGCGCTCATTTTGTGTTTGGCTGTCGTGGAGGCAAGAGGAGACGAATGGTGGATTTTTCTAGAATAGGAGCTGCGCTTGTGGTTTGCGACTCCGATATTATCGTTTTGAAGACCGAACTAGTTTATGTGGTGTGCTAAAACGAATAAACACTCAGCATGTTGCTTGGCTCCCGCTCCCGAGCTACAGTATACAGTATCTGTTCTCAAAATTTACAAGCCATGTTGTGGAAGTCAAGAAAACTATTTCTTATCAATGTAAGTACTACATTGTCAATACTACTATTTTTAGACATAAAAATAGACATAGAAATACGAGTTGTGCTGAGAATATAGTCACAGCACACAAAGTAACTTTTACATTTGCCCTACAATTAAGCTTAATGTACTGCAAATAGAACTTCCTTTATAGCCCATTGGCCACCTTTAGTATTTTACTCTGGCTAACGCCAGACGATTTTACTCGTCAACTGGAAACCTCCTGGGCTATAGAGGGTTAAGAAACTATCTCGCTTAACCCTTTATAGCCCATTGGCCACCTTTAGTATTTTACTCTGGCTAACGCCAGACGATTTTACTCGTCAACTGGAAACCTCCTGGGCTATAGAGGGTTAAAAGTTGATTTACTGTGCTAGACAATAGTCATAGATCTCTTTAACTCCTGAAGAGCAATGTAAAACTTTACTATTCCTCAGTTGATGGTATAAAATACCTAAATCAAATTTTTGTGATTTAAGGCAGTACAGTATTTCAATGAAGAGCCTGTGACAGTGGTTAATGATTACTTTTTTGCTTTACTATTTAAATCAATGGAGATACTGCCATGTAAATTTTGCAATATTAAATTTTAATGGGCAATTTGCATTATCGCAATGCATGCTGGTAGTTGAGGTACGGATTCACTTTCGGGGGAAATGGCCGGCGTCAGGCGAGCATTTCGCCTGAAAGATTAATTCACGGTTTTAGCGGTATTTTCTTTCCCGAACGAGAAAGTTTTACTTCTCGTTAGGACAGGTAGGTTATGAACTATGTTCTGTGTAAATGGCAGCAAAACTGCTTTTGATACTGGCGAGAAAATTACTTCAGAGTTGTCGATGGAGTGAAGAACGTTCGAACAAAACCATGCTTGAAGAAAGAAGTTTTTACACATTTCTAGGTGAGTAAAGAAATCGATTGCTGTACAGTAAGCCATTTGGCCTCACATTCATGCATGTGTAGTAGATCTATTCAGATCGTATAGTTGATGCCCTTGTAAATGTCTCTTCTCGCCATTTTCGCTTGTTGAAATTGACAAGGCTTTGAAAGAGCTCCCGATCACTTGTTCGAAGACATTAATCTCGTGACGCTTTGTTTCGATTTGTTTTGGCGCGAAAAAAAACTTGTTTCACTAGCAACTGTTCAGGTTTTTTGCAAAAGCTCCGAGTGCAAAGTGCTTTAGCTTGGGTTTTGGCCTTTGTTTTTCTTCTTTTCCCCTTTGTGGTCGCTTGGTTCTTATCCTCTAACGTAAACGGTAGGCTCTAGAATAGTATTGGTCGTAAATTTACATTTACGACTGTCATATTTTTTAATATTTAAAAAATAGTGGTTTCCTGTTGCCGTGTCTCGAGCAACAAGGTTTTAAATTAGTTGAAACGACCAGGAAATACTGTAATTTTTGTGTTAAAATACAGTAGAATAGGCTAAAAGAATTCGTTCTAAATTCGTCAGTCTATATATAAACTTTAATAATTCTATTCGACTGTTGTCAGAGCCTGGCAGGCTATAGCTAGTTTTAAATTTATTCAATAATATAAACTGTAGTACTGAGTGGTTTTAACAGGCATTTATTTAAAACTTAAATATCTAATTAAATTGTAAATATTAAATTATATTAAATATCTGTAAATATTAAATTGTAAATATTTAATTGCATAAACTTAACCCATAATATAAATTCATAGATATAGTCAACAATTTTTTAAATATTAAGTAAGATGGAGGATGAACCTAGTACTTCAATGGGAGTGAAGGAACAATTGCCATTACCAGTAACAAGACATGAAAGTAAGAAACACAGAGGTGGTCTTGGTGGAACAAGTTGTTGTGTACCTTTATATGATAGCAACTCCAAAAGAAATCCTGAACTGTCTTTCCACAAATTTCCCAAAGACCCCAAATTGAGAAAGGCATGGCTACATTGGATCAGTAGAGCTGACTTCAAACCAAATGAGTATCATAAGGTCTGTTCAAAACACTTTGAAGGTGGGAAAAAGACCTATCTTGTTAATATACCAACTATTGTGCCAAAACACATCAAACCTACCCCAACAAAAGCAAGGCCAACATCAAAGTGCAGGGAAAGACAATCTGATACAGTTATAACTAGTGGGAAAAGAAGGGCAAATAGAAGTGTGAGAGATGAGATCAGTGAGCTAGAAAATACTGTAACAAATCTAAAGAGAGAGAAACAACAACAGGAAGATGAAATTTTGGCTCTAAGGGAGAAAGTAGAACAGCAAGCATTTTCAGTCCAACGTTTTAAAAACAATAATGCAAATTTTGAATTGTACACTGGGTTTCCAAATTATGAAACATTTAGAGCTTTTTATGACTTTCTCTGTCCCACCTGTGAAAGACTAAGATACAAAGGATCTGATAACAGTGAAGTCAGAAGAAAAGAGAAAAGTGGACATCAGCGAGCACTATCTCCTGAAGAAGAACTATTTTTATGCCTTTCTAGGCTTAGGTGTGGTCTGCTGGAGAAAGATCTGGCTATTCGATATAACATATCTGTGTCGCAAGTTTCGAGAATTTGGGTAACTTGGCTAGACTTTCTTCGAAACAGGTTAAGTACCATTCCTATTTGGCCTTCACGAGACTTTGTACAAAAAACCATGCCCCAAAGTTTTAAGCAGAGTTATCCCAACACAAGGGTAATTATTGATTGTACAGAGTTATTTTTGGAAATGCCCTCTGAGCCAAGAAGCCAAAGTGCCACATTTTCTACTTACAAGCACCATAATACTGCGAAAGGGCTTATTGGTATTTCTCCAAGAGGTGATGTGGTATTTGTTTCTGAGCTGTATGCTGGAAACACATCTGATCAACAGCTGACAAAGGACTGTGGAATCCTGAACTTGCTTGAGCCGGGTGATGAAGTAATGGCAGACAGAGGTTTCTCCATTGAGGATGACTTACCTGCTGGTGTTTCCTTGAACATTCCACCATTTTTAAAGGACCAAGAACAATTTTCTGAGGCTGATGAAGTTTCAACTAGGCGCATTGCAAAACATCGAATTCATGTTGAGCGTGCTATACAAAGGGTAAAGAGTTTCCGCCTTCTACAGCACACCCTTCCCCTCAGCATGGCTGCAGATGTCAACAAACTTTGGATTGTGTGTTCATACCTTACTTTGTTTCGCAAACCATTACTTACACAACATGAAGAGTAGTAATTTGTTGAATACCAAGGTTATTTAACTAATGTCTTTAATTAAAAGTTGTAAGATGTATATTTTATTTTGAATGTTACTCTGGTAATTTACACTATTGACACTTCAACAGTATTGTATTTGAATGTTTCTGAATCTGTTAATAGTCAATTCAATGAAAACATGAAACTGTCTTTAACTGAGTTATGAAACTATTGTATTAAAATATTTTTACACTTAAATGTTAGTATGTTATCACTGGACATGGTACAGTACTACAGTACAGTAACATTACATGCACACACCAAAATAATGTATTGTTGTACAATATTATCATAACAAAAAACTGTTATAAAATGCTTCACATTTATTTACACAAGATCCATCAAGTAATCAAAATAGAAAGCTGTTAACTGTGGTAAGGTATTTTCCTTCCAATGATGCTCATTGAAATAGATCCTTTCAACATGAAGATCATTTTTCGTAAAAACAACAAAATCAAGCCAACTTAACTGACATATTGCCATAACACCTTGGCATTGAAAAAAGTATACATGTCTCTTTTTTAGAGAAGGTTTGTTATCAATAATTTCTAAGAAAAATGAGTTGTCATTGCAAGCTTCAGTGATAGTGAGATTTGCCTTGGATGCTGGGCATTTTACCTCTACAGCACCATAATTGTTTGTTTCATTTGGATCATATGCTAATGCATCTGGACTGGACCCTAGCCATGGCCATTTGGGATTGACAATTAAGCCACAGGCACAACAAATTTCCACAGGCAGATTATTTTTGTGCTTATAATCATAATATTGCAGCAAAGCAGTGTGTTCATTGTCAATTCCCCATTGACAACTTGCATTTTTTGTGATGCGGGTTGATTTGATCACTTTGTTGACAATGCTTTTAGGGTAGATGGTTTTTCTTCTATTCACTACATATCCAAAAATTGATGACGTTAACCTGCATTTTCTTTGATCATACCACTCTGTGCAATTACTCTGTGTGCGCGTGTTTTTCTCAATCTCTGTGCATGCTGCTTGATCTAGAAGTAATCTGTTTTTTACAAATTCAGTGCACTTTGGTTCCTCAGGAATCACAGAAAAATCAGTGTTTTCAGTTAATTTTGAAACTACATGAGATCTTACTGCTGTTGACTCCAGGTTATTTTTGGTTACCTCTACATGAAGCATTCTTTGCCTTGATGGTAATTTGCTCACATCAGAGTCAGATGGAATGCATTTGTTGTCCGCAAGAAGACCAATTAAAGGGCAGTTACTTCGAGCTGTTTCCAAACCACTTTTAAGTTTTTCTAAATCATGTTTCTTAACCTTGTCTTTTGTTGAACTGTACCCTTCTCTTTTCCCTTCCACAACTCGACGCTTACGGTCTTTTTTGTCCTTTTCATAACTGTCTTGTGGGAAAATGAGGTCTTCAAATAGAACAGCATCTTTCGTGTGGCTTTTTTTGGGAACATGCCACTGTTGAAGTTCCTGGGTACATGTTCTGTCATCAGGTATTTCAGTTAACTCCAATTCTATAAAGTCTAAAAGCTGAAACAAAATTGCTGCTACATGCTTACAGCACCCTCCAGCCCCAGCAGGACAGTGACATTTTGCAAATTCAATATTTCCAGATATTTGGTCCAAGTGAACATAAACCAAGTACTCCTTTTTTTGCATTTCAGCACTTACTTGACAACGAACAAGGAAATGAACAGTCTTATCACCTTTCTTAACATCAGACTTGACCCAAATTTGTGTTGCATATCCAGCCTTGAATAATCGATATCCACTCTTTTTGTGCTTCAAGGCCTCTGCTGGCTTCTGATCTGGTGTTTTTTCAGATGCTAAAATTAAGTGCTCCTCCACCAGTATGTATGAAAGACTTGGTATATTCTTTAAGCTTTTTGTCCACCTTTTTTCATGTCTTGTTACTGGTAATGGCAATTGTTCCTTCACTCCCATTGAAGTACTAGGTTCATCCTCCATCTTACTTAATATTTAAAAAATTGTTGACTATATCTATGAATTTATATTATGGGTTAAGTTTATGCAATTAAATATTTACAATTTAATATTTACAGATATTTAATATAATTTAATATTTACAATTTAATTAGATATTTAAGTTTTAAATAAATGCCTGTTAAAACCACTAAGTACTACAGTTTATATTATTGAATAAAT
Organism: Corallium rubrum; assembly: GCA_964035015.1. Lineage (NCBI taxonomy): Eukaryota > Metazoa > Cnidaria > Anthozoa > Scleralcyonacea > Coralliidae > Corallium > Corallium rubrum. The sequence continues at coordinate 7,673,043 of OZ036014.1, forward strand.
TTAAAACTAGCTATAGCCTGCCAGGCTCTGACAACAGTCGAATAGAATTATTAAAGTTTATATATAGACTGACGAATTTAGAACGAATTCTTTTAGCCTATTCTACTGTATTTTAACACAAAAATTACAGTATTTCCTGGTCGTTTCAACTAATTTAAAACCTTGTTGCTCGAGACACGGCAACAGGAAACCACTATTTTTTAAATATTAAAAAATATGACAGTCGTAAATGTAAATTTACGACCAATACTATTCTAGAGCCTACCGTTTACGTTAGAGGATAAGAACCAAGCGACCACAAAGGGGAAAAGAAGAAAAACAAAGGCCAAAACCCAAGCTAAAGCACTTTGCACTCGGAGCTTTTGCAAAAAACCTGAACAGTTGCTAGTGAAACAAGTTTTTTTTCGCGCCAAAACAAATCAAAACAAAGCGTCACGAGATTAATGTCTTCGAACAAGTGATCGGGAGCTCTTTCAAAGCCTTGTCAATTTCAACAAGCGAAAATGGCGAGAAGAGACATTTACAAGGGCATCAACTATACGATCTGAATAGATCTACTACACATGCATGAATGTGAGGCCAAATGGCTTACTGTACAGCAATCGATTTCTTTACTCACCTAGAAATGTGTAAAAACTTCTTTCTGCAAGCATGGTTTTGTTCGAACGTTCTTCACTCCATCGACAACTCTGAAGTAATTTTCTCGCCAGTATCAAAAGCAGTTTTGCTGCCATTTACACAGAACATAGTTCATAACCTACCTGTCCTAACGAGAAGTAAAAATTTCTCGTTCGGGAAAGAAAATACCGCTAAAACCGTGAATTAATCTTTCAGGCGAAATGCTCGCCTGACGCCGGCCATTTCCCCCGAAAGTGAATCCGTACCTCAACTACCAGCATGCATTGCGATAATGCAAATTGCCCATTACTCGGGCTACCGCAGGTAGACGAGTCTAGGTTTCGGCTTTGTTATTTTTTGCGTTTTAGTCTTAGTCTCCCGGCCGCGCGAAATTGCCGTAATGGCCGCCACTTTGCGAAATCGAGGTTTGGCGAGTTGTTTCTTTTGAACCAAGCTTTTGTTGCCATTTTATCGATGTTTTTGAGTATTAGCAAGACATTTCACTGTTTCTCAGTTGTTTACGTGTTGGCTATCGACTGACTGTCGATCAAAAATAAGGCCGAAATGCGGTGGCGGAGTGGCGGACCTACGTGCGGTTATGACCTTTGTCGGAGCAATCAGGACGTGTTCTTCGAAAGGAGCAACGAGGAATCAATCTCTATCTCTTGGCGATACTATACATTGTATGGCCGTTTTTATCAAAACTCGCCAGGATCTGTTGAAGTAAAGGTAAGCTGTCTCGTTATTTCCATTGGTACACTATTTTCACCAATTCCAGTTACATGTACAATGTTTACAGCATATTTAGATTTTTGCCCAAATTTAGTTTATAGAACGCAAGTTTTTATACCATGTTTAAACCATTTTGTTGGAGCAGTTTGCTCAAGATTTTGAGTCTTGGGCCCTAGGGTTGTATGTCAACATGATTTTGAATTTTGAGCATAATAGTGTCAGGCAAAGTATAGTTCCACTGACATTCTCGACCTTAGCTAATTCGCTGTTTTCCTCAATTAGAGTATCAACTATCAACTGTTGTGTTAAGAACCCATCCTTATTTTTCTTCACTGCATTCATGGACCTGGAGATTTTTGAATGTATATTAAAAACACCACCGAGAGAGACTTTCTCAATGTGATTTGGCCATAAAATTAACTTCAGATAACATGATTCATCAAACCTACATTTATTTCTTCTGGTAGTTTATTAGACCATGTGTATGTTAGATCCACAGTATTTCAAATAATTGACAATTATGTAGTCAATGTGTACTATTCTGATCATGATGCTATCAAAATCATAGTACAATATTGCAACTAGGGAATAATTATATCTGTCACATTAATCGAAATATTATATTAATTACATGTAGTTACATCCAATTCTTTCTGTCAATTGTTATCAAGCAAGTTTATCTTACACCATGTACAGTCTCCTCAGAGATCCATGGATCCATATTCATGTATCAATAAGGGGTGGGCCATTGGAAATCTTGCAGGGAGGGGGTGACAATTCCTGTGCAAGGGAAAGTAATCAAAAAATCCTGTAGGTAATACAGTATACAGAGAATACTGGCAAACTGTTTACAACTTTAATAAATAATGCCTTTATTGTCCAAAAACAAATCCTGCAGAGCTATACATAGGACAAAATATGTCAGGCTTAGAAATAAATTTTTTACCCCCTGCAAAAATTTCTAATGGTCCACCCCTGAATTAGTGCAGTTACACTGCACTTGTACTTGGGATGGTACACCTATACTCGTGCCTCTGTCCTGAAAAGGATCGGCTTGAACGCCTGGACAACCTGAACCATTGGACAACAAATTAATGTAAGTAAAAAAGTATACTGAATCTCTATGTAAATGTACTTTAATATTGCAAAGTTCCCATGCATCCATAGCTTAATTGGTTTTTAACCCACTTGTTTTCTCCATGTTTCATATTTTAGATAAAACTAAACATCTGGTAGAATCATGAGAAGCCTCAGCAATATTGATATGCTAGCTGTTGAAGTTGTGAGTTGGATCATTACAGCACCAGCAACCACCAATTTAATACTCTGGTATATATATATTAAATGACTTTATAACATTGATAGATCTGGTATTAATAAAGGAGCAAACAAATTAACACTGGCGTCTGAAGTAAATGGCTCCTACGACCACACAGTTCGAGTTGTGAGTTGGACTATTAAACCGTCAACCACCAATTTATTACTCTGGTATTAAATGACTTTATAACATTGATATATCTGGTACATGTATTAATGAAGGAGCAAACAAATTAACACTGGCGTCTGAAGGAAATGGCTTCTACAACGACACAGTTGGACTTGTGAATTGGACTATTAAACCGTCAACCACCAATTTATTATTCTGGTATTAAATGACTTTACAACATTGATATATCTGGTATTAATAAAAGAGCAAGCAAATTAACACTGGCGCCTGAAGTAAATGGCTTCTACGACCACACAGTTCGAGTTGTCAGTTGGACTATTAAACCGTCAACCACCAATTTATTACTCAGTGGTATTAAATGACTTTATAACATTGATATATCTGGTAATAATAGGACCAAACAAATTAACACTGGTGTCTGAAGTAAATGGCTTCTACGACCACACAGTTGTGAGTTGGACTATTAAACCATCAACCACCAATTTAGTACTCTGGTATTAAATGACTTTATAACATTGATATATCTAGTATTAATAAAAGAGCAACCCAATTAATGCCAATATGAATACCAATGTATACGAATACTAAATAGTATATTTATAAAATGCCAAAGTTAAAGCAATGTCATGATGGCTTTCAGTATATGAATTCTATGTTGTCCCAATCTAGGTTGTCCATGCATGTAAGTTTGTAATAGTAGTCAATAAAAACATTGTTCTTTGTAAAACAAGTGAGTGTGCTTTCTAAGTCTCGTTCTCCACAGACCACACTTCTTACGTGTTCAAACTGTATCCAGGGGCGCCGGAAGCTACTTAAGGCGGCGGGGGCAGCCATATAAAAAGGGCACTTTTTTTCAGCATTAATTTTTGCACGTGGTAAATAATGTTCGCCAATTTTGCTCTATAGCATAAAATAACCAGAAAGCATAACGGTATAACATACTGAATGACAATGTAGTGAGAAAGAAAATTCAATGACTGAATTGTACATATTGATGCTACATTCCTATTTACATTTAAGAAAACATGACAATTTTAATGAATCAGAAAACATGCACCCGCCAAATGAAAAAAGTGAGCACAAGACACAGCTCAATCTCGTTCTCAGGGCCATTTTGAAATTGGTAAGGTGGAAAAGGTTCTGGCATCGGCTGTTAGATTCGGCATTTTCATTCATTGATTGATTGCTTTTCTTAAACATTCCTCATGAGACATATTTATGCATAGTTTCGTGTCAGTTGTGATCAAATAGCTTCAACGGGACCGTCAACGGGACGAATAGGACCGCCATTACAATGAACTTCTCCCACGAGGCTGCCATTACTCAGGATGATTTTGAAAAATACACTAAATTGCTAATTTATTACACCCAGTATTTCTGGGTACTGTGACCAGCTGATGCCAGGGCTTTTTTCCACCCTTCAAATTTCAAGAACGCTTGGACACAGCTAACCCAAGGCAAAATTAGTTTGCTGCCTCTGCGTGATCTGCAGTAATAAGTTCGATTGTAAGACATTTGACGTATTAATACAAAGTCATTTAATACAAATGGCAATTCCTGTAGAAAACATGCTCTTACGAAAAAGGGCAATTGGTTGCCCCCGCGCTGTGAGGGCAGCGGGGGCAGCTGCCCCCGTGGCTCCGGCGCCCCTGACTGTATCAAACAAAATAGCCCGAGTTAAACGCCTAGCGGGCGTCTTGTTGCATTTAAAATTGTTTACTCTACTGCTAAATAATTTTTCATATTTTTTTTAACATTGTTAGGGAAAAGTGGTGTTGAGAACTCAGGAATCAAAGAAACTGGATTTTTCATAGAGCTTTAATGAATTTTAACATTACACGTATAACTTGTATAATTATCATACTGCCTGTATAATAACAGAAACAATTATTCGAGTATAATTAATTTATTATAGACACAGTGTATTTTGTGCCACAGGCAATGGACACAGATGCCAATTAGCTCCATGCAGAAGTAAAGATCAGTTTGGTCCAGTTGATATCACAGTAGTCAAGACATAAAAGAACTTAAATTTATATTTGTACACAAAAAAGGATGAATATTTCTATTAAATAAAAATTGTGGAGGGAATGGTTAGTTTTGCTTAATCTTGGTTGTGAAGATTCATCAGCTTTATATCCAGTTTACATGTGATGTTGGTGATGTTGCTATTTTCTGTGAGAAGAATTCTTTCTTGTCCCCATATTTATCAATTTCCTAAAATAAATGCCATTTGTATTAGAAATCTTAAATTAGACCAAGCTCATCAAAAACTGGGATTCAATAAAATTCAGAGTTGGGAATAGCTCGACAAAAATTAAGTGTCTATGACATTATGAGTATGCTACTGTATATGCCTTATAGTGAGTTATAGATATTTCCAACTGGACAGCAGTCAGCATTAATCACAAATATCAACTAGTGGCTTATCTTAAAAATGTTAAATTAACCCTTTCCCTACTGACAACTGTGGGGGCATTTTAGTGTTTTACTCTGGCTAATGCCAAACAACTTTAGGGCCTCGGTTACCCTAGCACCCAGGTCAAAGTTAGTCCATGTTAGCCTGGGATTACAAGCAAAATTTCACAGATAGGGTCACCCTGCTACCCGGGTCAACTTTATTAGATGTTTAGCCTGGAACAAGTAAAAAGTTGTCCCACGTAGGTGAGTTATGCCTACCAAACAAGGTGAGTTATGCCTACCAAACAAGGTAAAACAACCTGGCTTACTAGTTTTGTCATGTTTACAAGGACGCTTGGGTAACCCTGATATCCTTGTAAACATGACAAACAAAAAAACAAATGTACAAGAGCTAGGGCATTAACCTAACGTAGCCTGGTAGGTAACCATTAATTACAATCTCCCATCATTCAGGGCTAAATTTAGTGGTTACCTGGCCCATATTCTTTGAATGGGCCAGAGTACCAGGCTAGGGTAACCCTAACTCTTCAAAGGAAGAAGTCTAGTTGTGAAAGGGTTAAACTGGAAAAAATATTCTACCACAAGGCAAAATAAGAAATAAAATATTGTTTAATATAAAATTTTAACTGTTTTAACATACACAGTACTCCAACTGCGATAGTAACATTTTTGTGGCAAAGGTGCAACTTAAATTAATTGGGCTTCTTGGGACTCGAGGAAGCGCTGATTGAATATTTATCAGTTAGTTGATCATGCATAATTTAACAAAATACAACATTCAAATAGCTAGCAACAGTTCAGAACACAACAAATCTTGAATTGAAAAATCTTATTATTAACGAATTTCTTCAGAAAAACGAATTTAAGTAGAGTTGCCGAGCAGCGCCCGCTGAAATTAGTGGGCGCCATCTTGGTGAAGTCAAATGACAACAGTTGATTGAATGGTAAATATCTCGAAAACCGTTGCTGGGGCAATGAGGGGCAAGTGAAAAATTCGAAAGAATGGACGTTTGTTTAACTCATTATGCAAAAATTAGAGAATTCGTTCGATGGGAATTCGAGATTTTTTGCTTTGAAGATTGTTGGCAAACCGGAAGTGGGGTCTTCGCTTAGCGCGACACGACCTACATAAACGATCAAAACAAAGTAGAAAAAATACATTTACCTTGCAAAATCCTGCAGATATGGATAGTCCAACAATATATCAAACGATATCGCTGCTTTTTTAAAGAAAACAATGAATGACAATAGCGTAATATTCAGTATTCTAAGTCCAATGCAAAATTTTCAGCCGATCAACTTCGCGAGAAGATGAGAAAATGAAGCGATTTGATTGGTCGAGATATTTACTAATCCGGTGTCCCTCCTCTGGAATTTGTCTATATAAAAAAACACTTTACAGTTCCTGCGTAGACGCACTTTCGTCAACTTTAACAGCGAAGAAGTTCATAAAGATGAAATTTTAGAAAAGAAATATATATATTACAAATCTTCTCAGAAGGTTCCAAATATTCTAAATATGTAAAATCCCCAATTTTTAACACAGTCAACAATCACCCCACAATCGAAATATAGTAAGGTTAGATATACTGCCGAAACAGAGAACGTAGGAGTCTAACGTTTCGAGCGAAGGCCCTTCGTCAGAACCCCCTTCCCCACACATTGTTTTCAGTAACATAGCGAAAATCTTTACTTTCTGCTGTCGTATAAGCTTATATTTATATAATTGTGTATATATACAGCATATTGCTAGTGGTACAGCCAAGTCATTGATCAATGCAGTTTTGTTTGCTTTGAAAATACCGCAGGTTCTAAATATCTGAAGTCAAAATATCATAAGTCCTACTTAATATAAATTGTCAAATGTTATGAATATTTAATACAGCACAGCACTTGAGTTGGGACGTCAAATATCAAAGTATATTGGCCACTATACTTACCGAGATCGTCCAAATTAACGATTATCCGCTTTGGCAATTTTCAATCTATTAAATAAGAAAAACTAGTTCGTTCGAATCGCCGATGTGCGTCACAGTTCGAAGATAATCTAGAGTCCGAAGTTTATATACTTGATAAAGGTTGAATACCATATATGGAGATTCGCTGAGTCATCATAACAGGGTTTTCCCCTCAGTAACCTGTCAAACCTGATCTACGCGTATTACTGCTGGCCTGCGAGTACGGCTGTAGAATTGGTTTGACAATTGTTTATTGGAATCAATTGAAAGGTTCTTATTCTGTGTCAAAGTCTCAACTTACTTTATAAAGCGAACATAAGATAAAATGTCAATGACATCCAACACGTGCTGGGTCAAGCGAGCACCGCCTGCTGGGCTTAAATGTCAAAAACTGGTTAAACAGGTTACCGAGTTAAATCTTCGTGTTAAGTATTAAACCTCAATTGTATGTATTAGTATCATATGTCAATCACGTGCAGTAGTTATGCTTAACATATCATGTGATCTGACCACATTGTAACACTTGTCTTAATTATCTATTGCTAAAATGTAGTTTTCTCGTTCTTGTTCAATAAAGATTATATATGTAAATCACTTCTTTGTGTGATAATATACCACCGTCATGGCGACATCCTTAACACTTCGTTTACACGATGCCGGTACAATTTGAAAACGGAACAAAATCATGCCGTTTAGGCCTTGCGTTTACACGATACCGGCACAAAAATAACATGAAATGTTATATGCTGTATTTGCATACCGGCATGATTTTGTTCCGTTTTCAAATTGTACCGGCATCGTGTAAACGGGGTCTGACACTCGAGGCGGTTTTCCCACTAGGCGACATTTGTCGACGGACTCGAGAGCTTGCGAGACAAAAGAAAATGTCGCTTCGCGGGACATTTTTCGCCTAGTGGACGACTTACCACAAGTCTGTCTGTGTCGTCCCGTTACAACGGGTTGATATTGGGCGGACCGCGTGCCAAACTATAGCCGACACATGCACAAACGATGGTGATTAAAAATTACTTTCTCCATACATAAGCCAAATGTTCTTCCGCCAATCAAAAGCGCGGCGTTTTATTAATATTCTATTAATTCTAATTACAGTAAATCTATTCTATATTATTAATTATTTAATTAATTAGATAAATTTAATTAATATTAATTAGTTGATTAATTTGAATTTTTTGAATTAAGATAAAAGTTAATTAATGAAATAAATAATACATTTTAATAAATAAGTAATATAGAATATAGTTTGAATTTATTAAATAAATAAATTAATTAATTTAATTAATTAATTAATTAAATAAATAAATAAATAAAAAAATGACATTAACAAATAATATAGAATATATTTAATTAATTAATTAATTAATTAATTAATTAATTAATTAATTAGAATTTAATGAATGAACGAACGAACGAACGAGCGAACGAACGAACGAACGAACGAACGAACGAACGAACGAACGAACGAACGAACGAACGAACGAATTATATAGAATAGATTTAATTAGAATTATTTAATGAATTCAGCTGATAGAAATTAATAAATAAATAAATAAATAAATAAATAAATAAATAAATAATGATTAATTATTCCTGGTCAGGACTAGTCTAGGTTATGACAAGAAATAAACTTCAATATTTTTTGAATCAAATTACAAGTTCAAAGTTTGAAACAAGCGGAAATAAGAATCCTTTTATTAGTTAGCTGTTGGTCAGAATCAAGCAATTCCAAGTATCCAGGGGCGTAGGAAGCTTGATAAAGTTAGGGGGGCCGACTCCCACGAGGCGCCACCATGGTTGGCGCCGAGCGGAAAATTTTTGAAAATTTGGAGTCTCTAGATCGTCGGAAATGGCATTTTCAGAGTCTCCTCTACCTCTTTCGTTAGGCCCTTTCATTAATTCTTTCATTATAATTTGTGAGTCTATGCTATCTGTGAGTCAGGATGGATTATTATTATTAATTGGCCGATCAGCGCAATCGAAGTCGCACTTATAATGCAATTTTTTTAAATTCAATTATTTTTTGGGGGGGCCGAAAGCTATTCCAGCCCCCCTTTATAAAATATTGGGGGGGCCGCGGGCCCCCCCGGCCCCCCCGCTTCCTACGCCCCTGCAAGTATCCATCTACTGTTACAAATGAATAATCATGACATCGATCACATTCAGCTTTTGGGAATCCCCTAAGTGCGGCGTCAGTTTCACGTGAAAACAACCAACGCGTATCTAGCAAAACGTTCAAGGACTATATTGCGTACCAAATACGACATTTCCTGAAATCAAGAATCCATTCCAACACAACAAGAAATCAGGTTAGGCAACAGTCAGTACGTAGGTTAAACTATTTCCTGAATCATCAACATTTAGGGATAATTTCGAGAAAATATACTAAATAGCTGAGTAAACACAAAATTTGCAACGTCATCCCGATGCAATTTATTTCACTAATTTTTGTTATAAACGTTTTTCAGAGACTTTACAACGATGTTTAAACTATCAACGGTTTATGTTCTGGTGAGTAGAAAGGTTTCCTTTAAAGGATTGCAAGACCATGCCATCAGGGCAGGAGCGAAGCACGAGTGAAACCACTTCCGACTCAGAAGTTTTTACTTGTATTAAATTGCGTAATTTTAAAATCAGAGGTCATAAATATGTTTCAAAACGGAAATAAACATGTAAGTTTGTCTCAATAGGGAATAAACAGCGGTGATTTACTTGATTTCGCAAAACCATAGGCAAAACTTAGTAACTGTGCCAAGTGTTTCAACTTTCAAGACAGTAAACTGTTCATTGCTAAAAGGGGGAGTCCCTATATAATTTGATCGCAACAAAGGTAGTGTTGCAGAACCGCTTGTGTTTCACTAATACTACGAAGTCACTATAGGCCAAGATACATGTCTGTGGCCGAAAATGGTTCTGTTGTAAGATTCGCGTCTGTAAATACAGACGAAATATATTTGGACGAAACGGCAGAATTATGTCCGGTTTTAAATATTTATATTACACGTAACAGGAGATGAGTATGCTGTATGCTAAAATATTGACACATAATATTAAAGTGTAGTTTATCAGCGATATATTATACCGAGGGAGAGACATATTAAATCAAGATTTTTTCTAAAGAATTTAGTAGGAAGAGCATGTGATGTCAAGTTTAACATTTTGAAATGATTCTGTTGATATTGCGAGGTTTATATAAGAGGTTGGAAGGCCGGGTTTATAACCTGTACACGAACCACAGGACATCAAAGAAAACCGACTTGGTATTATATTGTACACAATGCTGAATACAGAACGAGAATGGTCTCTGTGAATTAGGTCTTCGCCGATTCCAATCGAAACCTTGAGATTTCTGTGTCGGCGTGGGGAGAAGAATCTCCCGAAATGCGACAGTACAGTCATTTGCAACGCACTTTTCACCCAAATCTTCAGAAGTTCGTTCGCAAGTTCGTAGTTCGTTTTGAACTAGGCATTTGATTGGTTGCTTGGTTCCTAGCAGCAGCCAATCAATTGCGTAGTTCAAAACGAACTTTGAACTTCCCAACGAAGTTGCGAATTTTGAAACGAACTTCCAAAAGATTTGGGTAAAAAGTGAGTAGCAAATGACTGTAATTTGCAAACCCGGTTCAAATAATTGCATGTAGTCAAGTTATCAAATCTTAAAGTAGATTTTAATATTCAAGTAGATTTTAACATTTCAAATATTTCAGCGTCCAAACCTTCAAATATAGTGATCAGTCAGATCAGCTTTAAAAGATTGTCCTCACCCATTCACTGACGAATTTATTGGATTGAATTTTCCCTCAAAGGACACCATTTGCCAAACTGCTCGGCGAGCTCGCAGGCTAGGCACCAAACCCCTCGCGTGCGGGTATTTATATTCTCCGCACCTACCCCCCCCCCCTGGGAAACCCGCGGGCCAGACGATCAATACAATTTCCCACCCCCGGGAAGTGCTGGGTTACGTTTCCCCTGGAGCTGTCCAGGACATGGTCACAGCAAGAATTGAACCATGCATAGTAAAGAGCGCGATGTCGCAATTTCCAGAAAACGGCAAATTAGTGAACTATATTTTACTTTGACAAAAAAGGCTTATATTGATGTTATGATATATCTTTATCAAAACATTCGGAGTCATCCCGCTAACCAATATAGCTCGAGACCAACACATGTATGAATGTAATATTAAAATGCTTGATTGCATTCATACCAAAATGATTTAACTAACATCTCCACCAAAATTTAATGGGTTGACAGACAGACAGACAGACAGACAGACAGACAGACAGACAGACAGACAGACAGACAGACAGACAGACAGACAGACAGACAGACAGACAGACAGACAGACAGACAGACAGACAGACAGACAGACAGACAGACAGACAGACAGACAGACAGACAGACAGGTAATTAGACATAAATATGTATTAAACCATATATAGTTGATAGAAAATATACATGGTTTGGAAGCTCCATTGTCGTTTAACATAAAGTAAGGGTCATGGGACAATGGAGTTCTTATGTAATTAAATTCTATGGACACGTGACGACGAAACACCACAACACGTGACGAATCGTGAAACCCCGTACTAGAAAGCATGTTGAAAACCTTCCCTAACTCTAGGTGTTACTCGTGGAATGGATTGATGGTGCTGCGGTTTCCTGTGGCCTGAATCAATACACCATAAAGATCCACGACAAACGTATTAGTTGTAAAAACTGTACTACATGCCCACGGGGAATGGGAACTGTCCCACAATGCGGTGCGTTCCTGACGGAGAAGGTGGACGCCATGTGCAAGATGTGCATAACTGGCAAAACATATTCGGTGTCAAATGACGTCACCTCGTGCCAGCCATGTACCATCTGTGTGGAAGATGAGGTCGTCATCAAAAACTGTACGCCGGTGTCGAATACAGTATGTGGGAAATGTAAGAAAGGGTGAGTGATGCATGTCATATGCATGTGTTACCGTTAATTAAGTTGTATTGATCGAACTGCAGGTCTGTTTAGAAAATGTTGGTTCTTCTTAATGATATGCGATATCAGAAATAGATTGCGTTAACATAATTACCTCGATTGTTGAATATGAAGATGTATATATTAACATACACGCCCACACACACCTACACATGCACACACCTACATACACACACCTACACATGGGCACACCTACACATGCACACACCTACACATGGGCACACCTACACATGCACACACCTACACATGCACACACCTACACATACACGCCTACACATGCACACACCTACACATGCACACACCTACACATACACACCTACACATACACACCTACACATGCACACACCTACACATACACACCTACACATGCACACACCTACACATGCGCACACCTAATAATAATAATAACATGTATTTATACCGCGCAAACTCAACTTTTGGTTTTCAAATGCGCCGTACAATAATTTTTGACATAGCCGAGTCGAAGGCACATTAAAGGCACTCAGGCAGCCGCCATACGACACATATCGGCTCACGAATTACAGCTAAGACCTAGGTGTTGGTTTTGCGGAGGGAGGAAAACCGGAGAACCCGGTGAAAAACCCTCGAAGCACAGGAGAGACCAACTAAACTCTACTCACGTGAGTCTCAAGCTCGAGAACAGGGTTATTCCCAGACGGTCACCCATCCAGGTACTAACCCCGTCCAATCGGGCTTAACTATTGGTGAGAGGCAGCGCCCTATGACAGCACACGCACGTTAACACCCACACATACCTACATATATAGAATCCACACATGCACACACCAACATGCACATACCTACACACCTAATCACACACACATACATACACCATACACATAACACGTACACACATATGCATACCGCCACACACCTGCATTATGCACATACATACACTAACTACACACACCTACATCAAAACCTCTACACCATTACACACATCTACATGCACACACGTACACCGTAATACCTTATAACCTTTTCTTAAATTAGTTTTTGGATACTATAGTTTCAGAAAAAAATAAAAGTCCAAGGTTTGACAGCCTACGAACAATTAACAACAAACTATTTCTCTACTCCTTTAGTTATTACCGTAGTTTCGTGTACTCGTGCGAGAAATGCTCAGAATGTTGTGGAGACCCGCAAGAAGAAGTCCTCGAGAAGAAGTGTCTGAAACAAGGACTTCCCAAAAATCAGGCATGCAGAAACACCGGCCGAACATGCAAAACCACGAGACCAACACCAACGAACACAGCCCCGACAAACGCGCCTAGGATTTTGACACAACACAAGAAGACAAAACCCGTAATATGGTATATAGTTGGAGCGGTCGCCGGGATTCTCCTGATTCTTATTACAATCTTCGTGCTTTACCGACGATCACGATCGAACGTCATTTGTTTGAAAGAACGAATAATACCAAGGCGTAAGTATTGTAGTCGAATTCTGGAAGGCGCGCGCGGGTCCGAAGGTTGCGGGTCCAATCGAGTCCGTATAGAGCTCAGAGGTGTATGTTCGGCTGTGGGTCGATAAAGTATAACTATGTAAGAGATAAAGCCCGAGAGCGAGGGCTGTAAGGGCTGTATATCGCATACAGCCCGACGTTCGAGGGATTTATCTGACTTAATTTATTATTGAGGAGGTTTTCCAACAAAGTTTTGTCTTTTTTTCTACCTTGGACAAAGATTTTCCTAGTTTTTTTCTTCATTTCTTATCTAATTAGTATTGAAGGGCTGTATGCTATATTTATTGCGGAGTTGGTTTTCTTTGACGTACCGCGGGCTGTATATAGCGTACAACCCTATGAATACTAATTAGATAAGAAATGAAGAAGAAGCTAGGAAAATCTTTGTCCAAGGTGGAAAAATAGACAAAACTTTGTTGGAAAACCTCCTCAATCATGAAATGAGTCATACGCGTCCTCGGGGCTGTGTATATAGCATAGGTCCCTCGTTCTCATGGGACCATTTGGATGGTTGGGTGACAGGCAGACCGACTGGCTGGTGGTTGCTGTGCTCCTGATGCTTCGACTAGGATCAGGTTAATTGGGCCTACAGGTTGATCTTGAACCTGTACCTTTCAAACATCAGTTGACGAACTGATGGAATTGGGTAATTGGGATGGTGGGAATTGGGAAAAAATACCGGTTAACGTTTAGCTTTGCTCGTTGTTCTAACCATTGTGCTACTGAGACTCAGATGGCTGAATGTAGGTTGAATATGTGTACAACCCACAACCTTCTGATCGCCAGTGATACGCTGTAACCATTGTGCTACTGAAACAATATGTTTACTTTGAGTGGAATTTGCCAGTTGTTTTTGAAAAATGATGCGCGCGCAACACCCTGAAACTCACCTACTCATCTTTTGTCATAATTAATTGGTTGTCCGAGGGCTTCCCCAGAGAATAAAATCGTCTGGCGTTAGCCAGAATAAAATACCAAAGACCCCGCGATTCGGACAAGATTAAGAGTTAATCACTTAATGTATGCCTTTACCATTTCAGAGGAAAGCACTTTGAGAAATCCTGGTGACCGGGAAAGGCTACACATCCAAGGTAATTCGGAAGCGAACAAGATTATCATTAGCCACAATACTTGACATTGGATGGTATACAGTAAAAATCCGGCTGAAGTGGTTCTTATATATTAAGTGCTTAAATGGCTAAATTTCATGCGGGTTTTTACTGTAGCACATTTCCAGTGTTATTAAAACATTATTATATGGCTGAGCTTGTTTTGAGAGGTCCGGAAAAAGCCGTAATGCCTCTCGGCACTGTGAGAGGGTCATTACTATATACACGTTTTGGCGGGAAAATTACTGGGTTAATAATATAGAGGGCAAAATTTCTCGAATATGATTGGCTAATGAAGAGGGCATTTTTTTGTAATTCAGGGCAAAATTACTTGCACTTGATTGGTTCCTTGATCAGCAGTACTTGCATGTGATTGGTCGCTTGGTTACTTAGCAACAGTGAACCTCAGAGGACTGACAATGTTTTCAACAAATCTGCAAGGTTTTTCGGTCTGAAAATGCTTTTTTGTTTACTTTGAACTAATTTGAACTATTGAAGGAGTGTAAACTATTAGTGAAAATGAATACCGTAGAAAATTTACGAACTTTTGCCTGTGTTCACAAGAAGAAAGCTACATGCACAGCGATAGAGCGAGGGAAATTTGGAATGTTGCTGAGCACCGACCGTGATAAGGTACATTGTACTTTGACATTTTCTGGACATAATATAGCTCTTAAATAATTTTGCCCGCTATATTATTAACACATAATCGCATGAGTTCTCGTAAAATTAAGGTTTAATTTCACTCGTGTTTTCAAAATCTTACAAATTACCCTCGTCGCTTCGCGACTCGGGCAATTTTGTAAAATTTTGAAAACACTCGTGAAATTAAACCTTAATTTTCCTCGGCCCCATGCGATTACCTATACTAATTTGAATGAAAATAAAAGCGAATTAGATATATTCGGTGGAAAATTTTGAACAATAATATACGTCCTCAAACATTAGTGTTTCTTTCTATAAAAATTTCTTATTTAAAAGCGCGAAAAATAAAAGCCTAACAGGTGTAAACATGAAGCGAAACGAACAAGCTCAAAAGAAAGAACTAAGGTGAACAGCGCTACATCGTAGAACTAAAAACAAATAAGAAAACAAACCAAAAGCCATATAATAAAAAGCTTATTAACCTCGTTTTCTCGGGCTGTACGGAAAAGTTTTTGCCCTCGGTTTCTCTCGCACAAACCTCGCTCCTTCGTCGCTCGCTCTGTACGAAAACCTCAGGCAAATACCTCAAACTCGGTTAATAAGTTTTTATTATTTTTTAAGGGTATTGGCAATAAAAATTAAGTTTGTTTCATTTGAAAGAACTCGTGTGAAATTGTAATAGAAGGTCTTTTACAACTTTTTTGTGTCTTTCTTCGTTTGCAAGATATTTCAATTTGTTTATATGTAAATGAGGTGGGCTCTGACCTCAGGAGCAGGATACAGTATTAATTTTTACACAAAGCAACATCAGTTACGAAATGTTCAGTGTCACAAGGCGTTTTTATGTGCACAGTTTCAAGTGATTTCGTTGAACAAATTTAGAGATATACTGTAACTGATTTTGCTGCGTGTGAAAATACTGTACCCTGCTCCTGACGTCAGAGACCATCTCATTTACATATTAAACAAATTGAAATATCTTGAAAACGAAGAAAGGTACGAAAAAATTGTAAACGATCTTCTATTACAATTTTATGAGTTCTTTCCAATTAGACAAACTTGATTTTCGTTGCCAATGTCCTTTAATGTATATCTTTATCGTTTCAGAAGAAAACAATCAGAGAAATCCTGATGTGGGGGAAAGGCTACACATAAAAAATTATTGCGAAGCGAGCAAATCTTTGGATGGACATCCAGGATCATAAATTGCCCAACAATACTTGACATCGACTGGTGTAGCACATTTCCAGTGTTTTTAAAACATCATCTACTAATTTGTATTAGAAAAGCTTTGTATTTCAAGAAAACCAAAAACGACAGCTAGAAATCTGACGACATTTTGTATAATAACTCAAATTCTTCCTCAGATGACTGTAGTAGAAAATTCGAAATTAACTTTTTAATTCTTCAATAATTCGTGAACAAAACACGAAAAAATAAATGATTAAAACGACTATATATGAAGCAAAAATTAAGTCTGTCTTATTTGAAAGAACACTTAAAATGATAGAGTAACATCTTTTGCAGTTTTTCGTTTCCTTGCTTCGTTCTTGAGATATTTCAGTTTGTTTGATATGCAAATTAAACATTTTGACGTCATACGTGCATAATGAGTTATCGAAAAAGTTATATATCTTTGCTATTATCAAATAGAATCACTTGAAAATCTACATGTTTGGTGTTGTGGATGCAACACATCTACATGCTTTGTTTAAATTAATTTGGTTTGATAATAGCAAAGATATATAACTTTCTCTGATAACGGACCTTTTCACCAATAGCGGCGCCATCTTGAATTCGCAATGCATTGTGGTCTATCCAGGGTAATAAGCTCAATTAAAAGGGTGATTGCTCAGTGTTGAGACACAATGCGGTAATTTTTTCTCGATAAACACTTTCATGGCAACAATGTCTAGATATGATCGTTGTCATATTGGTAAAAGCATAGTCAATCGAGATATGGTCTGGAAACTCAGCTAAAGTCTTTGGTCTATCTTTTTGTTCGACTTTATGCATTTTTGTGCACGGTGCACGGTCACTGAACACATTGTATTTTAGTATAATGAACGAATTGTCCAATAGCAACGTTTCAGTTCAGTTCAATCACTCAACCGTGCTATTTAAATATTAATAAACCTAAAACAAAAGTTGTGCACGGTGTAAGGTACGGTCCAACATAAAATCACAGCTCGTTATAGGAGCTTTGAAGTTTGCCGAGTTTCCAGACCATATCTCGATTGACTATGGTAAAAGCAATAATTCTCGTACGTATAAGGATACATTTGTCATGAATCTATTCTTACACGTCCAAGAATTGTTGCTTTCACCAACATGACAATTATTATATTTAGATATTGTTGCCACGAAAGTATTTATAAAGAAAAAATTACCGCATTGTGTCTCAACACTACGCAATCGCCCTTTTAATGGAGCTTGCTACCCTGGATAGACCATAATGCATTGCGAATTCAAGATGGCGCCGCTATTGGTGAAAAGGTCTATTCATTATGAATATGTGACATCGTTTAATTTGCATATCAAACAAACTGAAATATCCCCCAAACGGGGGAGGGGGGGGGGGGAACAACACAAAAAAAACAAACGAGAAAAACGCCACCAAAAGATCTTTTGTCATTTTAAGTGTTCTTTCAAATAAGACACTTAATTTTCGCTTCATAGACGCTTTACTTGCGGTACCCTAACGAGTTAGCTGTGCAGCGCAGTAGGCTCTTAGCTAGCTCTATATTCTGCTGCCTGTGAGTGTTCGTTCGTTTGTTTGTTCGTGTGGAATCAGTAGCAAGCGACATTTTTGCCGCTAATTTTTCGCCGCGACATTTTTACCTGGACCTTTTTCACGCCAAACAGAGCACTTACTATTCGCTATATTTTTGCTGCCGGGTTTAAGCGGTTTAGATGGATTTTCACTAAGCACAATAAATGAGTGTATAACGGCGAACGAGTAACAATTGTTGTTGATCTCGCTGCGCGGGAAACATTTGATTAGCCTAATACCACGTGACCGTAAATAACCAATGCCAATCCGAGTTACATCAAGCAAAAACCCAACTGTATAACAATACGGATTTATACAGTAAATCTGAGGAAGATTTTAAGTTGACGTGACATCAGTCCAAAGTATACCCCTAGGTGATTCACGGATATAGTGTATTATCGCTTGTACGAGTAGCTTAGTTCGTAGTAAAACACCTTTTGTATACATTATTAGTGTTTTCAGTTTGAGTTGGTAAAGTTTTTCCGTATGTTTTTGCTGTATAAGCTGTCGTAAGTTTAACTCAGAGACAAACTTAAGAGCTCCAGACGGGACTCGAACCCACAACCTTCCGAATGCCAGCCGGACGCTCTCACCATTGAGCCACTCGAACTCAGATGGTAACACACGTAAAAACGCACAAGCTGTTACAGACCTGCAAGCACGTTGTTACAAGGCTGTTCAACAGGCTGTCACCGTCATGCATGTGTTCGCACTGGCTGTCCCAGTCTGTTAACATGTCTGTAACAGGTTGTTGACAACTTGTAACAAGGCTGATGACTCCACCAGACTGATGACAAGTTGTTCCAACAACCTGTTACCGCTCTGCACTCAACAAATTGTTAACAGATTGATGCTAACAAGGTTGTAGCAGCTTCTTGAATGAACAGCATTGTTACAACGTGTTCCCAACCTTGCTACAACCCTGTTGCGAACACATCCTGTTGACAAGCTGTGAGATTTTTACGTGTGTAGACGGGTTCGAATCCCGTCCGGAGCCCAGAGTTTTTCTCTGAGTTTACTTACGACAGCTTGTACAACAAAAAAAATACATACGAAAAAAACAGGGTTCGAAATAGCAGCCAGCAGTTTTAGGACCTTGCCGGCGATTTATATATATGATATGAAGGCCTGGCCAAAGGCTTTCAACATTTCATTCAACATCGCTCAACATTGTCGAATTCAACATGTTGGAAGCGTTTGGCCACCCCTGTGGTATGATGTTGAATGTTGTTGAATGGTGTTGAACGAAATTTGAACATGTTCATTTTCGTTCAACACGCGTTCAACATTTCTATTGTTCTCAAAATGTTGAAAGGTGTTGAACGCATTTGGCCACATTTCATTCAACTTTGTTGAACAGAGACATGCGCCATGCGGGACTGATATTGTCGATTCCAGCTTTTGTGGTAGCTCGCGTTCAGTTAATTGTCACTCATGAATGTTGAACGATGTTGAATTCATTTGGCCACTCGTGCTTTCAACATTATTCAACATTGTTCAACAATGTTGAATGATGTTGAATGCGATGTTGAAAGCGTTCGGCCAGGTCTTAATTCAACTTTGGGTTATCGGCGAAATTGCTTTTGCCAAGATCAGAATTATGGTAATTTGTTTATGACCGTAAAAGAAATCAGTTTTTGCTTAGCCAGATTGTGTAAACAAGGGTCAGACTAAATTGTTAGTAGGTTCAACAGACTTGTAAAGACAATAGCATCAAACTTGTTAAAGAATTTTTACATTACAAAATAAATGTATTTAATTTTGGTTTACATTACATTATTTGGGCCTATGTCCAGAACGTAACTTTTCTGCTTGGGAAACAGCCGGCAAAAATGTTGAGCGCAAAAAAACAGCCTACAAAATTAGGCATATTTTCTGAATGTTATTTCGAACCCTGAAAACCTTTTGTATAATAAGATCACATTCACGGCAAATAAAGCAATGTAACTCAATGTTATGGCCTCGATTAAAAAAAACGAACTTTAAGATGCTAGAACGACGACGGTTAAAATGCAACATAATTTTTACAAGGTGAAATGCAACGTAATTATTTGTTTTCTTTATTATATTAATCTTTACGCACTGACAAAATTTCAAAGGAGAATTACTTAATGTTTTGGAGATATCGATGTTTTTCTAACTGGAAATCTTGGCAATTTAAAATGGCGCATTGTCGGAAATGGCTCTGTCACTTGTGACATCATACTGCAAAAACCATTGGAGTTCGCGTCGGACCCAAAATAACGACGCGTCAATAACAAGTCCAACGCAAAGAATATGTAATCATGACCAATCCAAGATGGCGGTTTAATGGGTCCTTTCCAGTGAGCTCTATATTAGAGAGAGCACGGGTGGCGTGTGCTGTTAGCGCGCTGCCTCTCACCAAAAAGTTAAGCCCCGTTAGACGGGGTTAGTTCTTGGATGGGTGACCGCTTGGGAATTACCCGTTGTCGGGCTTGGACTCATGTGAGTATAGTTGTAGCTGATCTCTCCTGTGCTTCGAGGGGTTTTCGCCGGGTTCTCCGGTTTTCCTCCCTCCATAAAATCAACACCTAACATCTTAGCTGTGATCCGTGGTCTGAACTGTGTCGTTGGCGGTTGCCTGGAGCCGCCTTTGATATGCCTCGACACGGCCACGTTGATCTGCGTCCTTCGCAATTCAGCCACTGGCTGCAAGTAAGGACGATTAGCCACCAGTCCTTTATAACTATACGTACTTTAGGCGGAAAAGGATCGTGGGCTCTGGGAACAAGATTGCCACAAAGATATCACTCCAGTTATATATAGAGCTCACTGGTCTTTTCTCCCATAGTAGTAACCGCTGACCTTTTTCTCATAAATAAATTTATAACTTGCGGGCACGGCTGGGCCCACAGTCAGGTAAACACATCGAGCAGAATACGGTCAGCGGTTGCTACCGTGAATGAAAATATTCACATTTCCGTCATCTTTGTCCGGTCACTTTTGCACGGCACCGGCAGTCCAGTTATATATAGGTCAGTGATGTAAACACGAGAGTGACTTTGGAAGAATTCGAAAGTACTTATGCAAACCTTCGCCTACGGACTCGGGTTCACATAAACGGTTTCATCGGAAATTCCAGAGGTACGGTTGTGTGACGGAGTCCAAAAAGATCGCAGGCTCAGAAAGAAGCGAACGTTCGTGTGCGTGAGTTATATTCGTTGAAAACCTAACGTTTATCTTGGATGGCTAGCCTTCGACAAACACGATGTCTTCCCCGTTTTTGCTAATACACTTGTTCACAAGCTCCACAATTTTTCCCAGTCTTCGGTCTAACGCGTCGAGGTGGTTCTGCGTAAGGATTGGTGAGAGCGGGTCAATACTGAGTGAATCCTTGAGTGTTTTGCTCAGCGGTTTATCCTTCTGGTTATTCAGAGAATTTAAAGTGTTCCACGTCGAGCGCAGAATTCTATACAAGTGACGAGGCAATACGTGTGAAAACGTTTCTTTTTGAAGAATAGATAGGACCAGTAAGCAGAACAAAGAGGCCCTTATAACCCAGTGTGTTTTACGATCAAAATGCTAAAAACAAACCCTAACATATGTTTTTGCCTTGCCGAATACTTTCTAGCAATTGTTGGTGAACGTCAAGATATCAGCACTAATGCCTCCCCTCCCAACAACAACAACAACAACAACAACAACAACAACAACAACAACAACAACAACAACAACAACAACAACAACAACAACAACAACAACAACAACAACCACAACCACAACAACAGCAACAACAGCAACAACAGCAACAACAACAACATTGTAACTATTTATAAGTTGACGTACCTGCAACACTGGTATAGAGGAGCCAGTATAGAGATCTCGTCAACATTAGGATTACCAAAACTAAGAGAAAAATAGAAAATTACTTTACTCCACTCCGCTCCCTTCTACTCCTCTCTGCTTGCCTACACTCCACTACGCTCAAACAGAACTTCTATCTGCTCTACTCTGCTCTTCTCTCTTCCCTTCTCTTTCCTTCCCTCCTCTCCTCTTCCTTCCTCTCTTCTCCTCTCCTCTGCGCTCCTCTCCTCTCCTCTTCTCTTCGCTTCTTTTCTCTTCTCTTCTCTTCTCTTCTCTTCTCTTCTCTTCTCTTCTCTTCTCTTCTCTTCTCTTCTATGAAATTTCTACTCCACTCCACTCTACGCTACTCTACTCTACTCTACTCTACTCTACTCTACTCTACTCTACTCTACTCTACTCTACTCTACTCTACTCTACTCTACTCTACTCTACTCTACTCTACTCTACTCTACTCTACTCTACTCTACTCTACTCTACTCTATTCGACTCCACTCCACTCCTTCTCTTTCCTCCTCTTGTCTTCTTTTCTCTTTCATTCGGAATAAGATTCCCTCAAACACGCAAACACTATACCTTTTACCGTTATCCAAGTGTAAAAGAAAACCATTATTTCCCAATTTGGCAAATGTTTCATAATGATGTCGGTCTGCATTACCTTAAAATATTTAACAAGAGAATTACTTTCAGGTCACGTAACATTAGCTTGTGTCGCAGCCCTAACTAAGGCTGAGTAAGGTCTGTGAACATTCCAGCTAAAACCGCTAAGGCGTTGCTAAGGCGCCAAAACAAAACAGCTACAAAAGTAAACACGACAGTACTACATATGTCTTTCGATTCTCTTTGTATTCTGTGTTTTTGGATGTAACATTAATCTTTTTAATTTTGTATAAATTATTTCACCCAAAAGCTGGGATTTAATTTATGCAGGAACAAGCAATAGCTCGAGTGTTCACAGGCCTTACTCTTACAGAGTTATAACCTGCAATCAGGCCAATTGTAAACTATGGCCTGATTCTCAAAACACCCACGCAGGTGTGAAAATATTACTGCTGAGTATGGCAAAGGGCAATGGTGTTACAGAAATGTCCTAAAATCTAATTCTGGAAAAATCATATAGAAAACCTCGCTGTATTAATCTTACCAATCAAGAAATCGAAGACTGCCGTGTCAATAATTGATGTTAGCCTTGGTCCTTGATTGTAAGGGACCATTTTCATAACAGACACACAGTACGTCGGATCAGTTTCCCATCTACAAACAGATGGGACAAAAAAAAATAGTAGGATGAAAATTAAAATCACAGCCTTGAGCTGTATAACTATGATGTAATCGAGACAAAAATATTAGAGACTACAACCCATATGATATAAACACTACCGACTGAACAATAACTATGTCTGTGAACATACTGAACACGTCCAAGAAAGAACACTTCACTTCACCTCACCTCACTTCACTTCACTTCACTTCACTTCACTTCACTTCTCACTTCACTTCTCACTTCACTTCACTTCACTTCACTTCACTTCACTTCACTTCACTTCACTTCACTTCACTTCACTTCACTTCACTTCACTTCACTTCAAACAACTTGATCAGACATCAGGAAAGCGAAGAAAGAACGTAAGATTAAAGTGCCACTAACCCCAAAAAATTTTTTTCGCAAATCTAAAAGCCCTGGATTAGTCCAGTGAATAAATTATTGGTATTGGACATTTCTTTGGTCTTCTGTAGACCACCAAAGTTGCAAAAATTGGCATATGTACGTCCCATGGCGGAGAAGGAAAGGGAATGGGTATATTCCTGGTGTGACGTCAGACAAGTCAAACAAGGAACTCCTTTGAGCTCTGTCTGCTGAATGCATAGAATTTTTACATTGAGTTAGTTGGGAAAATGAATTTTCAACCCAAAAAATTCTATGTATTCACCAGACAGAGCTCAAAGGACTTCCTTGTTTGACTTGTCTGACGTCACACCAGGAATATACCCATTCCCTTTCCTGCTCCGCCGTGGGACATGCAGATGCAACTTTGGTCGTCTACAGAAGATCAACGAAACGTCCAATACCAATAATTTATTAACTGGCCTAATCCACTCAGTATGGGCTCTTAGATTTGCGAGAAAAATTTTTTGGGGTTAGTGGCACTTTAATAGAATTTATCACACATCAGTTTCGCAAAGCCTGCTGGGATGACGTAATGATTGCCAATTCGAAACATCGACAAAATAATAATAACGCCGAAACCTAGACTCGGTCTACCACAGGTAGCCCGAGTAATAAGCAGAGTGTGAGGAAGATGAAACCACGGCACAATCCGTCGATTGTTTTTCTACTTAAGGTGGCTCCATACAGTTTTTCAAATTTAGATGTATATCAGTTTGACACTGTCAGATTTTGCATGTTTAAGCTTCATTCGACAGATACTGTTTCTTATTATATAAAATAGAGTGTTTTCCCCTAGCCGGGCGACGGGCCGAAGGCCCGGAGCCCGGTGAGGGTGCTAATCTCGACACGCGTGGAGTCCATTTTACACGCGTGTAGAAAAAGCGAGGAAGACGAAATCTGTGAAATAGTTTATTTATTTATTTGTTTGTATATATATATGTTTGGTACGGTGTCACGCGGTAAGAATAGTTGGGCACTGGTGACTAGCGACGAAGAAAACTAAAAAATCTGTCTGTATTTCGGCTTTCGTTTAACGAAATGGAGCCTGTTCTACTTAAATAATAAAAGAGAACAACGAAGAAAAGGATACAAACAGCCGGTTTAATATATCTTGAAGCGAAACCAGAGAACCTGAAGAAACCAGACGCCGTATGGTAAACAAAACTCGATCTGAATTGCATTGGTTGTATAAACGGTAGGATTCTTGTTGTCTTAATAACCTAAACAATATACAGCTTCACGTTTTCGTGCTTTCCCTTTGCTCGTCCAAACCATAAGTCAGCTTAACTAAAGCTAACTTAAAACACTTCCTTTATAAGCTTATGTTTATGTTATTCATTGACTTTGCATGGGCTTTGGCGATTTTTTTTGCTGTATTTCCAAATTTTCGACTGAAACGTGGTCTGTTTAATACTTCTTTCTGGGATCCGATTCTACTGAATTGTTTTTATCTCAGACTCTATTATAAATATAATTTTGAGCTGTTAACTTTTAATTCTGCCTTTACAAAACATGTACACATAGCCACATAGGGAAGCCATAAGCCATTTAAGTGCTTGCTAAAAATAATCCCTTTTGAATCCTTCTATAAAAACAATATATTTTTTACAACCAGATCTAAATTTTGCTTTGATATGTTCAATTTTCATTAAATCAGTTAGTCATCCTATCCATAAATTCTATAATTATCTCGAGGATTATCATTTGCTTTAAAATCTGTTTGTTTTTATATTGGTTGTATATCAGGAGTGCTTATTTTAAATTAGGGTGGGTGGGTGGGGGGTGTTTCAAAAAACCATTTAATAAAAGTGGGCGAGGGGTTGTTGCATTCATGTATTTCTAGTACTAGGAAATATACAGTGTCGTATTTTCCATATCCTCACTAGTGAAGATATCGATGACGTCATTTAGAATTTTACCTCTCTTTGTACTGAATCTATATAATAAAAAGAACATTACAAGGTGGCTTGAAGATATGAATTTTATCTTCTCGTGGCAAAAACAATATTTTACTCATTCGCTACGCTCATTCGTAAAATATTGTTTTCCCCCACTCGAAGATAAAATTCATATCTTCGCGCCGCCGTGTAATATCCTCTATATATAGATCAATTGATGTTTCTAATTTTGAATTCCGTTATTTTCAGTAACGTTGAGTCAGTTGCCATGGCGACACAGACGTAACAAATTCCCTTCGAAATGGCTTATTACCTCGTGTATTTGAAAAATAAACACGGTGACCCCCAATTTTTTTTTCTTGCAAACTTTTTCTTCAAGCATAAACAACCAATAGAAAGATTATAGAAAAAATCTGTTATGCCAATATTTTTCAAAAGCAAAAAAAAAAATTCCTTTAATAACATTTTTCTGGTGTTACAGATTTTTTTTATTTTTGGTATAAAGGAAGCTTTTAGCGATAGAAAACATCGTACAAAATTTCAGCATAGGTCACCGGATAAAATACGAAAATACACTGGGTTTCTTTTCAGAGTTTTGTAGTTTTTGGTGGGGTCAGCATTTCACGCGCATCGCACGTAATCACAGAATAGTCAGACAACCAGAAGTCCGACTCGCTCGGAACCTTTGAAGTTTATGCACTCGCGCATGTCGCCTCGCGCATCCTGATTCCTCGCCATCCTATGCCATCCCACGCAATCCTGGTAAGTTCCCCCGGCAGTTTGGACCTTCAAAAGGTTAAAACTGCCGGAGGAACTTGCCAGGATGGCGTAGGACATTGCGTAGGATGGCGTAGGACATTGCGTAGGATGGCGTAGAACATTGCGTAGGATCGCGTAGGATGGCGTGGGATGGCGTAAAATATCGCGCCTGCGCAATGAAGAAATGCGGACAAGTTTTCACTTGAGTCGGACTTCTGGTTGTATTACTATTCTGTGACGTAATAACGCAAGGTGGCGTCAACAGCTTGCTAGGTCATATCATTTTGATGGTCCCTGATTGGTAAACATTCTTTACGCATACGAATTGTCACGCGAGTTGTTTTTTAACTTTTTTTTATTTCTTGTGAGGTTTTTCTCGACGCGCACACATGCACGGAATGGACCTTTTCACCAATAGCGGCGCCATCTTGAATTCGCAATGCACTGTGATCTACCCAGGGTAATAAGCTCAATTAAAAGGGTGATTGCTTAGTGTAATGAGACACAATGCGGTAATTTTTTCTTAATAAACACTTTCATGGCAACAATGTCTAGATATGATCGTTGTCATATTGGTAAAAGCAATAATTCTCGTACGTATAACAATACATTTGTCATTACCGCATTGTGTCTCAACACTACGCAATCGCCCTTTTCCTTGTTACCCTGGATAGACCATAATGCATTGCGAATTCAAGATGGCGCCGCTATTGGTGAAAAGGTCTATTTGATGAAATTAATGTGTCGAGCCACCTTCTAAATCAGAAGTTGGCGATATATATAAAGGTTAAAGATATTTTACTTTGCTTTACGCTTGCTGCTGTACGTCCTCTGCCAGGGGTGTCGCCAAGATTTCAGACTCCATTGCTGAGGAAGCCATATTGTAATCGAACTTTCTATTACGTCCCCATCAGCACAAGCTGGTTCTGCACGCTTACAATAATAACACACGCCATAAAAACAAGTATTGTTGCCTAAAGGTACAAAAAAAAAGTTACAGATGAAAATGAGTCACGTAACAGAAGCATAAACATGTATATACGCGGCGCCTAGGGACGAAGAATTATTCTTTCTCTTTGTTTTGCAACTAGAATTCTTTTGTTTAAAAGACGTCGTCGTTGAAGTTGCCCAGGGGCGTAGGAAGCAGGGGGGGTGGGCCGAGGGGGCCGCGGGTCCCCAATATTTTATAGGGTGGGTGGAATCTAGCTTTCGGGGCCCCCAAAAGTAATTGAATTTAAAAAAAATTGCAGTTATAAGTGCGACTGCGATTGCGCTGATGGGCCAATTAATAATAATATCCATCCTGACTCACGAATAGCATAGACTCACAAATCATAATGAAAGAATTAATGAAAGGGCCTAACGAAAGAGGTAGAGAAGACTCTGAAAATGCCATTTCCGACGGTCTACAGACTCAAAATTTTCAAAATTTTACCGCTCGCCGCCAACCATGGTGGCGCCTCGTGGGAGTCGGCCCCCCTAAGTTTATCAAGCTTCCTACGCCCCTGAAGTTGCCATCGTACTTCGTAGGCTGAGGCGGTTAACTGGTTAACCGGAAAAGATCGGTTTTGCTTTGAGATCGGTTTTCCGGTTCCTTTCAGACGGTGGAAACCGAAAAACCGAAAAAAACGAAAAACCGATTCAAAGTTTTTCAGTTTAACTTATATTTTACATTCTTATCTGATGACTATGCCTAAAAGATGGACATAAGACGGGTTCACTGACATTTTGTCAGCAAGCACGTATGTTACCATTACTGCGCTGAAGCCACTTATTCACCGTTTGTCTACCGTCGAATTGGCTAGTCAAGATGGAGATCTCCCGTTGGCATGTCAACTGAAAACCGAAATTCTCCGTCGTTTGAAGTCGAAATATGTTGCAGAGGATCTCAAAGTTTTGATGAATGTTACTTCATTCCTTGATCCGAGGTACAAAACTGATTTCCTCACAACGGGCGAGTTGGTTCAGCAAGGCAGGACTTGTAAGCACTCCAGCACGAGCGCGGTTAAATCCTGGAAAGGTTGATATGCTCGTTTTTTTTGCTGAGAATTTGTAAACAAAAAGGCACTTGTATTAAGCGCCTTAGAATTTTACATTTTGATGTATAAAACTTTAACTAATTATAAATAATCAATGTTGGTTGCTACAATATATTTATTTATTGCTTCATAAAGTAAACACACATGTTGGTTTGATTTGGGTTTTTTTATTTCACAACAATTTAATTAATGCAGAAGATCGGTTATGTCGGTTTTACCGGTTTTTTCGTGACGGTTTTCAGTTCCGTTTTTTTTTCAAAACCGCCTCAGCCTCGTACTTCGTAAGACCTTACGATGCTAGGACGACGAGGACGATGACGGCAAGCAACATACATTTTATGATTAAAGAAAGTCACGGATAACTGACCATTATATTTGATATTTGAAGCTAGTTTAATGACTTCCAAAACGCCGCAGTACTGCTTCAAGATTGTAGTGTTTGTATTGAGGTCAATCTTAAGCAATAATTCTCATCTTTTGGTGAGTTGACGTCGTCCTGAAGACGTGAAAATGCTCAGTCTAAGTACTAGTGGCGTTGTAAAAAGAACGAGGACGCTGCTTCGTGAATATCAAAATATAGTTAAAATACAGTATAATATTGTTCTTCTGTGACTCTTTCGCAAAGGAATTAAAGAATGTGCTTACGCGGGACACGGTATTAAAATATAAATTAAAGGTTATTCAAAATCGAAAATGTTGTATCTGAAAAAGTCATACCGATACAATATTTTCTTTTATTAAACGTTTAAAGGTGGCTCCACACAGTTTCTTGAAAAATGGAAAATGCAGTTTGAGAGTCCAAAACACGTGCATAAACAATTCGGAAAAAGAATAAAACTAAATGTTATGCATAGTTAAACAGTCTGACAATCAAAAACTGTTATCGCATAAACAGTAACAGTTGTTGCTATGGCAACAATGACGTTTCAAAATGGCTGCCAATCCCTTCAAACTAATTTAATTCGAAAAAAACTTTGGTGACCCCCAATTTTTTTTTCATTAAAACTTTTCTTGAAGTATGAGTAATCAATAGGCCAATTTTAAAAAAATTCTGTAGAACGAATAATTTTTTTCCGGAAAAATCAAAGTGTATCAAGATGGCGGACAGTAATGAAAATACGAGCTCCTCATCTTGCGAAAATTCTCAACATACCAACGACGATACCATCTTGGAAACTCCAAAATCTACATTCTTTAATTTATATGTAGACGAATTGTTATGGCAGGGTGATTTAGATTCGTTAAAATCGTTCGTAGAAGTGGATCTACAACTAAACGGAAGATGGTCGTCGCCTAGAGGCGAAACTATAAAATTCAGCAACCCGAAATTTGGTTTGAAATGGCTTGGGCCAACGGAAAGAAAGTTAATAATCGTACAAGATAACGAGGAGAATCAACTACTCGCTACTCTGAAGAGCTACGCCACTCAAGCGGACGAAAACAATGAGGATAAAAGGAACAAATGCGAGCAATATACGAGCAAGCACGTGGTCATCGATGTTAACGCCGAAGACGACATCTGTGTCAACAAACAATCGAAATACGAAGACTGTGAGAACTTTCAAGATCAAGTCGTAAAGATAATGAATATACTCGCAGATATTCAATCTAATCAAGATAAAGAACGCCAAAATGCTTTACTGCGATGGGAAGAATCAGACGCGAAAATAAAATCTCTGCTCGAAGATAACAACAAGATGGCGGCCAAAATCGAATCCCTCACAGCAACGGTAGCAGAACTAACCATTGACAATAATGGAATAAAGCAAGTTCTCGATGTTAAACAAAATGAATGGCTTAAAGTGGAAGCAAAAGCTAGTTCATCAAAAAGCAAGTCTCCAACCTCAGACCCAATACAAACACAAAATCAATTCATAACCCTTAATGATGAAAATGATGAAAATGATGAAGATATTTATTCAATGCCAGAACCCCAAAATGAAGAAATCAAAGAAAGCATCAGCAGCCAGATTTATGATTATCGATCAAATGAAAAATTGAAATTTGAAAATTCAAAAAAAAAGAAAAGTGTATCAAAGCCAAAGGGGAAAAACAAAGCCCATACTGATGTCAAGAAAGAGAAACCATTCGGCAAACCAGGAAAGAAGATTCTAGTAATTGGTGACTCCATGGTGAAGCACATAGATCAGCAGAAAATCGAGAGAGCTGCAGGTTGCCAGTCAGTTGTCCATTCCTACAGCGGAGCACGAGTGGGGCAAATCAGTGCCAAGATTAAGGAAAACTGGTCCGAAGCACAAGAGTATGATACAGTGGTCCTCCATGTCGGTACCAATGATCTGGTATACAATGATGCTGAGAAGGTGGGAACACAGATGGATGGCCTTATTCAAGATCTGAAAAGTCACACAGAGAAGATCGCCGTGTCAAGCGTGGTCAAAAGGTATGATGGTCATGTTGCAGAAAGCAACATAACTCGTTTCAATTGTATAGTTAAAGATTTATGCACTAAGCATAATATCATCTTTTTAGATAATGATCAAATAGATAAGTCGTTCTTGAGTCAATCAAACCTGCACTTGAACCACATGGGTGATAGAGTGCTAGGGCGTAGTTTCTGCACTTACTTAAAATCAAATAGAATAAAAACTGCTGGTAATACACCAGTTGATACTCGTAGTAATTTTTTTCGCCAAGTTTATGGACATCAGAAGAGAGACTGGACTATGTATCTGAAACATGTAAGCCAAGTAATGAGGCATTAAATAGTAATAATTCCTCAAACAATGTGAGCAGCGATTTTTTCACCAGCCTTAACTCCATTCCCAATGAAAGAGGTTTTAAGATGGGTTTTTTAAACATTGTTAGTCTGCCCAAGAAAATTGATGAAATAAGGTATTCAATGTCAAACAAGTACATTGATCTTATTGCTTTCAATGAGACACGGCTTGATTCCAATATAACTGATAATATGGTACACCTTACTGATTACGATATTATTAGAAAAGACAGAACGAGAAATGGAGGTGGTGTTTGTATTTACTTGCGTAGCTCCATCAACTACAAAATAAGAAATGATCTAGTTCCCTCTGAACTGGAAGCTATTTGTGTTGAAATTATTAAGCCACATAGCAAACCATTTTTTGTTACAACAGTTTATAGACCACCCAATGCACTATCTGAATTCTTTGATCATTTTGAAAAATTGATCAAAGCTATTGATAATGAAAATAAAGAAATGTATATTCTGGGTGATCTGAACTGTGATTTACTAAAACCAGATAAGGAATCTAACATTCCTACAAAGAAAATTAAGTCATTGTACGAACTATATCAGTTATCACAACTGATAGATGAGGCTACTCGAGTGACTATGACAGCCACCAGTCTAATTGATCATATTGTTACAAATACACCAGAGAAAATTTCTGACTCTGGTGTCATTCACACAGGTATAAGCGATCATAGTTTAGTTTTTGCAATCAGAAAAATTTCTGTTATTAAAAAACAAGAAAATATTGTTGAGATGAGAAACATGAAAAATTTTGATGAAGAAAAATTTGTTGCGGAACTGCTGAAACAGCACTGGGAATATGTATATTTTTTTGCCGAAGACCCAAATACTATGTGGGAAATTTGGAAGAAATTATTCTTGGAAGTCTTAGACAAGCATGCACCACTTCAACACAAAAAACCCAAATCGAAAAAAGTCCCTTGGATCACAAGTGATATAAAGAAACTTATAAATACAAGGGATAAATTAAAACGAAAAGCCATCTTAACAAGCCTAGAAATTGATTGGTTAAACTATAAGATAACTAGAAATAAAGTAAATGTAGAGCTAAGGAATGCCAAAAAAGATTACTATTCCTCGAAAATAGCTGGTCAAAAATTCAATCCCAAAAATACCTGGAAAACTATAAACAACTTATTAGGTAGGCAAAACAAACCAACAGTGGTGAATGAACTAATACTAGATGAAAATAATTTAACAAATCCCCAAGATATTGTAGAGGGCTTTAATGATTATTTTTCAAATATTGGCCCTGATTTAGCTAGCAAAATTGATACTGCAAATTACAATTTTGAAACGTATACTAAAAATGCTAAATCAGAATTTGCTGCATTCCAGCCTGTTACTGTCAATAATGTCTGTCGTCTCCTACATGGACTTTCTAGCAATAAAGCCACTGGCATTGATAAGATTTCTTGTAAAATTATTAAAATAGCGGCACCTGCCATTTCAGATTCACTGACACTTATTTTTAATCAGGCTATTACTCTATCTTCTTTTCCTGATCAATGGAAAGTGGCTAGAGTAATACCAATGTATAAAACCGGCCAACGGAATATTCCAGGAAACTACAGGCCAATATCAGTTTTACCGGCCATTAGCAAAATTATGGAACGAATTCTGTATGATCAACTGTACAACTACTTAACAAAATTTGAACTTTTAAGCGATTCCCAATTTGGTTTTCGAAAATTTCACTCCACAGCTACTGCATTACTAGACTGTACCAATGATTGGTATGTGAATCTAGATAGAAAAATGTTTAACCTAGTAGTTTTAATTGACTTGAAAAAAGCATTTGATACTGTTGATCATCAAATTCTGTTGAGGAAATTAGAGCTTTATGGAGTTAAAGGACAAGCTCTAACTTTGCTCAAATCATATCTTACAAACCGAAATCAAAAATGCCAAGTAAAAAACTCTTTTTCATCAGAACGACTGATAAAGTGTGGCGTACCACAAGGTTCCATCTTAGGGCCACTATTCTTTTTGTTATATATTAATGATTTGCCTGAATGTCTTAATAAAACAAAACCTCGGTTGTTCGCCGACGACACAAATCTGACAGCTTCGGGAGATTCTATAACTGACCTTGAAGCTGCAGTAAATTCTGATTTAGAAAACCTTAGAAAATGGTTAATCGCCAATAAACTTAGCCTCAACGTAGCTAAGACTGAATTTATGCTAATTGGATCAAAACAAATGATGAAAAATATTTCCGATTACCATCCGAATGTTTTCATTGAAAATAAACAAATTAAGCAAGTTCATCAATGCAAAACTCTTGGAGTAACAATTGACCAGCATTTGTCTTGGAAAAGTAATACTGAAAATATTTGCAAAAAAATAACAGCAGGAATCTCTGCTATTCGTCGGGTCAAACCTTTTGTTGATAAAGATACACTCATTTCGATATATAACGCTATTGTTCGGCCATACTTTGATTACTGCTGTGAAGTATGGGATGTGTTTGGTGAATCACAATCAAAACGACTCCAAAGACTCCAAAATAGAGCTGCTAGAATTATCTTGAACATGAGCAATGACATAAATCACTCTATTGCTCTACGTGCATTGGGCTGGGAGCCACTCAAAACAGAAAGGAAGAAAGCTAAGGCGAAAATGATGTATAAAGTATTAAATAAAATGGGTCCCAAATCACTCACTAATCATTTTTCATACAAAATTGAGAAAATAAACTACAACCTTCGGGACATTTCAAGTGGCCTTAGCTTACCAAAACCGCATACAAACAATATGAAAAATAGTTTCATGTATGACGGAGCATACCTTTGGAATTCTATTCCAAAGGAAATTAGGGAAAGCAAAACTCTTTCTTCCTTTCGAAATAAAATCGCTGCTCACATCATTGACATAGAGTAATAAGTAAATTGATGTGCCTGTAAATATCCTAATAACGTTCTTATCATGTAAATAATTTAATATTCTACCTTTTTAAATTTAAGTTTCTTGTAAATAGCTCTAAATAATTTTCTACATGTATCATTTTTCTATTTTTGCACACGCCCCTTGTGGAAATCAGCTTCGGTTGACAAGGTCAGCGTGTATAAATAAAGATCCTACATACTACATACTACATACATACATACATGTTCGCTAATTTTTTAAAAGTTTGGATCTACAGAATTTTTTTTAAATCGGCCTACTGATTACTCATACTTCAAGAAAAGTTTTAATGAAAAAAAAGTTGGGGGTCACCAAAGTTTTCTTCGAATTAAATTAGTTTGAAGGGTAATTGGCAGCCATTTTGAAACGTCATTGTTGCCATAGAAACAACTGGTGCTATTTAGTTGGTAACAGTTTTTGATTGTCAGACTGTTTAACTATGCATGACATTTAGTTTTATTCTTTTTCCGAATTGTTTATGCACGTGTTTTGGACTCTCAATCTTGTATTTTCCACTTTTCAAGAAACTGTATGGAGCCACCTTAAACATGCACACGAAGTGTAGTGTTATATACCAACTTAAATATATGAAGTGTAGTATTAGATTCACTGTTATTACTATATGTCTATAAAGTTTATCGTAGCTCAACTATGCATATGTTGCAAACTTGTGATGTCGACTAATTATCTACATTGTCAATTTGTCATCAATGCAAATCATGGCATCATACAATCTTCTTTTGCTGTTCCTCTGCATGTGGGATGCAGGAGAATGGAAGATGAGTTGCAGCTGCAAACCTTCCGACTTCTTCAGTTTTATAGCCCAGGACATCGTCTTCACACCAAGACTTGAAAGTTGAAAGTTTTACTTTGTTTCCTTTGTAGCCACTCAATGACACCATCGGGATTACAATTATGATTTTAAAATAATTTACATTTCTAAAGCCCTTCGTCAAAGGCCTTCA
The DNA here is from genome assembly GCA_964035015.1 of Corallium rubrum. Classification (NCBI taxonomy): domain Eukaryota; kingdom Metazoa; phylum Cnidaria; class Anthozoa; order Scleralcyonacea; family Coralliidae; genus Corallium; species Corallium rubrum. Next base: position 7,708,038 of record OZ036014.1, read on the forward strand.
ATCTGGTGCCATTTTGTTTGAGAGCACATGGTTGAGAAGCATAGTTGGAGTCCCAGTACTAATACTCAGCTACAAGCCCACAACACGATCGGAAATTGTGGCTGTCAATGGGGACCTAATCTAGGCTGACCTGTTTTAGCTGCGCATGTGTAGAACGAATATCTTGTGTGTAAACATCATCAATACACAGCTGACAGGAGCGAGGACACCTCGAGCTCAAAGTCAAACATCTTCGCTCAAAATCATCACTCGCCCATAATTCTTCCATGAATGGATAGCACAAAGGTTGGGCTTGCCATAGAATATGGTTTGTTGACAACTCGTTGAATTTTCGCGATGTACGAACCCATTACCCTTCTCAAATTCATCAATTTCAAATGTCCTCAGAACTCACTTGAGCCAGCACGCATGTGGACTGCGAACTGCCCCATGAAAGTGGCTGATTTCTGATCATGTATCGCCCAAGAATGGGCAAACATCGAAGCTTTATATGGCAGTGTTTTCCGTAATTCACTTCTGATTTTTACAGTGTTTTTGAAGACCTAATAGGACTTTATTATAAGAAATTCAAGGTGCTCGATTTTCCAGCTCGTTGCCCATTTTCAGGGGTATTTTACGAGCGTGAGTGCACTGCACTCCTTTACCGGAGAGCCCTGCCTACATTAGCTTATACAGATATAATTCTACATCTTACCTTGAGTAAAAAATGTTTTCTTAAGTGCATCATGGATCACTGGTAAAACTTCTGTTTTAAGGTTGACCAGTCGACCTGAAACCAGAGGAGCTCGGTAAAAACCAAGGACTCTAAATTAAGATAAAGGTATGACCTCAAGTACATGTCATATGACTACCATGCTCATGTCACATGACCTCAAGTATGTCACATGACTACCATGTTCATGTCACATGACATCATGTACATGTCACACGTACATGTCATATGACTACCATGTTCATGTCACGTGACCTCAAGTACATGTCACATGACTACCATGTTCATGTCACATGACATCATGTACATGTCACACGTACATGTCATGACTACCATGTTCATGTCACATGACCTCAAGTACATGTCACATGACTACCATGTTCATGTCACATGACATCATGTACATGTCACACGTACATGTCACATGACTACCATGTTCATGTCATATCATTGACTACCATGTTTATATCACATGACTCAACTAACAACACTATAGTCTAAATTGTTAATGGTCTAAAAACATTAAGTTAACCCAGATTATTCTAACACTAAAATATCAACTAAATCGATCATTTGTTCTTACCTGTCAAGATGGAATGCAGCAATCTCTCCACTGTGTCGATCATAACCATCAAATGGTTTCCCCTTTATCACAAAATTTCTGTCATATCTGTCAGACCACAAAATATGTAATTGAAAATAAATGTGACATTAAAATAATACTATTAATAGTGAATACCGTATCTCTGAAGAGCTTGCTGGCAAATACTGTAATATGACAAGAATTAAATCATCTCTGTGGCTTAGAAAAGCTTTCAGATCACCCAGTCCCACCAGAAATCAAACCTATTAACCTATTATTATTGGGATGCCCAGTTATTTATTGACTTTAGTTTACAGTACAGTACAGTATAGTTATATTGGATATTTCTCCATTTATGGTACTGTAAACCAATATTAGATATTTAACCTTTCACAGTATACATGTACTGATATATTAGTGTATTTCCCAACTGCCCATGTCATTCATCCAGCCCAACTGCCATCCCTGAAAGCTCATGACTAATCTTACTAAACCCACCAACCTTTTTGGCTTAAAAACAGTTCTTTGATTTCCCTCCAAGAACATAGAAGCCTTGAGTTGACTACCCCTGTAGCCTACACCAACGTCAACAATAGCAGCAGTCCTCAGAGCTTTCAAAATGGCTTTCACTTGAAGCAATCCAAGGGTTCCGTTTGAACTAACTCTTGTCTCTGTTACCATTCCCTTCCATACTTCCCAAGGATTGTCAATAACGACCCTTTCAGTCGTCTTTGGTATTAAGACAGTGGGCTGCTCAGTAGCAACAGTTCGTACGGTCGAGGTATAAAATTCCTGGTCTACCTTCGTTGTCTTTGATCTCTTGTCGTTTTCAAGACTAGTACTCTGTCCCTTGTCTTTCTCAAGACTATTACTCTGTCGTAGTGTTCTCAATACCTTCGTATTTTCGTGTCGATGATCTAAATTGTTCAAATCGAACGCGCTGTCAAGTAACAAAGCGTGTAGCAAATTCTCTTCGCGGTTTTCAACCACAGGATACTTTCGACTTGAAGACGATCTGTACCTAATCCATAAGTAAGGAATGCCGATCATGACCACGCACAAGATAGCTAATACACGCTGTTTGAATTTCATCATCACGCCAAGAACTAGACTCGACCATTTGGACTACAAAATACTAAAATAAATAAGAAATAAATAAATGAACTGCAGGTATTTTCTTTTTCAAAATTAGAACGTGGCGGAACTCTGCTGGCAACGCTAATCGCGGGCGAAACTCGAAACCCTATTATTCATGATTACAGTGATTGATTGATTGATTGATTGATTGATTGATTGATTGATTGATTGATTGATTGATTGATTGATTGATTGATCGATCGACTGATTGCTTGCTCGATTGCATGACTGACTGACTCTGACTGACTGACTGACTGACTGACTGACTGACTGACTGACTGACTGACTGACTGACTGACTGACTGACTGACTGACTGACTGACTGACTGACTGACTGACTGACTGACTGACTGACTGACTGACTGACTGACTGACTGACTGACTGACTGACTGACTGACTGACTGACTGACTGACTGGCAGGCTGGCTGGCTGGCTGGCTGGCTGGCTGGCTGGCTGGCTGGCTAAATAAATAAATAAATAAATAAATAAATAAATAAATAAATAAATAAATTAATTAATTAATTAATTAATTAATTAATTAATTAACAAATAAAAGGAAGAAAAAGGGGAAAGGAAAGAAAAATCAAATAGAAAAGTGAATGAATGATAGAATACACGAATGAATGACAGAATGATTAATGAATGAATGAATGAATGAATGAATGAATGAATGAATGAATGAATGAATGAATGAATGAATGAATGAATGAATGAATGAATGAATGAATGAATGACAGAATAAGTGAATGAATGATAGAATAAATGAATGAACGATAGAATAAACGAAGGAATGATAGAATAAATGAATGAATGATAGAATAAAGGAATGAATGACAGAAAAAATGAATGAATGATAGAATAAATGAATGAATGATAGAACAAATGAGTAAATGATATGTGATCGGTCAGTGACCTGCGTATCCGCGTGCCCGATATTTCCAACCTCCCTAAAAACTCCACGGCCCGCGGACAGCTACAAGATCACAAAATGGCGGCATCCTTGCGTAATTTTATCAAAAGATAGCTTTGGGAATTTACGTTCTTATACAATGAGTCAATGACATGAACAGTTTGCTGAGAAGTAGAGGTAAGGATTGTTCAAGTATTGAAATTATGCGCTTGCTTCTTTAATACATGGACTCACTTTAATACCAAGTGGCCTGTGACTGATATTTAACCAACGATGACTTGATATTAATGGCTAATATTATACCCCCTCTCTCGCGACACTCGCATTGTCGTTGTTGTGAAGGGGGAACCCTCTCAATCGTCAAGGGAAGACCTTTCAGCAATGTTGTTACTGCAAAATGATAATGATGGTGCCTGGTGGTGACAATGACAAATTTATGATATAAATTATGACAATGAAGATACTGATGGTGATAATGATGATGGTGGTGGTGGTGATGGTAATATCTTGAGGATGTTCGTGATGATGTTCATAATGAGGATATTGATGTGGTGATGATGACGATGATGATAATAGTGGTGATAGGGCTGATCACTGATCTATAGAGGTCAAATTGATGATTGTGAATGAAGATAATAATGGTGATGATAGGGATAATCATGGTATAGAAGATAATTAACATGATGAAGATAGTGGGAATAATTATGAGGAAGATAGTGATAATGATGAATGATTGTAAGAGAGAAAATTTTATGATGATGATGTTGATGACAATGATGTTGATGATGATGACAGCAATGATACATGTTATTATTATAATCATGTTCATCATTAGTATTTACCTTATCTTCCTAGGTTTTCAGTGGGTGTTAAAGTTATTCAGGACGAGTCGTGGATCCATTTTCCACTATCTTGCCCTCCTGACTGTAGTCGTAATAGTGATTTTCCTACTGAGAGAAAGTCGAAACAACGAGTTAACAGTTGGTGGTGCATTGAACACAATTTCTTTTGGATACGTTAGAAGTAGAGCCAAAACAGCATTGGGGCAGCAACTTCGACTCCTTGCTATAAATTTAGCAGAACTACAACATGATCTGGACACTTCCAAACATGAATTCCATAAGTTAGGGGAACAGGTCGATGTTGTGAATAGCATAATACGAACTGTACAACATGTTGACTTTGGAGTCAAGAATTCAGTAAATTCCTCAGGACAAAGACCACAAAAACAAGAGGTTTGCCATGAGAAGTTTCTTGGGAGAGGTATATTATTAGTTCCACCAGGAAGTTATGTTTTCACCTGTCTGTCTGTCTGTCTGTCTGTCTGTCTGTCTGTCTGTCTGTCTGTCTGTCTGTCTGTCTGTCTGTCTGTCTGTCTGTCTGTCTGTCTGTCTGTCTGTCTGTCTGTCTGTCTGTCTGTCTGTCTGTCTGTCTCAGGCCCGCACAGAGACTAAAGTGGGCCCAGGCAAAATAAAGAATTGGGGCCCCCCTTGCAAAAATTTTGCATGCCATTTTGCAGCATTTATAATTAGGGGGCCCTCTTGAGCTGGGGGCCCAGGACAAATTGCCCCAGTTGCCCTCCCCTCTGGGCGGGCCTGGTCTGTCTGTCTGTCTGTCTGTCTGTCTGTCTGTCTGTCTGTCTGTCTGTCTGTCTGTCTGTCTGTCTGTCTGTCTGTCTGTCTGTCTGTCTGTCTGTCTGTCATATCATAGACCAAGGACCAACTGACCAAGCTATTAAATATAGTGAAATGAATGTACATAGCATGCTGTGTAGGCAGTGTTGAAGCAACAATTGAAATTTAGTAAAGTTAGATATACATGTACTGCAGTGCCGAAACAGAAAACGTATAGGGTAGTCTGTTTTTGTTGCCTGAACAATGCTATAACAACTTGTTGACATATGTGAACAACATATGAACAACATTGTTCATCATCGTTTCAACAAGTTGTTACTGCTTGAGTGCTTGATGAAACAACAACCGTTGTTCATGTATGTTGTAACAACCGAAGAACGTGTTGATACATCAACCATGTTCACCATTGTTGTAACATTGTTGTTCATCGTTGTTATTTCATCGTGCTGTTACAACATGTTGTATCATGTGCGAACGTTGTTGGCTATAACAAATGTGCTGTTTGAACAACTTGTTCATGACTGTTGATTTATCTGTGAACAAGTTGTTTGAACTATAAGTGAACAACTTGTTCACGGCAGGCAGCACAACATTGTTCATGCCCATTGACAACCGTGAACAAGTTGTGCGTTTTTGCGCGTGTAGTGAGTTAGCTTGGTTTATTGTGGGATGGCTTGTTTCCCTTTAACGTATTTCTGCCTGAGCTGGCCAAAAGACCAAAAACATTCCCTCTGTCTAACACCAGCCGATTTTACTCATTAATTAAAGGGAGAACCCTCAGACATCCTAGGCAGCAATGGATGCTTATATCACTTGTGGGGTTTTAACGTATTTGAATAGAGCAAAAAAAGTTAGTTAATAAGTTATTTTGCCGTTTTTGATTTACTTTAATAGTTTCTGAGATATAAGCCTTTAAACATGCCAATTTCGGCTTTTCACCAAAAATTTTCGTTGTCCATTTTTAAGCACGGGAGCCTGGGACTCAGGAACCTAAGCCGACCGTCTTCTTAGTTGGAACTTGTGCGTACTAGAAAACGGGTGTGAGCTCAACGGACATTTTTGAGAATTGGCATGTTCAGAAGCCAATATGTCAGGAACTATTTGACTAAATCAAAAACGGCAAAATAACGTATTAACTAATTTTTTCTGCTCTATTCAAATACGTTAAAACCCCACAAGTGATATAAGCGGATTGCCCTCTAGTTAATAATAATATTATTTGGTTTATTAAGGTTTGGGATTTGCTCATGGTGACTGCAAAGAATTTGTGCCCATGGATCAACTGATAACTTTATTGATGTACGCACCAAAAGAGTTCTCCAAACCTGCGATGAGTTACCTAGAAATGATGCAAGGAGTGGAAAAATACTACCCTGACACTCAAGTTATTTTGGCAACCTCAAAACCTTTGCCAGAGGTGACAACTTCTGCAGTATCAAAATTGAATATCAAATTCAAGAACCATGTTACTGGAAATACCAAACAAGGAAGAATATGGTCAAAACTTTTAGCTCAAGTGAGCACACCTTATGTCCTGATCGCTCCTCGTATAACTCACTTTGACGACGACACTGACTTGTATCGTTTGGTCCGGATGTTGAGTTATAACAATGACGTAGCTGTTGCAGGAGGGAGTTATCGCAATCTCACAGCACAGTGGGACCTTGGTTGTCGACAGGTGTCATTTAATTATTGGACTGCGAAATATTCATCTGGTTATTACAGATCATTCAATGATTGCGTTGTGTGTGATTACTTGCCTGGACCATTTGCAGCAAAAACTAGAGTATTGAAAGAGCTGGGGTTTGATAGCAGGTGAGCCAACACAGCTGGGAGAGTGGTAAAGGGGGGGGGGGGGGTGTACGGATCACGTTTCACGGGAAATAAAAGTCATTTCTCATTTCACGGATAAGAAAACTGCCATTTCACGTCTCACAAAATATTACGGGAACGTTTAATCAACTCTGTGACAATTATTCACAGAAGGGGATTGAAGCTCATATTCGTCATAATCAGGGGCGAATTTAGGATTTTGAAAACGTCAGTCAAAGCACTGTGGTCAAAGTTTTGGTCCACAGTTGTAGGGGGCATGGTTTTTGAAATTGGGGTCTCTAAAATGGCATTTCCCGCGATCTGACAGCAGATTTGAACAAATTAAACTTATAATCTTAAAAATTATAAAATACGTAATGCTTAATCACAGTTCACGACAACTTCAGTAATTTATTCTCATTTCACGGACAATTATTATCGACAATCACGGCTGACGGATGGAATACAAATCACGTTTCACGACACAAAATTCCGGCATTTCACATTGCACAAGAAAATGTATTGGCAATTCACGGCTCACGAAATTTACCACCCTCTGGGAGGTTCGATGTTGACTGATTGGGTTATCTAAGTGTAGTGACCAATGAAGGGATGAACTTTATCTAGAGAGAACAATTTAGATATGACTGATAGCAGGGCGTGAAATTTGAATTTTTGGGCAGTATCCAAGTGAGATATCAGGTTTCTGAATTTGGTATCCCTCCTTGAAATCTAGTATCCCACTTTTGAATACTAAAGATCTCAGCTTGAAATATCTAAAATTAACTACAACATTTATATTATATACGTTACGTTACATTATAAGACGTTACGCTACATTGTAAGGCGTTACGCTACATTATAAGACGTTACGTTACATTGTAAGACGTTACGCTACATTATAAGACGTTACGCTACATTGTAAGACGTTACGCTACATTATAAGACGTTACGTTACATTGTAAGACGTTACGCTACATCGTAAGACGTTACGCTACATTGTAAGACGTTACGCTACATTATAAGACGTTACGCTACATTGTAAGGCGTTAGGCTACATTCTAAGACACTACGGCTACATTGTAAGACATTACGTTACATTGTAAGACGTTATACGTAATGTTTACAACACGAGCGGCCGTGTTGTATTGAATATACAATCACGAGCCGAAACGTGTTGTATTGAATATACAATCACGAGCCGAAGGCGAGTGATTGTATATTCAATACAACAAGGACGCGAGTGTTGTAAACAGCTTGTGAAATGAATAAATAGTAAAAATCCCTTTGGGATATTGAGATGCTAATTTGCTAATTAGTTACAAGCACTAGTGGTTGTATCAGAAGAGTATACATCCACTAGTGGTTGTAACTAATTAGCATCATTGGTTTTAGTTTGTATGGGGTTTACAGGGGTAACATGTGACGTAATTTCTGAAATTGGATTGGCTGCAAAACTCATGAATTAGTAATGAATTTCACAAGCTATATTATAAGACGTTACGCTACATTGTAAGATGTTACGCTACATTGTAAGACGGTACGCTACATTTTAAGACGTTAAGGCTGATTTCCAGTCAGTGGAGTATTGCGAGCGGGCGGAATTTTTCTTTGTCTTGTGAGCACTCGAGCGGAACTAATCTGATTCAGAGCACAAAAGACAAAGAAAAATTCCGCCCGCTCGCAAAATTCCACTGACTGGAAATCAGCCTTTACGCTACATTATAAGACGTTACGCTACATTATAAGACGTTACGCTACATTGTAAGATGTTACGGTACATTGTAAGACGGTACGCTTCATTATAAGACGTTACGCTACATTATAAGACGTTACGCTACATTATAAGACGTTACGCTACATTGTAAGACGTTACGCTACACTGTAAGATGTTACGCTACATTATAAGACGTTACGTTACATTGTAGGACGGTACGCTACACTATAAGACGTTACGCTACATTATAAGTCGTTACGCTACATTATAAGACGGTACGCTACATTATAAGACGTTACGCTACATTGTAAGATGTTACGCTACATTATAAGACGTTACGTTACATTGTAAGACGGTACGCTACATTATAAGACGTTACGCTACATTGTAAGATGTTACGCTACATTATAAGACGTTACGTCATATTCTGTGGCTGTGCGCTATCGAAATTTTTAAGTTAAGGCTTCTAGTATCCAAAACGAAAATCTAGTATCCCGTGGATATCGGGATACTGCAAATATTAAGCCCCACTGATAGGGTTATCGAGTATAAATAAAGATAGTTTACCCTGGTTTCCTCCTATAATAACACTGGACCAATGAGGGATGGTCCTTACTGGACGTCTAGGGAGAACAGTTTAGGTATGGCTGATAGGGTTATCCAGTAAAAATAAAGTTAGTTGGTTTCAAGTTCTGAATCCATGTGCTGTCTTTTACTTTGTCTAGCGATACATTTCACGACCTCTTCTGGCGCCTAAAGTACCAAGGAATGACCAACAATGTTGCACTGGTGTGCTCTGATGTCATGTTCAACATCGACACACCATCAGCAAAGGACAACGATTATACAAATTTTGCAGACAAACATGAAATTAAGAAAATGATTGAACCGGATGGCAGAGTTCGTTGGTATGGTTGCAAACGTGGTTTTTCTCACACCAAAGGGAAATCTTGTTCATGGCTAGATGGTATGGGTGCCCCGCCGTGCGATCTTTACAATCTTGGAGAAGCCATTAGGTTTACAATGACAGCATGCGAAGAAGCAAATATAATTTGTGAATATGCGGCAGGAACTGTTCTAGGTAAACTTATCAACAGTATAGTGCAGTACTAAACACGTATAATATGGTTAAGTTTTTAGCTGGGCAGACGCACAAACATGATGTATAGTACATCTAATGGCATGCCCTTTGCATGGCTATACATACATGTACCATATCATATGTCATTCCATATACAGTATGCCATGTATATATGGAAATGGATACGGGCCTGGCATAATAGAATGGCATGCCAGCATATATACTGTATGGAATACATGGCATACATGTATAGGGAGGGAATGGCATATATGGAGTGGCATATACTGTGTAGATTGGCATATAGCATGGCATATATGGAATGGCATGGTATATGCAATAAAGAAATACCAAATGGTTTTCCGTGTTTGGATGCTCTGATCCAAACACGCGGGAAATTGCGAGACTGGAGAAAAGCGTAACAAAACACGAGCCGTAGGCGAGTGTTTTTAGCTTTTCGAAAGTCGAGCAATTTCCCAAGTGTTTGGATAAGAGTCTCCAAACACGGAAAAAAACATTTGGTATTTCTTTTATAAAATAATCACAAGTGAATATGAAAAACTGTCCGACATTTTCAAAAAATCGTTTTGGCGGGAATTTTCCTGTTTGGATACTCTGACCCAAACACGGCAATTGACCAATCAGGGCTCGCGTAGTATACATGTTATTTTATAATGGAATATACTGTATGGAAATATGGTATTACATGTATATGGAATGGCATATACTGTATAGAATGGTATAGTATATGGAATGGCATATACTGTATGGAATGGTATATAGCATGGCATATATGGAATGGCAGATACTGTATGGTTTATAGCATTGCATATATGGCATGGTACAGTATATGGAATGGCATATACTGTATGGTATATAACATTGCATATATGGCATGGTACAATATATGGAATGGCATATACTGTATGGAATGGTGTACAGCATGGCATATATGGAATGGCATATACTGTATGGAATGGTATATACCATATAGCATGGCATATATGGAATGGCATGGTTATGGAATGGCATGGTTATGGAATGGTATATAGTGTATGGAATGGTATATTGTAACATGGTATATTGTAACATGGCATATATGGAATGGCATACAGTACAGTATATGGAACGGTGTACAGTATATGGAATGACATACACCATTCCATATCCATCAACATGCCTTATATGTGTCATTTTATATTGTGCATATTATATGTCACTTCATATTATGCCAATCCATATATCATATGCCATCCCATTCCATTTATGCCAGTGATGCACCATGTTTTACAGCCACCCTAACACAGCTCTATTTATCTTTAATTTCTAGGTGCTGTAAAGTTTGGGTCAGTCATCCCATGGGAGAAAGATGCTGACATTCATTTCTACGCAGGCAACTTCACTGCATTCGCCAAACTCAAGACCAAGTTTGAAGCTGCTGGCTTCAAGTTTGACGTAGACAGTTCGGAATATCGCTGCTGTGTCCGAGGTCGTGCATCAGGCGGTAAATTTGAAGTCCGTACAACCAAGTGGCATGTCTCTCTTTACGGTCGACACACACTCGAGGCAGGAGATATGTTGGAGAACCACAAGTTACCAACTAAAGTACCAATGGCTGGTGCCTGGGTGACCACACCTCGTAACCCAGGGCTTTTCGCACGTAATCATTACGTGTACGAATACTTCCGTCATTCTGAACACCATGGGGGAGATTCATTTTACGAAGCTGGATCGTTTAAGAAGTGTCCCGAACCAGGTCACTCGGCTTGTCTCGATCAATATTTGGCTGATGGAAATATGCAGTTTTTAGACTATGTTCCATAGCTTATTCATGATTCCATCCCAAATCTCTTGCAGCACGAGGAGGAGATGTGAGGAGTCAGTGATGGGATCAGATGGAGACAACTGGCAGACCAGAGATCAACAATAAAAATGCAAGCGCCTTATGTACCAGTACGGTATCCACAGCCACTTGTGTTACTGTTTTGATCACTGAATCCACCAATCTCGTTCCAAAAGCCTAGTACTTGTTTTCCAGACAGCAGAGTTGGGCAATGGTGCACCCAAGATGCGTCACTAGCACCCCTTGCCACCACTGATCTCAATAAAGCTGGATAGGACATGGGACCGAATTTAGCGTGCCAGTTGTATGATGACGTGACCACTACATAAGATGGCCGCCACTAAAGTTCATAGTTTTCGTAGATTGAAAGCAGACAAGAGTTATTTTAAGAAAATTTAAACGAATGTAAGGACACAAGAAGTACTCAATAAGGTTTAACTCATTCCTGTCCGGGGGCTTCCCCAGAGGTGAATAAAATCGTCTGGCGTTAGCCAGAATAAAATACTAAAGACCAATTCGGACAAGAAAGAGTTAAGAAGCTAATTTCTTGCATTTGTTTCTATTACCGAGCTGCAAAACCTTTAAATTTCGTTGTTTTTCTTCAGTGCCGACGACAAAGAAATTTTATGATAATATAAACTGAAAATAAATCTAATGAAGAATTCAATTCCAAGTCTTAAATTGTACCTTTTATAGTAATCTTAATGCCTTAACAATATCTCGTGTTGTGTACTTGCCTTTTTTTGGCTGTATTTGTTATTAAACAATGAAAACTGTAAAACGAACCGCCATCTGTTGTTTGCTTTACGGCTTTTCCGACTCCCCCGGCACAGAGTACTTAATATTCTTTCCTCTGGATAATCTGACCGTGCTGACGTCAAGATTGCTTATGCCATGTCAACTTTGGGATTGGGAACAAGTTCTAAGGCCGCAATGCGTCATATGTTCCACTACGTAAGATGGCGGCGACTGCCACGAAATGTTTGACTGCTGGCCATAGGGAATGGCCTATCCAGTTTATTTAGAGATCAGTGCATGCCACCCCTGAGAACAGAGAGCAGTGAGATCTACAGTACATAGTCAATATGGTGAATATTCAAATAGTGAATTATCTTCCTTACTAATTCACAATTGCCCTGAGTGCACCCCTAACGCTTGAACATTCCTAAAAAATGCGAAGCAGTTCTACAAAAAATTGCGAAGATCATTTTGGAAAAATGTAGCGTAACGACTAACGTAGTATCGTCTCACATGTACCGTAACAACTCAAAACACAACGTAACATGAACTTCTTAGAACGTAAGGTAACATTTCAGAACGTACTTTAGAGTGACTTCTTAGAAGCGCAGCGCAACTTTTCTGATTGCATCTTAACTTCTTTGAACGAATTAGGATAAATTCTGAACATAGCATAACTTTTCTGAATGTACATGTAGCGTAATTTTGCATAACGTGGCATAACTTCTTTAAATGCAGCAGTATTGTTGAAAACAATTTTTATTTATAATAAAAAAAAATAAAAAAATCCATGCGGCATGAAAAACGGATGCGGGTGCTGATGATAATTATCAATTATTGGACGAGTCTGAGCAAAATATCATGATTTGTCAGTGGCGAGCTACTAGTTATTTGCCGATGCCGAAGGCAGAGGCAAATAACTAATAGCGAGACGCTGACAAATCATGATACTTTGCGATAGACGAGTTCAATAATTGATTTATCATTCACAAAATACTTTAAACAAATTTGAAATGCCTGAAGTAAGAAATCGCCACTCTTCTCTCTGTCTTCGGCATACTAAAATCTTCGTAAAACTTACTTTTTGTTGGCACGAGTCTTGCTTTTTATCTCACTAAAACTTCCTTTTCACTATTTCTTTTCTGAAGTACATTGTCGTCAAGGATGCTTCCAAATACTCTCGATTATTTCCTCGGATAGCTGAAGAACTAGCCGCCATGTTTACGAAAATTGTTTGCCGACAGCAGCGTTATCGCTAGTGCGCATGCTCATAAAATTATTTGCAGCAGAAAATTATTTGCACTGTTATTTGCAGGTAAATTAACCAATCAGAATACGGGATAGAAACAAAATGAATGATAAACTGGTATATTTTTTTAAATGGCCTTAGTTATCCAATCAAAACACTTCCTAATATGGATGTGCCAATAAGTAACTCTGGATGTATAAATGTTTATCCTTAACAATGGTCGAGAGATGGGCTACCTACAGGCTACAGCCTACGTGCATTTATTTTTTATATTATGTATTATAAAATAACAGGTATGCTACGCACACTCTGATTGGACGAGAGCCATTTTCACTCAGAGTACAGAGACACGTTTGACGTCATTTTCATTTTATATTGTACAACGCGTGCTCTGTTTGGTTAAATCTCACGTAATCACTGGTGTATTTATTTGATTACGCCATCATTCGTCAGCTGAGTCTCAGTCACTTTGGTGGCTTCTCCTTGGTTTTTTACCTCGTAAAACGGTTAGTTATTTTATAAAACAAATAGAAAATCGCTTTTGTGACTCTGTACTGTGATACAAACACGAATGACGCAATTTCAACCGGAAAAAATGTGTGAAAACACTCGGCTTCGCCCCGTGTTTCCACTAGGCATTTTTTCCGGTTGAAATCACGTCATTCGTGTTTGTATCACAGTACAGAGACACGCAAGCGATTTTCTATTTGTTAAATATAATATATATTATATATATTTTTATAATATATATTAAATACAAAAGTTCAAGTATTTACCCTAATAAATGAAAACCCGACATATTAGCTTTCTGACAAGGGTATTTATCAAGAAAAAACAGGACGAAAATCAAATTTATCAACATGAAACATGTCAGAAAGCTTGCACGTGTATTTAAAACTAGTCATTTAAAATAAACACCGAATTCTGTTCGTAGCGAGTTTGTTCATTGACTTTAACCAAAGGAACTAAACTATACAAGTATCTTACCCTTAATAATTTGTATCCCATTCATTTGGTAGCTGTTTCTGCGCTGTGATATCATTTCTTGTCATGTTGTAAAATTCAAATGCAACCACTGCAAGCTCGACGCCATCTTGGTCAGCAGGGTTGCGATCGTAGGCTCAGTTACCTGGATCTTTAAATTTAAAAATGTTACGCACGCCGTGATTGGTCGGCACATTTCTCTATACGACAGAATATCTTACTTTATAACAATCTCGTTCCCAGAGCCCACGTTCCCCTTACCCAGCGGGCGGGAAACGAGAGACTCTGGGATAATCCGTTCACGCCATCACAGGATTCTTGTTATCCGGAAGAAGAGTTATAGAGTTCACTGTGTTCATCAGCCAATGAAATATCGATGTGAAACGGATTATCCCAGTCTCTCGTTTCCCGGGTGGGGAACGTGGGCTCTGGGAACGAGATTGACTTTATAAAAGAAATAGACATCCTATGTTTATATTTAACAAATAAAACATATCGCTCCTGTGCATATGTACTCTTATAAAGGCACGTTTGACGTCATTTGAACACGAAAGAAGTTGAGTAGAGGCATGGGGCGATAGCCGAGTGCCTTTACACTTCTTTCGTGTTCAAATGACGTCAAATGTACCTTTATAAGAGTACATATGCACAGGAGCGATATGTTTTATTTGTTTTATAAAATAAGAAGAGGAAAAATCAAACTAAAAGTGAGGTAGTTTAGGAATTTGGCGGGCTTTTCCGGCCAGCTGACGCCATTCTACGTCATTCATGATCTATGTTCTCTTATAAATGCACGGAGCCCAGCCAATCAGAGCGTGCGTAGAGGGCACCTTATTTTATAAAACCTGATGCAAATACTTGAATGAGTTTGGAAGTATTCGAGGGGATAAAGGACTGGGTGGCTAATCATCCTTACTTGCAGCCAGCGGCTGAATTACGAAGGACGCAGATCAACGTGGCCGTGTCGAGGCATATCAAATACAATACAATACCTTTAGCGGTATATACTAGAGAAAATTTCCGAAATCCAGTTTCAGAAACAAGAGTTTCCAGTGCATGTTGAAAAGTGTCCAAAACTTTGTTTCAGGAACCAAGTTTCCTTGATTAGAACACTGTTCTATTTTTGAACCAAATTTCGGAACTTTATCGAAAATACGTTTCAGAAACTTTGTTTCAGTGTATACCGGGCTTTACAATAACTACAATTTTATTTAGCGTGGTCAAATTATATCAAGTTGTATAATGGTTGTATACAGATCAGTGGGTCAAATGCATTTGGCTAATCCAGCTAGTTTACAGGCATGCCACTATTTATTTAATTAAGTAATATAAATATTTTTAAATTTTAAATTATAGTCATTAAACTATTGCGAACCATAATAATATTTATAATTAGTAATAAATATAAAAAGTAAGTAAGTAACTGTAACCAAACAAGCAAGGAGGGAAGGATGGAAGGAACAGAGGGAGGGAAGGAAGGGAGGAAGGAGAAGGAAGGAAGGAAGGAAGGAAGGAAGGAAGGAAGGAAGGAAGGAAGGAAGGAAGGAAGGAAGGAAGGAAGGAAGGAAGGAAGGAAGGAAGGAAGGAAGGAAGGAAGGAAGGAAGGAAGGAAGGAAGGAAGGAAGGAACGAAGGAAGGGAAGGAAAGGAAAGGAAGGAAGGAAGGAAGAAAAGAAGGAAGGAAGGAAGGAAGGAAGGAAGGAAGGAAGGAAGGAAGGAAGGAAGGAAGGAGGGAGGAGGGAGGGAGGGAGGGAGGGAGGGAGGGAGGGAGGGAGGGAGGGAGGGAGGGAGGGAGGGAGGGAGGGAGGGAGGGAGGGAGGGAGGGAAAGAAGCCTGAAGTTATTTGTTTCTCTAACAATAAGTTCCAAAGTCTTGCAACCGTATTATACCGCCATAGTGATATACAGTTTTTACTTTAATATAAAGTTTCTATTTGCCGGGTCAGGAGTAGGATTAAGGTTAGGATTAGGGTATGGGTATGGTATGGGTATGGGTTAGGATTAGAATTTGTTTAATAGAATTCTGGATAATCCTGAATTCATTTCTAAATGAGAAGATATGCTGAAACGTTTACTCTTTTTGTTGCCCAGTGTTAGTCAAACACTGAAAATGTGCTGGAGAACCTGGTACTACCCAGACCACTAGCCCTACCGTTGTCCAAAAAATCCAAGGACGACGAAGAGGACATCGAGGAACCACAGGACGAAAGGAATAACTTGGAACCTCCGAAACTCCGGAGATCTTCTTGGGATTTGCAAAGACGTCCGATCAGTGACTGGAGTTCTTTCTTTTCGTGAAGAAGGCGTTCATTTTGCCGAAGAGATGTTTTCTGGCTTTCCTCTAAGGCTTGAATGGTTTTTGACAAACGCATGTCCCGTAGAAAAAGATGGCTGCCGGAGTTCAGAGAAAGCTGACTGCCCGCCATGTCCACGTGGGAGACCTACGGAAAATAGATGATATGAACGGAATGAAAGTTTATCAGGGTCTGTTCACAAAACACGTTACCGTTATTTTCACGGACTTTTAGCAAATCCAACTAACTAACTAACTAACTAACTAACTAACTAACTAACTAACTAACTAACTAACTAACTAACTAACTAACTAACTAACTAACTAACTAACTAACTAACTAACTAACTAACTAACTAACTAACTAACTAACTAACTAACTAACTAACTAACTAACTAACTAACTAACTAACTTAACTATAAGAATAATACATTTGTTGCGAATCTACCCTAGGCATCATTTAGAGCGGGTGTGATGTAATGCCCTTCCTTACCTTGTTTTTCAGCCGTTCAGAATAACCATCCAAGGCAGACCTTGCATCTTGCAACTTTCTTTCCAACTCGCCCTTTTCTCGATCCAATTCCCTCGATTTTTCCATATCTTCAACGCTCCGCGCTTGGACTAATCTCTGGTCATTAAGACGTTCTTCCATCATCAATCTACTGATGGTCGAGATCTCTTCCTGAAGTCTACCCACTGTGCCTGACTCCGCAGTGGCGCTCTGTAGACGAGCGATGACATTTCCTGAATATTCCAATTTTTTCTGAAGCTCCTTAATTTCAGATTGGTGCCCGGACTTAAATGAACGGTACTCTGTTTGAAGACATGTTACCTGGAAATGAGGAAAAAATTAAAAGACAATGATCTTTTAAAGCTCGCAATACTTTGCAATACTATGCGACCCTTAATTTGCAAAAAATAACTTGTGACACTTTCCAAAACAGTTCGCAACACTTTGCGATACTCTGTGACAGCTTGTGACACATTCGACATTTTGTAGTAACACTTTGCGACATTCTATGACAATTTGCGACAATCTGTGACAGCTTGCAACATTCTGTGACAGCTTGCAACATTCTGTGACAGCTTGCAACATTCTGTGACATTCTGTGACAGCTTGCAACACTTTACGACATTCTGTGACAAGTTGCAACATTCTGTGACAGCTTGCAACATTCTGTGACAGCTTGAAACATTCTGTGACATTCTGTGACAGCTTGCAACATTCTGTGACATTCTGCGACAGCTTGCAACACTTTACGACATTCTGTGACAAGTTGCAACATTCTGTGACAGCTGCAACGTTCTGTGACAGCTTGCAACATTCTGTGATAGCTTGCAACATTCTGTGACAGCTTGCAACATTCTGTGACAGCTTGCAACATTCTGTGACAGCTTGCAACATTCCGTGACAGCTTGCAACATTCTGTGACATTCTGCGACAGCTTGCAACACTTTACGACATTCTGTGACAAGTTGCAACATTCTGTGACAGCTGCAACATTCTGTGACAGCTTGCAACATTCTGTGATAGCTTGCAACATTCTGTGACAGCTTGCAACATTCTGTGACAGCTTGCAACATTCCGTGACAGCTTGCAACATTCTGTGACATTCTGCGACAGCTTGCAACACTTTACGACATTCTGTGACAAGTTGCAACATTCTGTGACAGCTGCAACATTCTGTGACAGCTTGTAACATTCTGTGATAGCTTGCAACATTCTGTGACAGCTTGCAACATTCTGTGACAGCTTGCAACATTCCGTGACAGCTTGCAACATTCTGTGACATTTTGCGACAGCTTGCAACACTTTACGACATTCTGTGACAAGTTGCAACATTCTGTGACAGCTTGCAACATTCTGTGACAGCTTGCAACATTCTGTGACAGCTTGCAACATTCTGTGACAGCTTGCAACATTGTGTGACATTCTGTGACAGCTTGCAACACTTTACGACATTCTGTGACAAGTTGCAACATTCTGTGACAGCTTGCAACATTTTGTATAGCAACACCTTGAATATGTATGACAGCTCGCGACACTTTGCGACATTCTGCGACAGGTTAACGACTTCTAGATAGCAATCAGTGTAACCACCATTATCACTTACTTTTTTCTTCTCTTTTCGAAGTTTGTCCACCAACCCTTGCAGCTGGAATTGTAAATCTTTCACTTTATTCACCAAATCCCAATTTTGTCTCCGAACTCTTTCCAAATTTGATGCGAGTTCTCTTTTTTGCTCAACATCAGCCTTGTTATCTCTCTAAAGAATTAAAAAAAAATTATCTAAGATGGCGGACGACATATTACATCCTTATAAAAACGACAAAAAAATTAACCTTGTTGGTGGCGACGGAAATCTCAGAAATCTTCTTTTCCAAAAGACCAATCTTAGCCTCCAAGTCCTGGACAACTCCTTCCAATTTTCTTTTTTCGGTTTGAAGAATATCGACCATCTTTAAGGGAAAAGAGTATGAAAAAAATTGTTGTTGTATTTTTAACTGCTCTTCCACTTAGTCATCCACTATTTCATTCATTTATCCACCAACCCACTTCATCCATCCACTTGCCCATTCCCTACATCGATGGATAGATTATCCCACCACCCAACTCAAACGGCCTATGGGTCCACCACGACATCTAACTACGCATCGCCCCTCTCTATCCACACACTTATCTATCTATCTATCTATCTATCTATCTATCTATCTATCTATCTATCTATCTATCTATCTATCTATCTATCTATCTATCTATCTATCTATCTATCTATCTATCTATCTATCTATCTATCTATCTATCTATCTATCTATCTAGTCCCAACCTCGTACCCAGAGCCATTTGTAGGGAACTGGGCCAAGATGGCGGGAACAAATGGCCCTGCTCGAGGCAATCTCAGCCTCTGGTTGGTCAAGAGCTTATTGCATAAATTAGATGGTTTGATTTTGTAATTTTTGGAAAAAAATGTATTTTGACCTTGTCAGGTTGGTCTCGCCCATGGCGTGGGAAATTATATTTTAAACCATGCAATAATTAGGTGTAATTAGGCATAATTACTGTGTAAAGAACTGAGTTCTAGTTAATAAAATGCGCAACATACTGCGCATTTTGAGCTAGCCTCCACCAGGGCCATTTGTTCCCGCCATTTTGTTTTTATTCGCCATCTTGACCCAGTTCCCTACAAATGGCCCTGGGTACGAGGTTGATCTAGTCCATACATCCACCACTACATCCCTACAAATGGCCCTGGGTACGAGGTTCATCTAGTCCATACATCCACCACTACATTCTCCACAGACCATCCACACATGAGATGGGTATCTCATGGTTCCACTACTTCATTCTCCTATGTCTCCATGATTTTGCACCTACCCACCAAACGCATTTACTTACTCCCCCCATGCATCCACCATTTCCTACAAACTCGTGTTTTCACCTATCATGTCTGAACACGCTCATGCATCATCCATCCATCACACTCATCCGCGCACTCACTCTATCTACACCTACCACCAACACCACTCCATCCACTCATCGATCCTACATTTCACTGATACCACCCACCACCCATCCTACATTCACACAATCCACACCACAAAAACACCTCCATGCATCCACACCTGCCATCCACTATATGCATTCAGCCGCATGCCACCTCATCCACACACACCACACTCCGTGACACTAATCGACCACCCATCCGCACCACCCATACATCCACCACTCATCCACACCTTCAACCCACTCGACGCATTCACCTGCGACACACCACATCCTTGCATTCAATACTCGATCCACTGATCCGACCTTCACACCACCCACACCACCAAAAACCCATCATGCATCCACTACACTTATCCATCCACCTACACTATCCACACCTACCATCCATTTAGTGTATACACCACTCCATCCACCCATCGATCTCAACTTCATTCACACCACTCACCATCCACCCAACCTATACAATCACCACATTCCCTTACTCCGTCCTTCACCTCATCAACCCGCAGCTATCCCAATTCAGTCACTCCGACCAATCTATCCTATCCTCCTATTCCATATTCCTTCTAAATATTTATTTCAAAACCAATCAATACTTACAGCATCATCCTTTGAATTCCTATGTTTATTCTTCTTAGTACTTCCCAATCCATCATCTCCACTTTCGCTGCTCTCTTCTTTATCACGTGCTGTTAAACCTTCTTGCCTTTTCCTGTCTCTCCCATCTTGAAGCTTTCCGCCATCATTCGGAGACCTCCCAGGGAACGAACTTTTCCGATCGCGGTCCGATCTTGTTTTCCCGCCGACACTCGATATTTCCCGGTCTTTTTCAATCATCAAAATCTTCTCCCGACATTCGTGCAAATATTTCTCATATTCATCACAAATGCCTTCATACTCTTTGATCTTTTCTTCGTCATCTTCCAAACGTTCCTCGTAATTCTTCACCCTCTCTTTCATTTCTTGTAGTTTCACCTTCAGTTCTTTGTTCGCTTTCCGCAAACGTTCGATCTCTTCGCCCGCTTCAGTCTTGTAGCATTCGTGTAGTTTGATATTCTCTTGCAGGGCGTCGACTTTCGTCTTTAAGCCTTCGTTTTCTTCCTCCAAACCCCGCAAACCGTATTCGTCATTTTTGTCGTTGTCCACGTTAACGGTCACATTCGTAACGTTCTTTTCGTCGATGCTACTTCGGTGACTAACATTAGCTGCTTTATCTGGTATAGTGTTAGAGAACTCGTTAACCGGTCTGTGCCTGTCACTTCTCTTGCTTTCGTCTCCAGACAACACGGTACTTCCCTTGTCCTTTCCTTGTAATCCTTTGTAGTCCTTCCCCTCTGATCCTCTGTTGTCCTCCCCCTCTGATCCTCTGTTGTCCTTCCCCTCTGATCCTCTGTAGTCCTTCCCCTCTGATCCTCTGTTGACCTTTCCCTCTGATCCTCTGTAGTCCTTCCCCTCTGATCCTCTGTAGTCCTTCCCCTCTGATACTCTGTAGTCCTTCCCCTCTGATTCTCTGTAGTCCTTCCCCTCTGATCCTCTGTAGTCCTTCCCCTCTGATCTTCTGTAGTCCTTCCTCTCTGATCCTCTGTGGTCCTTCCCCTCTGATCCTCTGTAGTCCTTCCCCTCTGATCCTCTGTTGACCTTCCCCTCTGATCCTCTGTAGTCCTTCCCCTCTGATCCTCTGTAGTCCTTCCCCTCTGATCCTCTGTAGTCCTTCCCCTCTGATCCTCTGTAGTCCTTCCCCTCTGATCCTCTGTAGTCCTTCCCCTCTGATCTTCTGTAGTCCTTCCTCTCTGATCCTCTGTGGTCCTTCCCCTCTGATCCTCTGTAGTCCTTCCCCTCTGATCCTCTGTAGTCTTTCCCCTCTGATCCTCTGTAGTCCTTCCCCTCTGATCCTCTGTAGTCCTTCCCCTCTGATCCTCTGTAGTCCTTCCCCTCTGATCCTCTGTAGTCTTTCCCCTCTGATCCTCTGTAGTCCTTCCCCTCTGATCTTCTGTAGTCCTTCCCCTCTGATCCTCTGTAGTCTTTCCCCTCTGCTCCTCTGTAGTCCTTCGCCTCTGATCCGGCTCTGTTGTATCCAACGGGCCCACTGGTGTCCCCTGTTCTACCCTGTCCTACTACCCATTGTTTTGTATGCTCCATCTTTTGATTGGTCACCCATAATTCATACTCGTCTCGTTCAAGTCCTTTTTTTCGCTCCTCTTCTTGCGAATCCAAAGCTCGCCCGAACTGCTTCTCCATTTCTTTGTTCCTTTCATCTTTCTCTTTCAAAAACTTCTCTCCAATAGTCATTCTTTCGTTGTTCAACTCTTCTTTAACTTGTTCTCTTAATATCTTCTTCTCGGCTTCAAGGGCTGTCCTCATTCTTTCCATTTCCCTTCTCAGTTCTTCACGAAGACCGTCTTCTTTCTCTCGAGTAGCTCGCCTCATGTCTTCCCTCTCTTTCTCCATTGCCAAACTCATCCTCTCCCTCTCCACCCTCAACTGTTTCTCGATCGTTTCCCGCTCGATTACCGAACGCCTTTCCCGATCCGACTCCAGTCCCTCGCGCTCCTTCCTAAGCGTTCGCTCCAGTTCCTCGCGATGCGCGGCCAACATCTTCTCGAAATCGTCACGCAACTTTCCCGGAAGGGCGTCACTGCCTTGGAGAAAAATATTCTGTTGTAACATTTCAAACTCTTTGGCAGTCTTCTTCTCCTTGGAAACCTCGTCTTTCAACGTTCCAATCACTTGTCTTAACTTTTCGATTTCAACTTCTTTCTTGGTAATCTCAGTTCGGAGAAACCCATGAGATTCGCAGGCTTTTCGTTCTTCCTTATTCGCTCGCTCCCTCTCCTTGCCAAGCTCGAGCTCCAAAAGTTCGACTCGTTTTCTCCACTCGACAACCAAGACCGCTCTCTCTTTTTCGAACGTCGCCTCTAACTCCGACTGCATCCTTCGGCCAGATAATTCACTCTCGGAACACGCTTTCTTCAACTTCTGTTCCAACTCTAAGATCCTCTTCTGGTAATCCTCCTCGACCTCTGTTCTTTGTTGTCGAAATCTCTGTTCGTCCGAGGTTCGTTGAGCGCTTAACATCGATTGGTACTCCATCTCTAATCGTTGCTTCAACTCCGTTCGCTCCCTAATAATAGTCTCATCCATTTCATTTTTCCGTATTTCAAACTGTTGCGACAACTCGCTAACTTGTTTCTTATAATGGCTCTCAAGCTCGACTCTCTCCTGGTTAAACTGCTTCGTTAACTTTGTCATTTCACTGATGTAATTCTGTTGGACTTCAATTTTCTCCTGAGCTAAACTCTTCTCGTACTCGATTTTCTCCACTCGTAAATTCTCCTCCCATTCGTACTGCTTGCGACGGTAATTCTGTAAGATGCTTTCGGTTTTTTGTTTAAAATAACTCTCCAAGCCAATTTTTTCGCGGTCGAAAATCCTCAAGAGTTCGTCTTTCAGCTGTTCGTCGTCGCTTCCGCCGTTGTTATCAAATTCGAGTTTTAAATTCGCACTCGACCACGCACGGCTTTCGCCTTCTTTCGAATCATTTCTCACGATGTTGCTTTCACCGCTGTGGCAACTGCAGCGACTCGCCGCTCGAGATAAGTCCTCTCTGCTAGTCGAAAGATTTAGAAGTTCTGCCGACCCACCATCCGTCTCGTTGCCACTCGGGCTCCCGTCCTCAAATCTGGTAGTAGTTGTTCTCAAAGCAGACGTCTGTTTCCGTGAGGAAGAACCGGATTTTCTCGATGAGAAATACATACTGTGATACACGGCTATATACGCAACAAGTGGGTCTGACGAACAAGCCTTGTCTGCACCTTGGTTCATCCCAAGCCAAGCCAAGCGTTAACCTCGTATGTGATTGGCTTGAAATCAAAAACACAAAACCACTCAATATCCCGACACAACCACAACGGCCTTCGCAACCTTTAACGTTTACAACTTAAAACGTTTTTGACTTGAAAATTAGCCAAAAATAGGAACGGATAGTTTTTGAGTTATCGAAACAGAATGTTTCCCTAACTGTATGCTAGTAAAAAACGTTCAAAGATTGGTAGTACGTTTTTAAAATCGTTTTTAAAATTCCGCCAGTGCAAACGTTACCTGTTGCACCTGCTTGGCAAAACAAAAACAAAGAAACCGCGATGAACTAGTTAAGAAAAGGAAAAACACGATACCCCAAAGAAGATACCTTCTATTTCATGCCATTGTGTATTATAACAGATGTAATACAACGGCGTTTCTGATTGGCTCCGTGAGTGCTCCATAATTCGATGGAGCACGGCAATTTCAAATGTAGTGAGAAACTCATTTTTAATCAGCGAAATAAATATTGTGTTTCCGTTGTTTTGTGTCTGATTCTCTGTTATAAAATAAATGGTTCATGGTTTAGCGTGCTCCATTGAGTTATGCATGCACTTGGGAAGTTGGAGAGCACTCGAGTTGTTCTCGGCTACGCCTCGACCAACTCTTACGCTTTTTTCGTGCTCTCCGAACTTCCTGCGTGCATTCATAACTCGATGGAGCACGCCAAACCATGAACCATTAAATATATGGTCTCATTTAGTGAGCACAAAAGAAAGCCAGAATGCAAGCTATTATATTAAAGTGCTTATAAACCCAAATATGATATTACTGCATATGGATTCTATTTAATGTGTATAGTTGAATGCCAAAATATTTTTGGATTTGAACTTTTATTTGTTGTTATATTGAGGTTTGTATTTCCAAAATGGTTATGAGGATGACGTCCATGTAGGCATAATTTGCATACGCAGTGTTCCGTTACAGCAGAGATATTACCCAATTCACATGTTAATGAGTAGTTGAATAGTATATTCTATATTTTATCATTTTTGCCATCAAAATCTTCAAGCGCGGTTTATCATAAGAAAAAACCCACACACAAATGCCTCAAAAAAGAGCGGGAAAACACTGAAATATTTGGACTGTTCCGAGAGTCTGACACAAAAGTTAAAATTATAAGCACACTACGAAAAAGATAAGGTAGGTAATTTGTGCATGGCTTCTTTGTCAATATTATAACATATTCAGGAATGACCCCTTCGTAATTTTCATGAACCTTTTTTTAAAACACAAATGAATAGTCGAGTCGTACTTAGTCTTTACTGTCTGGTTGTTGTTGCCACGGCTAGTTCCCACTTCTCTTGCAATGTTTACTCTATGCTCTGTCAGAATTTCACCATTTTATTTCATGTACTTCAATACGTAAATGAATAAACAGCTTTGATTTCGAAAAAGCATGTTTTCAGATGGGTTGCTCCTTCAATGCTATATATGAAGCCGAAATCATTTCCTGGCTTCAAAGAAAAATATTTCGAACATAAGATATATACTCCAAATAGTGTAATAAAAGTAGCATGCTGCGTAGGCAGTGTTGAAACAACAATCGCAATATAGTAAGGTTAGATATACTGCCGAAACAGAGAACGTAGGAGTCTAACGTTTCGAGCGAAGGCCCTTCGTCAGAGAGAAACGAAAAAAGTGTAAACAAACGAGCTGATGTAAGAAGGATAATCATGTGCCAAAACTAAGCCAATCAGATAAAAATAACAACAAGTTAATGAGATGCGAGAAAATTAGTCAATCAAAGCAAAATAACAATAACAAATCGATGAGATGCGAAGGACCTGGAATAGCAAATGTCTTTCGCATCTCATTATTGATTTGTTATTGTTATTTTAATTTGATTGGCTAATTTTTTCGCATCTCATTATTAACTTGTTATTGTTATTTTTATCGGATTGGCTTATTTTTGGTCACATGATTATCCTTCTTATATAAGCTCGTTGTTTGTTTCATCATCAACTAACTAACTACACTAATAAAATATCATGCATATACAGTACACGTATATTAAAAGTTCAATGCAATAAAAAAACAATATAGTTTACAAAATGTTCTCAATATTTAACAATCCTAATTTAAATGCCTTGTTTGTCTGATAATAAGTTTGTCTGATCTCTAACCTCTGCAGGGATTTTATTCCAGAGGACAGAGCCCTGTAGTGAAAACTACATTTTCCTTTCTCTGACTTATATCTAGGAATATGTAAGTTAATTTCAGAATTTCTCAGGTTGTAGGAATGTACACTAGATGTATTGCTGAATATTTTTCTCAAATACAGTGGAGAAAGGTTAAAAATATTATTGCCCAGCAAATTATTCTTAAAAGAGGCATTGTTGAATTCAAACAAGAAACCAATAGTAAAACATATTAAATTTTATTGAACTGACGTTTCGTTACTGTCCAGTAACATCTTCAGAGTGAAGGGAATAATTTACAGCGATTGATTATAAATAACTTAACTGATACATAACTAGGTGGTGAAAGATGTGACAGAAAATACTAATGAGGCGAGAAGCGAGAGATCGGAAATAAAACAAGAAAGGTTGACAGGAGTATAATAAAGATGAATAATGAGACAAACCAAAAAAATAAAAAATTATAAAAAATATATATATATATAGAGAGATCTCATGTCGTGTATAAATACAAGTGCCAACGCTGCGACGCGTTGTATATCGGCGAAACAAGCCGACATTTACACGTCAGAGTTTCTGAACACATGGGCATCTCGCCTTTTACAGGAAAAGCTCTATCCGTTTCTTGCCTCTCGGCAGTGCTTGCACACCATAAATTATCCGGTCACCCTATTTCTTTCGACGACTTTTCTGTTTTAGCTTCCGGCGCTTCTCCATTTGAGGTTCTTATTCGGGAAAGTTTACTAATTTCAAAGATTAATCCGTCTTTAAACAAAAACATTAAATCTTTTCCTCTATCTCTATTTTGATTGTTGTTTTTATCTATCTATCTATCTATATATATATATATATATTTTTTATAATTTTTTATTTTTTTGGTTTGTCTCATTATTCATCTTTATTATACTCCTGTCAACCTTTCTTGTTTTATTTCCGATCTCTCGCTTCTCGCCTCATTAGTATTTTCTGTCACATCTTTCACCACCTAGTTATGTATCAGTTAAGTTATTTATAATCAATCGCTGTAAATTATTCCCTTCACTCTGAAGATGTTACTGGACAGTAACGAAACGTCAGTTCAATAAAATTTAATATGTTTTACTATTGGTTTCTTGTTTGAATTCAACAATGCCTCTTTTAAGAATAATTTGCTGGGCAATAATATTTTTAACCAGACTTCGATTTCCGCCTGGTACCTCAATTGCATCGATTTTAACCAGGAGAAAGGTTGTTGTAGATTTTAAACATCAACACAGCAAGTTGCGTACTTCTCCTATATTCTAGTTTTTCCCAACCTAGATCACCCAATAAGTCACTAGAATGTAGCCCTATTTTGCAATTTTTGGAGTCTCTCAGATAGACATTTACCAATGTTGCCCCATATTGTTTACACTCTTTACGTTTCTCTCTGTCGAAGGGCCTTCGCTCGAAATGTTAGACTCCTATGTTCTCTGTTTCGGCAGTATATCTAACCTTACTATATTTCGATAAGATACATATGATACTTTGGAGGTTGGTTACAAAATTTAATATATAATTTAATCATGCATGCTTTGACCCTAAAAAGAATAATTACAAAAATTATATCTATAGTATACTGGTCCATAAATTATAATATATTAAGTTGTTTAACATAAAATTATATATAACGTATATTACAAAGTCAAATGTGAAAGAACGGCGTAAATTTGTATATACAGAAAAGTTCAAAGTATACATATGGTTATATACAAACTAAAAATAAAGGAGGTTTCTATGAAGCAAAAAATAAGTCTGTCTTATTTGAAAGAACACTTAAAATGATAGAGTAACATCTTTTGCAGTTTTTCGTTTCCTTGCTTCGTCCTTGAGATATTTCAGTTTGTTTGATACGCAAATTAAACATCTTGACGTCACAGGTGAAAAATGAGTTTTCAGAGAAGGTTATATCGTTGCTATTATCAAATCAAATTAATTCGAAAGAAGCATGTGACTATGTTCCTACCACAACGCCAAACATGTAGAATGACCTTTTCACCAATAGCGGCGTCATCTTGAATTCGCAATGCATTGTGGTCTACCCAGGGCAATAAGCTCAATTAAAAGGGTGATTGCTTAGTGTTGAGACACAATGTGGTAATTTTTTCTTGATAAACACTTTCATGGCAACAATGTCTAGATATGATCGTTGTCATATTGGTAAAAGCAATAATTCTCGTACGTATAAGGATACATTTGTCATGAATCTATCCTTACACGTCCGAGAATTGTTGCTTTTACCAATATGACAATTATTTAGATATTGTTGCCACGAAAGTACTTACAGAGCCTGAAATAATTTTAAAATTTGTCCGGCAAAACTTCCGAACAAAATGAAATTTGACCGGAAATTTTCAAATTTGGTCGGAAATTTTTTAGTTTAGTTTGACCCCCTCCGTTGAGTAAATTCTGTCAAGCATGCCGTAAATCACTCTAGTTGTTATTTGTAATAATAAAACACAAATGTTTAATTCTGAATTGCGTATTAGTTATAGTGAATAATAATTTAATTAAAATGGTAACTATGAAACAACTTTAAACTGAAAAGCTGGATTACACGATAAGTTTCTGTGATTACAATGGCGTCAATCGCAGTTTAACGCAATGGTTTTGAATTAAAAATCACGCACTGTTGTTAACTCGACTCGACAACCTGGAAGATAAAGAATACGTTTCCTCGACGTTTTGAGCTGAGGACCTTCGTCAGGAGAGTCAAATAAGCCTATTTGATCAGCCTATTTAACTGTCCTGATCATGAAGGGCCTTTGTTCGAAACGTCGAGGAAACGTATTCTTTATCTTCCAGGTCGTCAAATTAACAACAATGAAAGCAGTCACTCTGACTCGTAACTCACTGTCCCACACTTAAGTTAACTAAACTTTGTTTAAAGCATACTCTGACCGGAGAAATTTTGATAGTGCACTGTAAAGTGTAAAACCAACTTTAACTCAAAACTGATGGAAAACCCAATGGAAATTTAACAAGAAAAATGGAGTGTTGAGCGCCGACCCGATCATTTAAATAAACAGTTTTTGTTTTTTTTCAAAATTTGTCCGGACAAAATTTCCGATCATTTCAGCATTTGGTCGGAAAAACTGAAATTTGGTCGGAAAACCGCCGGCCGCCGGCCGTTATTTCAGGCTCTGTACTTATAAAGAAAAAATTACCGTATTGTGTCTCAACACTACGCAATCGCCCTTTTAATGGAGCTTGCTACCCTGGATAGACCATAATGCATTGCGAATTCAAGATGGCGCCGGTATTGGTGAAAAGGTCTATTTTCAAGTGACTATGTTTGATAATAGCAAAGATATATAACATTCTATGTGTCTCTCCCGCAATACCAAACATGTGAATTTTTTTAATCATTTTTGTTGATAATAGCAAAGATATATAATCTTCTCCGATTAAGTCATTATGCGCGGGTGACGTCAAGATGTTTAATTTGCATATCAAACAAACTGAAATATTATACCACAACTGTAATGTCAATTAATCATCGAATTACCCCATCAAAAGTAATATTCCCCGCTGCAGCGGGGAATATGCTTCGTGTACCACGCGTGAACGCCACGAACGCACGATTCAACAAAAGCTGTCAACAATGGCGGGGTTTGGCGAGACAAGAAAACGTTTCGACTGAACATTCAGATGTTGACAAGAAGATTGTTAGGTTACAAGAAAATACGGATTCAGGGAATACAAAGAAAGCAACAAACAATGCATCCAGAAGCCTTGAGACGACACCAGAATGGAAACAGACAATGAAAAGCGGACAAAAGCGAAGCTAAGCGAACTTTATTAACATTATTTCAGCTTTTTTGGAAAGATTAATATGTTTCGGTATAATATATAATTTATAGACATTTCGCTCGGGGAATTTGATGAAATATTACCCCTCGGGATGATATATCCCTCGGGCTTCGCCCTTGGGATATATCATACCTCGGGGTAATATTTCACCGAATTCCCCTCGTTCCAGGTCTATATAAAATGCTAAATATCTCAAGAACGAAGCAAGGAAACGAAAAACTGCAAAAGATGTTACTTTGTCATTTTAAGTGTTCTTTCAAACCCATTCCTGCCTGAGCTGGCCAAAAACGGTCCCTTTATTGTTTTATTCTGTCTAACAGCAGACGAGAACCCAGACATTCTCGGCAGCAATGGGTTAACCCAAAATGGTTAAGTGATTAACCCGTTGCTGTCGCGGCTAAGCTGGCCAAAAGCGGCCCTTTTATTGTTTGGCTCGGTCTAACGCCAGACGATTTTACTCGTCAAAGAGAGAACTCAGACATCTTAGGCAGCTATGGGTTAAGTATTGAAGAATTGTCTTCCTATGTATATTTTTTTACTTGTATTTTAAAATAATACTCCAAATAAAGACCAATAAAATATGAAAGGTTTTACCAAAATTTCAATGTCCATTTGAAATCCCGGTAAAGCCAGATGTTGTGTATCTGATAGGAAATACACGCTGGCCTATATCTATAACTGGACTGCGGTCCCTTATAGGAAATACATGCTGGCCTATCTATAACTGGACTGCGGTCCCTTATAGGAAATACACGCTGGCCTATCTATAACTGGACTGCGGAAATAGGAGTCTTTTCTTTCATGGTAGCAACTGCTGACCATATTCTTCCCAATATGTTTACTTGACTGTGGGCTCAGCCGCGCCTGCAAGCAAATCGATTTAGTTATAAATTCATTTATGAAAAAAGTCAGCGGTTACTACGATTGCCAGTCATCGATATAGGGGCACCCGCAGTCCAGTTATATATATATAGGTCAGTCAAAACGCAAGGAGAAATCTAGCTACTTACGTTTCAGGCGAGTGCGTTTGCTCCACAAAGCTTTGATATAACTCTTTGTAAAGCTCGTTTCTGTTCCAGTAGCTGTCTGTTACTTTTGTCTGCTTTTTTCTGTGCGCCTTCAATCTCTTGAACTGCTTTCGTCAGCTTGGCGTTTTCGATGTAGAGTTCTTGCACCAATGTGTCTGTGCGAATTGAACGAGCTTGACTTTCTTGAAGCTGTCGAAAGAAAAGAAGAAATGTTTTTTTTTTTAAATAACTTTATTGGGAACTACATACTAATAAAAACAGAAAATGAAGAAATTAAATAAATAAACTGAGAAGAGGTTGAAACATTTCATTTCAATGTAATTGAAATGAAATGAAATGACTTAGTTTAAATCCTAGTCTCTTAGTTTTAATCCACGACTTAGCTTAAATCCTAGTCTTGTAAAACAAGCTCTTTCAAAGGTTCCTATTTTAACCGGATTGTTAATCTATGGAACTCAGTGTGCAAAACAACTCCGCCTAGTAGCTTCCAGACAATATCTACTTTCAATAACTTTCTTCGTCAAACATATTCTTCTTCTTTCAGTTTTTGATATAGACATGCCATGTACGTGGTGTCTTGTACGTGGCTGTCCTTGTCGCAGAGATTAGTTGCTGTATATAGAGGGGTGCCTCGCATGGGCTAATAGACCCGTTCGCAGTTCGCACCTTTCCCGTTTGGGTTATCTACTTGCATGCACAATATAACTAATACAAGAAAGGGCACTCAGAAAGCGCAGACCTCCGCCAGCTGGTTATTGAGACCCCAGTTTAAGTTTCACTGTATCGGATTGCTAGCATATTGGTTTACTTTTCATCAAATTTTCAAACAAATTAAACCTAAATTTAATGGGTTGGTCCTTGGTCTATGATCAATCTTTTCAAAAACTTTCATGAAAACGTGTGTACTTTGTGAGATATCCTGGCGATAGACAGACGAACAAACAAACAAGCAAACAAACAAACAAACAAACAAACAAACAAACAAACAAACAAACAAACAAACAAACAAACAAACAAACAAACAGGCAGGCAGGCAGGCAGGCAGGCAGGCAGGCAGGCAGGCAGGCAGGCAGGCAGGCAGGCAGGCAGGCAGGCAGGCAGGCAGGCAGGCAGGCAGGCAGGCAGGCAGGCAGGCAGGCAGGCAGGCAGGCAGGCAGGCAGGCAGGCAGACAGACAGACAGACAGACAGACAGACAGACAGACAGACAGACAGACAGACAGACTGACTGACTGACTGACTGACTGACTGACTGACTGACTGACTGACTGACTGACTGACTGACTGACTGACTGACTGACTGACTGACTGACTGACTGACTGACTGACTGAGAAAAAGACAAACAGAATACATTATTTTTAGTCCCAACAACACCATTGAGGTTATGTGCACACGGTAACGTTTCCGAACGTTTTCGTATTGTTAACTGTTCTCAAGGGAATCGAGAACAATCAGCTTATTACTTGAAACAACAGGAAAGCGCTCGGAAACGTTACTGTGTGCACATAGGCTTAGAGCATTTTCACGTCTTCAGGACGACGTCGATGGCCAAAAGATGAGAACTGTTGCTTGAGAATGACTTCAATACGGACATTACAATCATTTTAGCAATACTGGGGCGTTTGGGAAGTCATTAAACTAGCTTCAAATATCAAATATAATAGTCAGTTAACCGTGACTTCTTTAAATTGTAAAACCTTATCTTGCATCTTAAAGTCCCTAATGATATGAAAACGTTGTGCAAACTCAAAGTTCTGGCATATAATTCAAGAATGTTAACCTTATTTCTCAAGTACAGCAGATATTGTAAAAGTATTAACATTTCCAAACGTGACATTCAATGGACTTCAAATGGTTATTGACACAAACCTGTTTACTCAGCTGAGTCACGTGTTCATTCACAGAATCATTTGTCTTCTTTATTCTTAGTTCCATCTCACGTCGTTGGCGATCCAACGCACGAACCCTCTCCTCCCATGATAAACGTTCTTCTTCCAGCTCTCGACAACGTTTCGCCTTTCCTTCCAACTTCAAGGAGCATAAAAAAAAAAGAGTAAAATCTCGCAATCACAACCAAAACCAACACTACCACCAACGCCAACACCACCACCACCACCAGTACCAATATCACTAGCACCACCACCATCAATATCACCACAAATATCGCTAGCACCACCGCCAACCAACACTAACACCACCAATATTACCTGCAGCAACAGCACCCCCAACACCACTACCCAACACCACCACCACAAATATCACCACAATTACCGCCAGCAGTACCACCACCAAAACCACCACTACCACTACCACCAGCGATATCACCAGCACTACGACCAATATTAATACCAGCACCAATATCACCAGCACCACCATTACTAGCACTGCCATCAATATCACCACCAACACCAGCATGACCACCAACACCAATATCACCAACAACACCACTGATATCACCAGCACTACCAACAACACCAGAACCACCACCAATATGACAATATAACCCACCACCACCAAATATCACCACTAAAACCAACAAAGTTGATAGCTTTTTCTTACCTTGTTACTCAGCGTTAAAATTTCTACCTTGGCGTCACCTAATATTTTGTCCCTCACGGACTGATCTCTTTCATTATTGCTCAACGCGCGGTCAAGTTTTTCTCGAACTTCGTCCAGCTGACGTAAATATTTAGACCGCGCAGTACTCATCTCTGTTCTAACTAGATTGACCTAAAAATGTGATAACAAATAGTTTGGTCGCTCAAGTTGTATTTCTTACACGCTATACAGTATACTATATATAGCATACCATACTACACCAGACCATACCACGCCGGACCATACAATACCTATCATACCATACCATACCATACCATACCATACCATACCATACCATACCATACCATACCATACCATACCATACCACACCATTGTCCCGTCCTGTCCCAGCTGTCCCGTCCTGTCCTGTCCTGTCCTGTACTGTACTGTACTGTACTGTACTGTACTGTACTGTACTGTACTGTACTGTACTGTACTGTACTGTACTGTACTGTACTGTACTGTACTGTACTGTACTGTACTGTACTCTACCGTACTGTACTGTACTGTACTGTACTGTACTGTACTCTGCTGTACTGTACTCTGCCGTACTGTACTGTACTGTACTGTACTGTACTGTACTGTACTGTACTGTACTGTACTGTACTGTACTGTACTGTACTGTACTGTACTGCACTGTACTGCACTGCACTGCACTGCACTGCACTGCACTACTCTACTCTACTCTACTCTACTCTACTCTACTCTACTCTACTCTACTCTACTCTACTCTACTGTACTCTACTCTACTGTACTCTACTCTACTCTACTCTACCGTACTCTACTCTACTCTACTCTACTCTACTGTACTCTGTACTGTACTGTACTCTGTACTGTACTGTACTGTACTGTACTGTACTGTACTGTACTGTACTGTACTGTACTGTACTGTACTGTACTGTACTGTACTGTACTGTACTGTACTGTACTGTACTGTACTGTACCGTACCGTACTGTACTGTTGCTGTATACATAGAAAATGCCACTACAACCAACCAAACAAACAAACAAACAAACAAACAAACAAACAAACAAACAAACAAACAAACAAACAAACAAACAAACAAACAAACAAACAAACAAACAAACAAACAAACAAACAAACAAACAAACAAACAAACAAACAAACAAACAAACTCGAGCATATCAAATAACAATACTTCCATTCCGTACCTTTTCCTTCTCAGCATCAAGCTCATTTTTATAGCGATTTTCGACGTTCATTTGTCGCCTCTTTAAATCAGAGATTTCATCTTGAAGACTCGTATTCTTAATGTTTTGTTGATACAATGAACTTTCTAAAACCTTCCTTTCTTTTTCCATATCTTCCACAGTTCTTTCCAAAGAACACAGTTCTTTTCTTGCCTAAAACATTACAGTACCAGACACTGTAGTTAGAAAGGGTACTCAATACCTTGAGCGGCTTTCAGGCCTGCGCTGAACGTCGCACAATGGACGAATTAAATATTTTGAATTTTATTCAACGAAACTGCGACGTATAACAACTCGATTAAATTCGACACACGAATTATTTAATTCGTCTCAGCAATTAAATTCGTCTGAGTGAGACGGATAAATATGCGACGATAATGCGTGTTCGAGTTCACGAGGAATTATCGTCACGTCAAATTAAATGTTTCTCTTCTGTCTGAAGTCATTTTCATGCTCCAAGTCCAAGTAAATACAATTAAATTCGACTGAAATTTGACGTTTAACTCGACGTCGCATTTACGTCGCATTACCGATGAAGTTAATTCGAATTAAATTCGTCCGAATTAAAGTGCTTATGCCTTGAAAAATCACTTCAAAATAACCTCTCTTACTTGAAAGAACTACAGAAAGTATAAAGAATGGCGTTTACAACTCTTCCAAATCTCATGTAATTCATGAGATATTAAGATTTGTTTGATATGTAAATGATCCTCACTGTGTCATCACACTGCATAATGACTTACTAAAAAAGCCTGTATATATGAATTATATAACGAAATTGTGAAACTGTGCATGTGTGTGAGAGTATACCCAATGATACGAAAACGAAAGCTTACCATTCGAGTACCATGGTTTAATAATCACAAAGATATACAGGCTTTTTTAGTAAGTCATTATGCAGTGTGTCGTCACAGTGAGGCCCATTTGCATATCAAACAAATGTTAATATATAAATATTAAGTTTTGTGGAAACACCACGTAAAATATTTCTTTGCTAAGCTTTCGGCCTGTTGACTCAGGCCTTCATCAGAGCAATAATAACAACTGTTGGCTCACGTCATTTATAAATTAAGCAACTGATCAAATAAATCACGTAAGAATACAATGGCGTATCACGTTAATTTTATTAATTAGAAAACAAAATCAAGAATGTTCTCCGAATAGGGCATGCCACGTGCTATTCAATCGCTGTCCCTCCTGAGAAATAGTGTGATGTTTTGCGATCTCAATGGATTCTCTTGTTCTTCGCGTGAAGTATTGCTTGTCGCTGGCTAAGAGTGATGACTCTTCCCACTTAACACGATGGTCATACTTCCAAGCGTGTTTGGCAACAGCAGACTTTTCTTGTTGCGCTTTTATGCAACATGTCTTGTGTTCCTTCATTCTTACGTGATTTAATTGATCAGTTGCTTAATTTATAAATGACGTGAGCCAACAGTTTGTTATTATTGCTCTGATGAAGGCCTGAGTCAACAGGCCGAAAGCTTAGCAAAGAAATATTTTACGTGGTGTTTCCACAAAACTTATGTATACTACTTTATCGCCATGAAAACGTTCAAAGAATTACTGTAAATGTTAATTCTCATGAACTACATCTACATGAGATTTGGAAAAGTTGTAAACGCCAATCTTTATACTTTCTGTAGTTCTTTCAAGTGAGAGAGTTTATTTTGAAGTGATTTTTTCACAGCATAAGCACTTTAAATTCGTCTATTGTGACTGTGACAATTCGGTGTCATGTTTTCAAGGAAACGTTTTCAGGCTCAACGCGTCCCTTAGATGTTTCGCTCTAATGACCAAGGTTGACGGTTGCCTGACAACATGACGACATCATATTTGAATCATTTCATTGTCGGTTAGAACAACCAATCGGAATCAGCCCTCAATCAAAACTGGCTTGTCTCGATTCTTGGCGCTGACCAAAAAGGTCGTGGCCTTTGGGACACCATATAGACCTTATTCAAAAATGGCCGCCGAATTAGAATTCTTTTATGTGCATATGAATTAGCCCTTATGATCTCGTTTTAAAGTAAAAATTCTTTTGAGTTTCACACATGAAAACGAGTTCATAAGGGCTAATTTACTGTATATGTATACAAAAGAATTTTAATTCGGCGGCATTTTTGAATAAGGTCAATGTTTTAATAGGAAAATTAATCACAATTAACTGATTTACACTTTACTAAAATTAAGATCGTTAAGGTTGAGTTAGCATGCATAGTTTAATAATTTTTAAAATGTACAAAAAAACAGACAGCCTTTAATTGTATGCGTAAATAAATGCTTTAGATGTTTATTATGTTAAAGGTCATTGGAAACAAAGTTAAGTTTGTCTAGTGTCACAAGGCGTTTTTATGTGCACAGTTTCAAGTGATTTCGTTGAACAAATTTAGAAATATAACTGATTTTGCTACCTGTGAAAATACTGTACACCTGCTCCTGACGTCAGGGACCATCTCATTTACATATTAAACAAATTGAATTGTTATATACCAAAAGACTTTCGTTTGCCAAAGATGAAATCCAATTGGTCAAATCATGGTCACGTGTTGTTCAACAAACTCAATGTTTCTTTCTGCCAGGGAAACATCGCACTGTTTCCCTCTGACGTCAATAACGAAGAAGGAAACAGTGCAATGTTTCCCTCTGACGTCAGCTTTAATCATGCGTTGTTCACGTGAATACACAATGATTATTGCATCAGATCAAGAACTTTGGACTTTTCGGAACGTTTTGAAAACAAGAGCTGTTTCGAGCTTGTTTGCTATGAAATAGTCCATTTTCCAAAGGAAAGAATATCTATACACATCTTCAAAGAAGGTCTGAAGAAAACCTGGATAAATTTAAAGCTGTTCTTTGTACTTGTTGAGTCTGGTGTATTTGTTTAGTTGAATTGAAATTACGAAGACAAAGTCAAAGTGTTTTGGTAAGTCTTTTTGCCTTTTGCAAGTTTCGAGTCAACTTGGTATTTTGTATTTTAAAAGTCTTTGGTATATAACAAAACGCTTGTTGACTTTTGCCTCGAGAAACATCGAGTTTTACGGTTCCTTAGGTTTCAATGTCACCCTCGGGCTAAAGTCCTCGGGTGACATTGAAGCCTTCGGGTCCGTAAAACTTGATGTTTCCCTCGGCGCCAGTCAACAAGTGTATAATATCTTGAAAACGAAGAAAGATACGAAAAAATTGCAAAAGATCT
The DNA here is from genome assembly GCA_964035015.1 of Corallium rubrum. Taxonomy (NCBI): domain Eukaryota; kingdom Metazoa; phylum Cnidaria; class Anthozoa; order Scleralcyonacea; family Coralliidae; genus Corallium; species Corallium rubrum. The sequence continues at coordinate 7,746,099 of OZ036014.1, forward strand.
TATATTGCAATTTTATGAGTTCGTTCAAATTGAACATTTCATAAGTGATTTTGCTTTGTGTAAAGGTTACATATTAAACAAATTGAAATATCTTGCAAACGAAGAAAGATACGAAAAAGTTGTAAAAGATCTTCTATTACAATTTTATGAGTTCTTTCAAATTAGACAAATTTAATTTTTATTGTCAATGTCCTTTAACGTAAGACTTAGTTTTAAGACATAAAGTTACAAAATTAGATTAATTAAAAAAGTTACAATTGTTGCTAACTGCTTAGGTGTATTTTTAATAAACTAAACATTATTTGTTTTAACATTCACAAGTTACAGTAATTTTGTTTAAATTTTAGCGTTCAAGAACATTTTTACGTTATTAAATATCTTAATAATATAAGAAGTTTACGAAAAATAACGTTTGGTTTACTGAGCTTCGACCTTTGAATTTAAACAGTTTTTAAATTTCAAACTTATCACATGTCAGAAGTTTTTAACATACGTATATCACGGCTTTTAAACGACTGGATAGGAAACTAATAGTCACGTTAAGTGTTTTGAGCTATTTGATTGGTTAAACCGTATTTTACTAAATGGTGTGAGTATGATTGTTTTACTGAGGTTTTTAAAGTGTCTATGAAGTGAAAAATTCGTTGGCATTTTTGTTGTTTTATTGTACAGAGGAGCATGACAGCAGCACTCACTGAAAATTTCAAGAGAATAGGATGCGTCAACTCTATCAACTCTCAAAATTTGCCGTGGATAGTTTGTTTTGGGGAAATTTGGGCTTCTTGGTAACAATGCCTTATGACGTATACGCAGATGGATCATTAATAGTGAAATCTATTGTTCTTGTGCATACATGCATGTAGTTGTCCATCTGCGTACGTCATATAAGCATTGTTTCTGAAAGCCCAATCTTTCTCCAAGAACTAACTAGCCATGGCAAACTTTGAAAGTTAATAGCGCGAAAATTACGCATCAGATTCTCTTGAAATTTTCAGCGAGTGCTCCCACCATGCTCCTCGCTCTGTACAATAAAACAACAAAAATGCCAACGAATTTTTCATTTCATAGACACTTTAAATGACATTTTTTCCGACTTCTTCATATTCTCACATTGAGATAACTATATTAACATTTCAAACGATTTTATCGCCTTACAAATCTACCTGAGCCACAAATGAGTATTAGAGTTAAACTTTTTTTGTCGCAAAATATCTGACTGAAATATATACAGTCAAGAATGCGTAAAAGTTAGAGAGAAAATAGCAATGGTCTAGTTCTATCTAGCCTGTGTACAGCCGCGTGCTCTCCCCCCGCAGGTAAATTAATTGGGGAGAGAGCGCGTCTGTGAGTTCGAGGCGATACTAGTGTTCCAGGTCACGTGGATTTTCCACGGATTCGTGGAAACAGATCTGATTGGCCCTTACACAGTCTTATTGTATTACACAAGTTTTAATTGGCTGCTGAATAGCATAAATTATAATTTGGTTGAACGAAGATCAACGAACTCACGAGCGAAGTAAACAACTAACTGTATCTCGTTCGATTCTTCAAAATTATCTTCTGATTGCACGTAATTTATGGCAGCCGTTGATACTGAAACCAAGCAACTTCAAATATTGCAGATTCAGATTGATTGTATAACTGAAATAGTATTTCCAACGGACAATCTATCGTCAGTAAGACTACGATATAAAAATACCTAATTTTTGAAATTAGGAGTTGGTTGTTAATATTCATGGCACATCTGAATTGACAATTGTGATACTGGAATTAAAACATACAACGACATTTATGAATATGATACAGTCAGTCAATCGGACAGTGTGGACAAAACGCTATGTTTTTGAAGCCACACACATGAAATTGTACTTGATGGTCGTGAAGTCTGTCCTTTGGAAAAACTTATCTTGAATATTTGTAGTAAATACGCTGTTCAAAGACTCTCGTTCTCGCACACACGTCTTTTTGATCAAATACAGTTTTTAATTTGTTAGCTTCTTCGGCATAAAATAAAGAAACTTTGAAAGTATTACACACAGATTGAAGTTATTCAATAATTATTATAATTTACTGAAAATCCGCGTGACCTGGAACACGATTATCGCCTCGAACTCACAGACGCTCTCTCTCCACAATTAATTTACCTGCGGGGGGAGAGCAAGCGGCTGTACACAGGCTAGTTCTATCCTAAGTCCTCTTACGTTTTTTTTTTGGATAAGTGATAGCCAATCATCAGACGATATAACACGTGACACTTTTGGAATTCCTGTGGGTAATTTGGCCGCGGAGCTAAATCGAGTATTTACCGTTATTACAAAACAAAATTGAAAAACTTTCAGCGGCGTAAACACACACAATACCTTCTCTGCTAAGATAACTTTCTCACTCCTTCGGTTCATAGAATCTTCAAATTCCACAACTTGTGTTCTCAACTGTTCAATTTCTCTCTTCTGTTCGCTGTCGGTCCTCGCGTGGTTTCTACGCATCTCTCTATTCTCGCTTTCCAAGGTCTGGACTTTTCTCTCGAGCTGAGTTTGTCTCCGCGAATTACTTCGCTTCTCGTCCCCATCCCTCTTGAGTCGCGCGTTTTCCGTTTCCAATTCGTCGACGCGTTCTTCTAGTAACGCCAAATTCTCGACCCCGTTCTGTAAAATCCTTTCTTTCTCGTCGCGAAGTGTTTCAACGGTTTCTCCGAGCTCGCGTAACGTCCGTCCTTTATCTTCTCTAAGTTTCTCGACTTCTACAGTCAACTCTTCGACCTCGCGCCGAGTCTCCTCAAGTTCCGAGGTCGCGCTATCGGTCTTGGTCTCTCGTTCCAGACTTCTCGCGCGCTCTATCAATTCGCTGTTTTCTTCTGTTAGTGAAACAATTGTATCTTCTAAACGACGAACGTTCTCCTCTTCCTCCGCCAACTTCTCCCTCATTTCCAGCTCAAGGATTTCGCGTTCACGGCTACATCTTGTCTCCACTGTATCCAGCTGCGACTGAATCCCATCCTTCAAATGGACAATCTCTTCCCTCAATCGCTTCATCTCTTTCCCTCCGTTTTCAGAATGCTGTTGCATCTTTTTCAATTCTTCTTTTTTAATAGCCTCGTTCTCGTTATCCAGCTGTTCCTTGTGTTCCGAAAGCAGCCGCAGAAAATCTTCCTTTAGCTTGCCTTTCAGACCATCTACGCCATTTGTGAAAACTTGCCGCAGTTCTTCGACAATTCGTTCAAGTTCGGATTTTTGGCGCGAAAGATTTTTCTCTAGTGCTAGTTTGTCTTTTTTAAATTTCTCTTCTAACGCTTTTTTGACCTCTTCGTAGTCTGCAGCCGAGTTTGTTTTCTCGCTTACAAACCTTTCTCTTTCTTTTTCGAGTTCATCTGAAAACCTTTTTTGCATCGCACTCATTTCCTAGGAAGAACTTTGGTTAAGGTCACTGCGGAGTTGACGACGTGTAGCTTCAAAAGCTTGTTAAGGTTCCGGTGTTATGTGATTCATTTATCATACTAGCTGTGAGTTTTAGACTTGGTTGGGAAACGTCAATGAGGAACGTAGACAAGTTAAGTATAGTAATGGAGGGTAGAAGAGTAAAGTAGAGTGGACTGGAGTGGAATAGAGTGGACTGAAGTGGAGTAGAGTAGAGTAGAGCAGAGCAGAGCAGAGCAGAGCAGAGCAGAGCAGAGCAGAGCAGAGCAGAGCAGAGCAGAGCAGAGCAGAGCAGAGCAGAGCAGAGCAGAGCAGAGCAGAGCAGAGCAGAGCAGAGCAGAGCAGAGCAGAGCAGAGCAGAGCAGAGCAGAGCAGAGCAGAGCAGAGCAGAGCAGAGCAGAGCAGAGCAGAGCAGAGTAGAGCAGAGCAGGGTAGGGTAGGGTAGGGCAAGGTAGGGTAGGGTAGGGTAGGGTAGGGTAGGGTAGGGTAGGGTGGAGTGGAGTGGAGTGGAGTGGAGTGGAGTGGAGTGGAGTGGAGTGGAGTGGAGTGGAGTAGAGTACAGTAGGGTAGAGTAGAGTAGGGTAGAGTACAGTAGAGTACAGTGAAGTGGAATAGAGTAAAGTGGAGTGGGGTGGAGTAGAGTGAAATGGAGTGGACTAAAGCGGAGTGGAGTGAGGTAGAGTGGAGTGAAGTGGACTAAAGCGGAGTGGAGTAGAGTGCGGTGCAGTGCAGTGCAGTGCAGTGCAGTGCAGTGCAGTGCAGTGCAGTGGGGTGGAGTAAAGCGGAGTGAAGTGGAATAGAATAAAGTGGAGTAGAGTGGAGTGAAGTGGAGTAGAGTGGAGTGGGGTGGAGTGAAGTGGAGTGAGTGAAGTAGAGTAGAGTGAAGCAGAGTGAAGTGGAATAGAATAAAGTGGAGTAGAGTGGAGTGAAGTGGAGTAGAGTGGAGTGGGGTAGAATGAAGTGGAGTTAAGGAAAGTGGAGTGGAGTGAAGTAGAGTAAAGTGGACTAACGTTAGAGTAGAGTGGAGTGGAGTAGGGCGAATTGGGGTGGATTGGAGTGGAGTGGAGTAAAGTGGAGTGGGGTGGAGTAGAGTGGAGTAAAGTGGAGTAGAGTGGAGTAAAGTGGAGTAGAGTGAAGTGAAGTAGAGTGAAATGGAGTGGACTAGACAAGAGTAACAGTATACTTCATGTGGCGTGCCATTAAAAGTAGATGAACTTAGTTGTGTTCTTCTAAAAAAATGTCCTATTCTACAGTTTTCACCATACCTCTTCAATTTCTGCCTTCTCCGCCGCGAATTGCTGTCCAATATCAATCTTCTCCTTCTCAAAGAAAGCCTGCAACTGTTTCTTTTCTTCTCGTAAGACTTCGATCACTTCCCCGAGTCGTTTCAACTCATCAGAATGTTTACCCTTTTTATTCTCAAGTTCATCAGCATAGAATTTCTCCAACATTTGTTTTTGCTTTTGAAACTCGTCTTCAAGTTCGGCCTTCTCGACGGCGGCTTCATTGACAAGTAACTCTTTCTCCTCCGTAAAACCGGTTTCTAGATCTAAAATGGTTTCCGCGTTCTTCTTTTGGTACTCAATTTCTAGTTCTTTATACTTAACCTGAAATTCCCGTTCCATTTCTTCCTTCTCAGAGCTAAATCTCGCCTGCATTTCTTCCATTTCGCCCGTAAACTGCGACGTTAGATTTCCAAGTTCTTTGTTAAATCTGTCTTTCAGTTCCGAGCTCTCAGAAGTCGACATTCGCTGTAAAGATTCAACTTCGGTTTTTAAATTCCTAATGCTACTTTCGTGATCCCGTATCGTCGACTCGCTTTTCTTTTGGGCTACGTGTAACTCTTTCACTTCGTTCTCCTGTTCACGAAGTTTCTCCTGTAAAAAATACAATTATAAAGTTGTTTTATTATATAACTCAGCATGTTTTCAAGACATGACACTTGCTCAAAAGTAAAAAAAAGCGCATTGCCTTCCCGAACCGCGAGAGGTCAATGCGGTTTTTAAGGACGAAGTTTTGGCGGGAATGTTTCCGACTTGATTTGAATGAAAAACCGAAAGAATTAGGCACATTTGTAGATATTTTTTAAACAATAATACATCCTGGGACATTAGTGTTTATTTTTTTAAAGCTGTTTATCTTTAAGCAAGGTAAATAAATGCCTGTTCTAAGGATTTTTGGTGAAGGAAAATTCGAGTGTAGAATATATACATTTTAAGACCAAACCGGGACCAGTTGCGAAAAAATGCAACCTTGCGATTCTAGTGCAATGCTCTGACCACTGAGCCACGGAGGGCGTTGCCGAGAGCTTGATCGCGAGTTCTGTATATAATAAGGTGGTAATGCCAGGAGAGAATTGGGTATATTATAAATAATATTGGGCATTTAACTCGATTACATAGCATGTTCTAAGGATTTTGGGTGAAGGAATATTCTACACTCGAAATTTCCTTCACCCAAAATCCTTAGAACATGCTATGTAATCGAGTTAAATGCCCAATATTACTTAAATAAATGCCTAACAGGTGTAAACATGAAGCGAACGAATTAAGTTAACGGCAACATCTGAAGCCGAACGCAACAAAACACAGAGGAGAAAACAAGCCATTACTATAAATTCTTCATTAACCTCGTTTGTTCGGTCTGCATGTATACGGAACAGTATTTGTTAAAGTGGTTCTCTGACGAAAATATTGTCGGTAATATTTTCACATAATCCTAAAGATGTTATGGTAGTTGATAAACATGCAAAGTTTCATTCCTAAATTCGTTGAAGAAAAGGTGGTATTTTATGTGTAAAGTTTGTATTTTGGAGCGCCGCCATTAAATTGGCCGAGCTTGAGAAGATGAGTCATGGAAGCTTATGACGTCATAGCCTCAATAAAAACAAAACATCATTATTGTTGTTCTCAACAAAAGGGTCATTGTTGTTATTGAGTCTATGACGTCCTAAGCTTCCTCGATTCTTCTCAAGCTCGGCCACTTTAATGGCGGCGCTCCAAAATACAAACTTCACACGTAAAATATCACCTTTTCTTCAACGAATTTTGGAATGAAACTTTGCACGATTACCAACTACCATAACATCTTTAGAATTATGCAAAAACATTGCCAACAATATTTTCATGAGAGAAAAATTTATAAGAAAAATTCAAAAGAAAGGAATGTTGAATCATATTTGTAAATACTGATAAAACATTGATTAATAAAACTTCAATGTTTTTTCCAAAGTTATAATACACTATAGTGGCTCAAATTCAGTTTTTTCTGAATTAAAATAACGACTCTTAAACAAAGTATTCACCATGTACACTCAGAATTTAATAAGTAAGTTACTAAGTTAAAATATTCGCGTCAGATTTTGAAGGGCATCCATTACCTGAAATTAATGACAAAATGGCCACCGCTTGAAAGCTAATTTACATATATTCCTTAAAAGATGGCGTCCCATTTTGAACAGTAAATATGTAAGGCGAATATATTAAATGAGAATTCTGTTTATTGAGTCGATTGCCAACTATTTGCCGACCTCTTGATCTAAACAACAGCCATTATCCAATCATTCAGTCACCTATTTATTTTCATCAGATATATCTACGATCTGCCAAATTGTGTTGAAAATAGTAAACAAATAAGCTGGTCATGCACCACTGGATTGCGGTAGGATTTTGTATGATACTTTCAAAATCATCTTTGGTCAAATGTTCGAGAGTTGATAAAGGAACATTTATCTTGCATGTAATAGATTACATATTGACCAAATTGGCTGAAGTTAACGTTGTATATCTCCAATTCAACAACTACCCGACTTGTAATGACAAAAAGACAATGGGCATTTTCAACTCACCATGATTGATGGAGGCTCAAACAGTGACAAACGATAGCTCGAGAGATATAGTCATTTGGCAGATCGTATGTATACCCGATTTAACCAAATAAGGAAGTAAATAATTTGAAAATCGCTGTTGCTTAAATAGCGAGGTCGGCAAATAGTAGGCGAGATAATCAATTAGCAGAATTTTCATTTTAATATTTCCCTTCTATATATCTGTTCAAAATTGGATGCCATTTTATAAGGACTATACGTAAATTAGCCCTTAAGCGGTGGCCATTTTGTCATCAATTTCTGGTAATGACAACGGCTCGCCTTTGTAAATGCCCATAAAAGATCAACCACTCATATTTTAACTATTACACAGAGATTTTTTTGTTTGCCAAAAACGCAATTTCATTTGCTATAAATCGTGGTCAGTCCAACAAATTTATGTGTATTATACCTCTTTAGTTTTTAAATCACTGTTCAGTCTTTCAATTATTTGTACTTTTTCTGTAATATCAACATCTTTTTCTTTCGTTTCGGTCTTTAGTTTTTCCAAGACTGTTTTTTGTTTGTTAATCGAGCCATCTTTAGCTTTAATATTTTGTTCTTGTTGTCTGATGGTGTTTTCGAGTTCTTTCATTTTTGTTTCACAGTTGGTCAATTTTCCTTCCAGATCTTCAATAGTTTCTGATAAAGATAACGAAAATGGAAAATGTTGTTGAAACTGGTCAAAAGAATAAAGGGGATTAAAAAGCCATGATTGAACTAATTCGGTAGACACACACACACATTGACAGACACAAACAAACAAACAAACAAACAAACAAACAAACAAACAAACAAACAAACAAACAAACAAACAAACAAACAAACAAACAAACAAACAAACAAACAAACAAACAAACAAACAAACAAACAAACAAACAAACAAGTAGATAAACAAGTAGATAAACAGGCAGACAGACAGACAGACAGACGGACGGACGGACGGACAGACGGACGGACAAACAAACAAACAAACAAACAAAACAAAACAAAACAAAACAAAACAAAACAAAACAAAACAAAACAAAACAAAACAAAACAAAACAAACAGATGCGTAATCTTCAATGCTTACTTCGCTGTTCACTGTTTATCGCGGCTGCCTTGGTTTCTACAAAAACAAATAAAAAGTATAATTCTCCATAGTTCTCGAAACAATTGACACCCTCTCCACATCCCCCAAAGATATCATTTCGTATAACACGTACCGTCCTCATTAGAACCTCCATCACCGCTGACCCTAACCACCGGAGGCTTGCCATCCACGAGGTCGTGCTCAGACTCCTCAGACGAAGTCACGCCATCTTTGTTCCTCTTAATAATGACAGGTTTGGTATAATCAGACAATACAGACCCAACTCGAGAAATTCTGTCCGTGGTCCGTCTACGATGACTGCGGTTGCGTTTTACGCCACTTTTAGCTTGAGATCTTAGAACTTCAATCTGACTTTGAAGCTCGTCGTTTTCGTCGCGAAGTTCCTGGAAGATTTTTGAAAGAACATTTTAAAATAACGCTTTATATATAACACGTAATGTGTGAAAATGGTGAAGAATAGGTAATATTCTGTTGTTTGGCTACAAATTGCTTTTACAGTCCGTTTCAGGTTACTTTTGCCTGAAATGTTCAGAAGTTCGTTCGCAGGTTCACAAGTTCGTATTGAACTAGGCATTTGATTGGCCGTTTATATACTACAGACGTATTATGCATCTGGGCGTACTTGGGCAAAGTTTTTAGTGCGTCTGTTTAATGCGTCTCAAATTTCTTCTTGTATAAAGACGGGCATTAGACGCATTATGCGTCCACACGAACTATATGTTTTAATGCGTGTTTATCGACGGACTAACACTTAAAGCCTGCGGCATTTCACATCACGTCTGAATTCAAGATGACGTCTTGCATTACACAACCTGTATAACTGGACAGAGCCCAGAGGTGGAAGTTAAATATTTTAGTTTAAGCTTGCTTAGTAGACGAGAAATGCAAGTTTGGTCGTCAACTTGATACGTTAGCTTTAAAGAAATCAGTTAATCTGAGGGTATTCGAACAGATTAAACAACGCTTTTTCGCCATTTTTTGTTTAAACAAAATTGTTCTTGTGCCTTTCTTTTTACCGACATAACTTTCACGGCGAGTCGCCATTTTGAAATTTGCTGTTTGCTATATTTTGCTAGCGCCAGGCCTAACGGCCTGATGACGCATAATGCGTCTGTAGCATAAAAAGGGCCATTGCAACTAGCAACTAGCAGCCAATCAAATGCCTAGTTCATTACGAACTTGTGAACCTCCGAACGAACTTCTGAACATTTCCGTCAAAAATAAACCTGAACCGACTGTAAATTGCCAGGTTTATTCCCATATTTCCATTTAAAATAATTACAAGCTAACAGTCTTACGGGTACTACAGTTAGCAAGCACTATGATTCAATTAATAAAGAATGATTGACTGAATGATTGAGTGATCAATTAACTGATTACTTGATTGATTCATCGATTGATTGATTGAGTGAATGATTAGATTAATTGATTGATTAGTTGATTGATTGATCAATTGATTGCTTGATTGAATGATTGATTAATTGACTACTTGATTGATTGACTCATTAATTGATCGATTGGCTGATTGATTGATTGATTAGTTGATTGATTGAATGACTGATTAATTGATATTATTAATTAATTAATTAATTGATTGATTAATTAATTAGTTGATTGATTGATTAATTGTTGATTGATATTCTTTATTCTGCGATCAAGTAGTGTTGACCCTAATACACTCTTTCAATCTTACCCTATTCATTTTCTCTAACTCTCTAATTCCTTTTGTAGCATGCTGGTTCTGCTGCTGCTTCAGAAGATCTCGTTGGCTTTCCACCTCAGCAAGCTATAAACGTAAATAAACTTTTATTATAAAAGAACTCATATTTCTGTAGCAATAAGATTATTGGAAGGGGCAAGCTGTTAGCGCTCTGCCTCACAGCACAGAAGTTAAAGGACATTGGCAACAAAAATTAAGTTTGTCTACTTTGAAAGAAGATCCTTTACAATTTTTTTCGTATCTTCGAAATCACTTGAAACTGTGCACATAAATACGCCTTGTGACACTGCACATTTCATAACTGATGTTGCTTTGTGTAAAAATACTGTACCCTGCTCATGACCTCAGAGCTTATCTCATTGACATATTAAACAAATTTAAATATCTTGCAAACGAAGAAAGACACGAAAAAATTGTAAAACATCTTCTATTACAGCTATTGATATACCAGGCGGAAAGCGTAGTCTAGTCAAGAAGATAATTGCCCAGCAAATAATTTTCAAAAAAGCCATAACGATAAGGTTTGGAAAAACATAATTTAATTAACTAACGTTTCGTCACTATTCAAGTAACATCTTCAGAGTGATAAATATTTACACGATTTCGACTAATATACTTAACTGATACAAAAATAGATGTGATGAAATAAGAGAAGGAAAAGGGAGTGGTAGAGAGGTGAAGAATCAGTGATAATGATTAAAATAGTGTTAAAGGAAAGGAACGGATATTGTTATTGAGAGTAGGGTTGACTTGAGAGATGAATAAACTTTCTTTGATGAGAACATCAAGTTGGGAATTTCCCGAAGCTAAAATACTAAAATCCGAAAAAGATATGGGATGGTCATTATTCCTAGAGTGAGATAAAACGGCTGAAAGTTGAGAAATGGAGAGTGTTCTCCCTGTAAGGGCCGAAATACCTTTATGATCTGAAATCCTCGTATGTAAATGTCGGCATGTTTCGCCTATATACAACGCGTTACAGCGTTGGCACGTGAATTTATATACAACGTGGGATCTCAATTGAAAAGGAATTCGATCTTTAAAACTAAAAAAGTTAGATAAACGACGGGAGGGTCGAAAAATAACGCGTAGTTTAATATGCGGGTAGGCTGAAGAAAATAACTTAACTAATTGTTGGCGGATTTGAAGCGCGTGGTTTCCAGTGTAAGGCAAGACCATTGACAATAGCAATTTAGGGACATCAAAGGTTTTTGCCGGAGGTGAAAAAATTTTTTGTAAGAAAGCGCGTATGCATTTCTCTAAGAATTTGTCGGGGTATCCATTTTGAAGTAAAAGATGTTTAAATTTGTCGAGTTCTTCATGAAACTTAATGTACGAAGAACATAGGTTAAAATATCGAAAGAGGAGAGTGAAAATCATGCCTTTTTTATACGCAATTGGTAAAAAGCTTTCAAAGTTAGTAAATAAACCTGTGAAAGTAGGTTTTCGGTAGACGGAAGTAACGAAAGAGCCATTGGAGCGACTAATGTTTATGTCGAGAAATGCTAATGACTTGTCGTTTTCAACCTCATGGGTAAATTTGATATTTTTGTGTTTTGAATTTAAGTAATCGAGGAAAGGAATAATATGGTCGCGAGATTTAAATAAGATAAAAGAATCGTCAACATAGCGTTTGTAGTAAAGTGGTTTGAAATGATTGGGACAGTCATCGAGCCAAAAGCTTTCATGATAAGCCAAAAATATGTTAGCGAAAAGTGGCCCAAGCGGAGAGCCCATGGCAACCCCATCAACTTGGTCGTAGAATTTACCATTAAAAATAAAATGAGAATTTTTGACGGCTAAATTTAAGAATTCGGTAAACTCATTTCGGGTGAATCCATGAAACAAAGTGACGGTCGAAAACAATTGGTCAATAATAATATTAATAGTTTCATCTAAAGGGATGTTGGTGAATAAAGAAGTCACATCAAAGCTGGCCATAATTAACCTATCAGTATCAAGATCTAAGGAAAATAGGTCTTTCCTTTAACACTATTTTAATCATTATCACTGATTCTTCACCTCTCTACCACTCCCTTTTCCTTCTCTTATTTCATCACATCTATTTTTGTATCAGTTAAGTATATTAGTCGAAATCGTGTAAATATTTATCACTCTGAAGATGTTACTTGAATAGTGACGAAACGTTAGTTAATTAAATTATGTTTTTCCAAACCTTATCGTTATGGCTTTTTTGAAACTTATTTGCTGGGCAATTATCTTCTATTACAATTTCACGAGTTTTTTCATATTTAATAATATACATGACAAAATTACTGCATCCTGATTGGTCGAGAGGAGTGCAATTCAATGTAATACAGTGCAGAAAAGGTGTAATACAGTGCAGAAAAATGAAATACAGTGCAAATTTCAATGAGTATTAAGCATTCTGATTGGCTAATAAACAACCGGAAAGCCAATGAAATGCCTATGCGGATTTTGAAGGATGGTTTTTCCTTCACGAGAAAATCCAATATGGCGACCAAAACATAAAGTTGTCGAAGAACATTTCGATGAAATACAGAGTGTATTTTGCTTTAATATTGTCATAAAAGTTCCTACAAGAAGACTAGAAGAGGTTAGATGCTACGAGTAAAACGTTTGACGTATTTAGTGAACAAAATGAAGCAGTTTTCAACCATTAAAGCTTCGAGAAGTGGAGCAATGAGTGGTATGTAACTTCGTAGCTGGAAGAACATTTTGTCTAACATTTTCATGTATATTATTAATAAGTAATAGCATGGTTTCGAGTGCAATTTTGAAAAAACACGCACTCGTGAGTTTTTCAAAGACCTCAAATAGCACTCGTCCTTCGGACTCGTGCAATTTTGATAGTCTTTGAAAAACTCACTTGTGCATGTTTTTTCCAAATTGCACTCGAAACCATGCTATTACCTATACAAACAAACAAACTTAATTTTTATTGCCAATACACTTGAAAGCCCGGTCAAATGGGGTTTATATACGTGTGATGTGAGTAGAGGTGTTGGTTCTCTCCTGTGCCTCAAAAGTTTTAGGGAAAATGGATATATACAGTAATATAGTCAACTTACTTTCCTTGACAAGTCGCCAACACTCCCTAATTCTTTCTCCAAACGAGAACGAACCCTCTCCGACTCCTCCAATGATTCTTGTGTTTCGTTCAAAGTGGAGTCCAGTCTTCCGACTTCATCCTCAGTTTCTCCTATCTTCTGTTTGGTCCGAAGTTCCTCGAACTTGTAACGTTCAATGCGTTCTTCTAATTCAAGAATTCTTTTCGAAGACGCTGCAATGGATTTCTCGTGTTCTTCTATAGCCTGTTGCTGTGACTGCGTCAGTTTTTCGTTGAATGCTTCCTCGCATTGCCTAAGAAACAGTCGGAATAAGGTTAATGCCAGATGATTTTACTTGCCAAAAAGAGAGTTGGACAAAGTAATCATTTTAACTTGACCGAGTCTTCTCCGAGTCTTGCCCGAATATTGCCGAGTCTTGTCCGAGTCGTGTCCGAGTCTTGTCCGAGTCGTGTCCGAGTCTTGTCCGAGTCTTGTCCGAGTCTTACCCGAGTCTTGTCCGAGTCATGTCCGAGCCTTGTCCGAGTCTTGCCGAGTTTTGTGTGTTGTGTTGTGTTGCGTTGTGTTGTGCAACTGGCAGTGCATACTGAATGAAGTCAATCTATGAAAACTTACTTTAGTTTAGTTTCATATTGAAGCTCTAACTGTCGAGTGTGGTCTTCGCTTTCACGTATTAACACAGCTTTCTCGTTTACCAAGTGACTCGCATTTTCGATCATTTTTTCCTTCTCGACGTTCAACGATTCAACTTGAGTTCTAAATAAAAAAAACAAACAAGAGCTCTTATGGTACATTATAATTTAGTCTACAGTAGACCACAGGCAGTTTTTGTGCTAGTTTGTGTTAGAATTCCAACTCCAGTTACAGGCACAAGCACAAGCACAAGCACAAGCACAAGCACAAGCACAAGCACAAGCACAAGCACAAGCACAAGCACAAGCACAAGCACAAGCACAAGCACAAGCACAAGCACAAGCACAAGCACAAGCACAAGCACAAGCAAGACCATATCCAAAGTCACCATTAAGACCACGCCCACGATTACAGCCACTATAACGACAACAAGCACACCCACAACCACACCCAAAATCACCATCACCACACCTACAATTATAACTACCATCACAACGACAACCACATCCAATATCACCATCACGACCACACCCACAATTACAACCACTATAAGGATAACTACGCGCACAACCACACCAAAAATCACCATCACAACCACAACCACTACCACGGCAACAACCACACCAAAAATCACCATCACAACCACACCAACACCCACAATTACAAGCATTACCACAAGAACCACACCCAAAATCACCATCACAACCACACCCACAACCACTACCACGGCAACAACCACACCAAAAATCACCAACACAACCATACCCACAACCATTACCACAGCAAAAACCACACCAAAAATCACCATCACAACCATACCAACACCAACACCAACACCCACAGTTACAGTTACAAGCACTACCACAAGAACCACACCCAAAATCACCATCACAACCACACCCACACCCACACCCACAACCACTACCACGGCAACAACCACACCAAAAATCACCAACACAATCACACCCACAGTTACAACCACTACCACGACAAGAACCACACCCACCACCCCAAAAATCACCATCACAACCACACCCACAGTTACAACCACTACCACAAGAACCGCACCCACCACTCCAAAAATCACCATCACAACCACACCCACAGTAACAACCACTACCACAAGAACCACACCCACCACCCCAAAAATCACCATCACAACCACACCCACAGTAACAACCTGCACTACCACAAGAACCACACCCAAAATCACCATCACAAGCACACCCACAGTTACAACCACTACCACAAGAACCGCACCCACCACTCCAAAAATCACCATCACAACCACAACCACAGTAACAACCACTACCATAAGAACCACACCCACCACCCCAAAAATCACCATCACAACCACAATCACAGTAACAACCTGCACTACCACAAGAACCACACCCACAACCACCCAAAATGTATACAGTGTCCACTGATTAACGGACATGGACAATACCTCATAAATGTTAGTTCGAGCTTGAATATACTGACCACAGCTTGGCAAACAGCTAATTAAAACAAAACAAATAAAGTATCAAAAGCGATGCCCATGACGTATGAACAAGAGCTCTTGAACAAGATTTGTCATACTTACTATCGCTCTTCTCGTAAATGGCAGACTCCAGGAGAGCTGTCAACTGAGACAAGCTCACTTTACCTTCACTATCCACTTCTGTATGCTGGAAAAGGAAAAAAAAGTTGATTTCGTGGACTGGGTAAAGTACAGTGTGGTAATTTGTCCATAAAAGAGATCACCAATTGACGTTATTGGAGGATTGGTGCCAAGTCACAGTTAACTGAAAGGCATGTTACGTGCTAATAAGCTAGACGATTCCCCTTCAGAATCTCCCATAGCCACGACCGGCGCTGAATTGTCTGACAATCGTTGAGTGTGATTGCTCTCCTCCACCGATAGCAGACTGGTAGTTGTAGCGGTTCCTTGCTCCTCCTTAAGGGTTGACTTCATGAGGCGAAGGTCGATCAAACATTCGGTGTCGCTGGTTGACCTCTGACGGCGCCATCTTCACGGACTTCACCAGAACTACTGTTCGCGAATGATGGATTTAACCCAGTAGCATCCTAGCGGCCTGATGGCCATTTCTTGTTTGTCGCTCCATTAGACAATCGAATCAACACAGTGCAAAAGCGAGTATCTACTAAATAGATAACGAGCGCAAAACCAGTCAAGTGCAGATACCCCCACACATTATAAATGAGTGACCGCTGACTAGCATTGACTCATTTTTTACCTTGCCTAAATTACACTTAGCCTCATTTAGTTCGTGCTGTACAAGCTGTCGTTAGATGTTCCAGTCAAACCGGATGTTCTCTTGCATGCGACTTTGCAATATTGCGCCGCAACATTGCAATGTTGATTGTCAATTTGACTTGAGCAACTTGCAAACGTCTCGTGAAGATTCCTCAGTAGATTCCTTTACAGGTTCGTCTTTCTTTTGAGTAAATATATACATTTATGTTTAAAATATTACTGTTGGTGGGTGGATAGTATTTAATGTATTTTTAGCCATGCAAATGGTAGTTTAAGTAAAGAAATTTTGAATTTCGGAAATAAATGTTCCCGAAACGTTTGCAAATCAGAGTTGGAAAAAAGCTGCGGGTATGCGGGTACCACCCGGAGGAAGGTTTACTTTAGTGAGGAAGGTTTAAAGTGAAAACACGTGAAACAACACATTCGGTAATCTGAGAAAGTTACAACTGACCAAGCAAGGTGTCGAGGAGAAAAGCGATTTGCAGCAAAACATTGGCTAACCAACAATTATGCAGCACTGGCAGTGGCAGTAGTTACATGTGTGAGACATGCATGTACGCTGATGTCTGCTGTGATGTCTGTATATCTTCGCAGCAGACGACGGTAGTTAGTAGGCTGTCAGTCAGCAGCGATCAGTTATTAGTAGCTATTGTAGTATGCCAAAGCTTACCTATATAGGAAAACCTAGAAAACCAAGAAACTGTAAAAGTCACGCAGTATTTATGAACGTGGCAAAACACAAAATTCTCGCTATATATTTTGAGGAAGGTTATCTAAACTTAAAAACCCATCCGGAGGAAGGTTGAATTCTTTTTCCAACTCTGTTGCAAATTGCTCACTGGAACTTGTCAATCAACATTGCAATGTTGCGTGGGAATATTGCAATGTAGCTCACAAGAGAACACCCGCTTTGACTGGAATATTTAGAAAACTCTGAGTTCTACAATCCTGGACAAAATTGTTGGGACACTTTGCCGATTTTGACGATTGTCGCATAGTGTCCCAAGCACTTTTGTCCAGGATTGTAGATATAACTTAGTAACACATAACGACAGCTTCTAGAGCAAGAACTAACAAAACTTTACAAACTCTAAGCTGAGAGTAGTAACGAAAATTTTACCTTTAATAATTGCAGAGCTTCTGTATTTTCCTGAGCCTGCCAAAGATCTCGTATGTCTTCTAATTTGGCCATGCTATATATGAGAAACGATAAAATACAATCAATGACAAAAATCCAACGTGCATGATATTTCAAATTTGAAAACGTAGACCTAACGATTTCAAATTTGAAAACGTAGACCTAACGTTTTCAAAGTTTCCCAAGATTTCACGAAGTTAAAGTGTCCATTTAACAATTACACAACGAGTCCGAATTGACTATTCGCGCATAGACAACGAGTCCGAGTTGTCTAATTGTTTTAGTATACACCCTGTACATACTCTAAAAAATACAGTTTTTCTAGTGCAAACTGACGAAAATGTTGTGTTATTTAACCACTCGTGAGCGGCAAGTAAAAGCAGATTTAATTAATAAAATACGGTTTACTTGTATTTCGTTCCTTACCATTAAAAATCTTCATGCCATATTTTGTGGCGTTTTTAGTTTTCTCAGGCATAGAATTTTCTATCAAACTCTCAAAAAATTCCTCCGAAACGTCTGCAAAACGAGAGTTTACTGCCATATTTTTTCAGGTTGTTTTCATTTTTCTCAAACGTTGTCCAGCACGAATAGACAACGGTTGAGTAGCCGATCAGAATGCGGGATTTGTAATAGACGATGGTTGGGTGTATACTAAAACAGGATAGTGGATTTTACATAAGTTTAGGATATTTGGAACCTTCTGAGAAGATCTGTAAAATATCTTCCTTTTCTAAAATTTCATCTTCATGGTCATTGGACTTTTTCGCTGTTAAAATTGACAGACGTGGCATCTACGTAGGAATCTGTAAAGTGTTTTTTTCCCCCGACAAATTTCTGCGTAGACGTCACTTCCGTCAACTTTAACAGCGAAAAAGTCCATGAAGATGAAATTTTAGAAAAGGAAGATATATGAGAGATCTTCTCAGAAGATTCCAAGTGACCTAAATGTGTAAAATCCTCAATCATGATATACGCACTTTAATGTTTTGAGCAGCTAAAGCAGACCTACCAAGTCTCGCGGTTTTGCCGTGACGAGACTCACGATTTTGACTACAATCTCACGGTCTCTCGATTCTCACGAGAAATGAAAATCCTAAAACTAGATTCTTCATTGGTATGATTTCAGTATTTTAATTTACCGAAATTTAGCGACAAAATAAATATGGACATAGATTGTATAGTGTGTACTTGTAGACGTAGTAATTTAGCAGTCACGAAAAATTCATTTCCACATCTGCCATTTTGACGATGGTATATACCATCGTCAAATAAAGCAAAACCCAAAAAACAGCAACAAAAAATCTTATCTTTTATTAATACTACTGTATTTGTTAAAACTATTACATGGGAAAAAAGCAAAATGAATTGATTTGAACATGAACGTTGTCTTCTCACTATTTTGCATTTTTCTCACTATTTTTTGGGAGGCAAAAATTATATCTCACTGTTTTTGCTTGGGGTAGGTTGGCAAGTCTGCTAAAGGCAGACCTTTTGGCGCTCGTCAACAGCGCCCCTAGTAACAGTATGGCTTGTGATGTGTAAGACTTACCCGGTATTCTCCGGATCTAACACCAGAAGAAGATCTAAAAAAATCAGATAAAAGATGCAAGTTATATGGCAAAGAATGAACGTATATCGGAAAGTGCAGTCAGCCCAACAGCGCTCAACTAGGTATTTTGGAGAGCAGGGTTGTAGGGTAAAATTAAAACACAAGTTAAGAAAATTTCGATTATTCCCATTGCTTTGGAACAAATGGATTATTACGTTTTCCGAAGTTAACATGCAAAGCCTATAAAAGATTATGGTTCCAATGGATTATGTTCTTCTTATAAACGTACTTGCTTCAATTGTCCTCACTGTTCTTGTCATGGTTGACGTCAGTGGTTCTCCATGATTCTTACTAGTTGCTCTGGGACTCTGTAAATAAAGTCAGGAATATATGAGTTGGGTAACGGGAAAAGAGGTAAGGTTAAGTGGGACGCGGGTAAGATAAGGTAAGGTAAGGTAAGGTAAGGTAAGGTAAGGTAAGGTAAGGTAAGGTAAGGTAAGGTAAGGTAAGGTAAGGTAAGGTAAGGTAAGGTAAGGTAAGGTAAGGTAAGGTAAGGTAAGGTAAGGTGAGGTGGAGGTGAGGTGAGGTGAGGTGAGGTAAAGTCAGGTAAGGTAAAGAAAGGAAAGAAAAAAAGGAAAGGAAAGAAAAGAAATTGGTGCCAAGTCACAGGGGGCATGCCACCCCTTGATCAGAGGTAACCATGGCAACCCGGCCATGGTTACCTCTGATCTTGATGAGCACTGAGATAATCCCCACATACTATAAATGAATGACCACTGACCAAATATCTAATAGATAGCGCGCGCAAAACCAGTCAAGCTCAGACCACGCTGACAAGACTTTGGCGCGCGCAAGTCAAGCTCAGACCACGCTGACAAGACTTTGGCGCGCGCAAGTCAAGCTCAGACCACGCTGACAAGACTTAGACGCGTGCAAGTCAAGCTCAGACCACGCTGACAAGACTTCGGCGCGCGCAAGTCAAGCTCACACCGCGCTGACAAGACTTTGGCGCGCGCAACTCAAGCTCAGACAACGCTGACAAGACTTTGATGACCGCTGAGATAATCCCCACCTATTATCATGAGCGACCGCTGTCTAGCATTGTCTCTTTTTTTACCTTGCCTAAATTACATTTAGCCACATATAAGATAAGAGAGGAAAGGAAAGGAAAAAAGAAAGGCAACGAAGAGAAAAGCAAGGGCAAAGCCAAGCAAAGCAAAGCGCAAGAGAAAGTAAAGTATGTCACCTCAATTTGGTTGACAAAGGCAGCAGAATGACTAGGAGGATCAGATTCTGATTGGCTCTTGTCCTTGGCGATGAACAGCCCATGAAGAAATTCTTCAAAACTAACTTGACCATCGTGATCATCGTCCAGCTCATCAAACAGCAAAGACAGTTCCTACAGAAAAGGAAGGACCGTATTAACAGTGTGGATTATACATTATTATATGGCCAGGCGGTCCATCTGAAAAATGGAGCATTCTGATTGGTTCCTGAGCGGTCGGAAACCAGCAGTACGGACCGCTCAGACTCTTCATGAGTGATAACGAAGCTGAATAAACGTTTATTTTGAGCTCTTTTAAGCCACAGTAAGTAGAAAACGATTTCGTTCTTTCTTTCTTTGTATTTAGCAAATTTAGTAAAGTTTGAGAAGCCTTTTCAAGCTGGCTCTGTAGGTTTAAATTCATAATTTACTGGCCTCGTTGTTCAAATGATGTAAACAGCTAAAATTTTACGGCTCTTTTTGTTTTATGGCCATTATAATAAATAACTTATTGACCGAGCTTGTTCGGTCCGCACAGAAGGATATTGCTCTCGTTCTTTTTTGCGCTTCGGCATGAACCTCGCCTTCGGCTCGGTCCATACAAGCGAAAAAAGAACTCGACCAATATCCTTCTGTACGAACCTCACGCTCGGTCAATAACATATATGTACAGTAACGGTCGGCAATTGGCTATTTCAAGGGATTTTTGGTGAAGGAAAATTCGAGTGTAGAATATATACATTTTAAGACCAAACCGGGACCAGTTGCGAAAAATGCAACTACACATTCAACTACATTGAACATGCTATGTAATCGAGTGAAATGCCCAATATTACTTCTAATAAACCCAATTCTCTCCTGGCATTACCACCTTAATGTATACAGAACTCGCGATCAAGCTCTCCGCAACGGCCTCCGTGGCTCAGTGGTCAGAGCATTGCACTAGAATCGCAAGGTCGTGGGTTCAATTCCTGCCAGAAGGCCTGTGTAGTTGCATTTTTCGCAACTGGTCCCGGTTTGGTCTTAAAATGTATATATTCTACACTCGAATTTTCCTTCACCTAATCCCTTGAACATGCTATGTAATCGAGTGAAATGCCCAATATTACTTCTAATAAATCGGCTATTTGCCGACCAAAAATACGAAATGGCTGACATTTCTGTTCTGGTTGACCGACCAAGAAATATAAATTAAAAACAAAAATAAATCACATATTTTAATAAAATATGTATTTTGATATAATAAATAAATCTCAAAATATGTTTTTCCAAAAAGCTGGGGGGAAACCAGATTTCTTATTTATAATGTCGTTACGGTATTGCGAACATTGCTAAAATCTTGAGACTCACTGAAACTCGACGAAAATTTTAGAAAAAAACAAATTTGACGACATATTTCGGAAAAGCCGCTAAAAGAGTTAGCCGAAATCATAGAATACTGGCAAAGCATTCTGGTAGTTGTAGTTACCCAGTGCCATCTCTCATAATCGTGCGAATGGTCCTAACTTGACCATGTCGCTCAATTGCATGGAGCAAGTCGTCGAATGAGAGCTTAAGCAAGCAAGCTAGGACGAGCTTAAGCAAGCTAAGATGAGCTTGCGCAAACTAGGACGAACGACGGCAATCTAAAGTTCAGTATCTAGCAGAAACCACGAATCATTTACGTAGTATTGAATACTTAAAGTATGCTTTTCAACATCCAAAAGTTTTAGAGTTCTAAAAGGATTTTGTCGCATAGTAGTAGTAGTAGTATAACTTTATTTATACACGCTGACCCCGTCAACCGCAGCTGATTTCCACGGGGGGCGTGTGCCAGAAAATAATTTTACATGTAGAATATGATAAGCTACTTACAAAATATATAAGTTTTAAGTGATATGGAGTATTTAAATAGTAACAAATTAATGAAAGTTTTAGACTATTTACAGGTAAATTGTTTACAATAGTTTTTACGCACTGATGTGAGCAGCGATTTTATTTCGAAAGGAACAAAGTGACTTACTTTCCCTAATTTCTTTTGGAATAGAATTCCAAAGGTGTGCTCCGTCGTACATAAAACTATTTTTCATGTTATTTGTACGTGGTTTTGGTAAACAAAGACCACTTGAAATGTCCCGAAGGTGATAATTAGTTTTCTCACTCTTATACGAAAATAGATTTGTGAGTGATTTGGGACCCATTTTGTTTAATAATTTATACATCATTTTTGCTTTAGCTTTTTTCCTTTCTGTTTGGAGTGGCTCCCAGCCCAAAGCAGGCAAAGCAATCGTATGATCTACGTCATTGCTTATATTCAGAATAATTCTAGCTGCTCTATTTTGCATTTTTTGGAGTCGCTTTGATTGAGTTTCGCCAAATACATCCCATACTTCACAGCAGTAGTCAAAGTACGGACGAACAATAGGGTTATATATCAAAATAAGTGTATCTTGGTCAACAAATGGTTTGATCCGACGAATAGCAGAGATTTCTGCTGTTACTTTTTTGCAAATATTTTCAGAATTACTTTTCCAAGATAAATGCTGGTCAATTGTTACTCCGAGAGTTTTGCATTCATGAACTTGTTTAATTTGTTTATTTTCAATGAAAACATTCGGATGAGAATCAGAAATATTTTTTATCTTAAGTTTTGAGCCAATTAACCTAAACTCTGTCTTAGCTACATAGAGGCTAAGCTTAGCATACACGCGTAAAAACGCATAACTTGTTCACGGTTGTCAACAGGCGTGAACAATGTTGTGCTGCTCGCCGTGAACAAGTTGTCAACAAGTTGCTCACTTATGGTTCGAACAACTTGTTCACAGATAAATCAACAGTCATGAACAAGTTGTTCCAACAGCACATTTTTATAGCCAACGTTGTTCGCACATGATACAACATGTTGTAACAGCATGACGAAATAACAACGATGAACAACAATGTTACAACAATGGTGAACGTGGTTGATGTATCAACACGTTCTTTGGTTGTTACAACATGCGTGAACAACGGTTGTTGTTTCATCAAGCTGTAACAACTTGTTTGAAACAATGATGAACAATGTTGTTCATTTATCATTGTTGTTCACATATGTCAACAAGTTGTTACAGCATTGTTGCAAGTTGTTACAGCATTGTTCAGGCAACAATGCTGTAACAACTTGCGAGATTTTACGCGTGTAGTTTGAACTTTGAAGTCAAACTCAATTAACAACTTTCGCCGTTTCACGAGTTAAGGTTACATTAGATGACGAAGGTATGTTTTGAGAGATTGGCTAGTACGCGGCGAATTTTAGCGGTATGTTTCTCAAATTTCCAGTCAAGAAAGACAAAAGAATGCTGATCGTGAAAATATAACTTTGATGAGTATTCCTTTCAAACTTTCCCTATTTTTAACGAGTTAACGAAAGTACACACACTTCAGGAAAATTCAATCTCACTAAATTTAGATTTTCATAATCAGCAACTATTTGGCTTCCTTGACTGAAAATTTGAGATACGTAGCCCTAAAATTTGGTGCACAATAGCCAATTTCCCAAAACAACGAAAAAATACGCTTTCATCATCAAATGTAACCTTAACGTCGACATGAAGACGAAAAAATTATCTAAATAACGTTGTACGTAGAACGGGGACAGCGTTACAATTACTCTTGGGACTGAAAATTATTCATTTTCTTTGTTGTGTGAGGAAAATTCTCTAGTATTAAAAACGTTGTCCCTTGCCGTTCGCGTTGTATTTGCTTAAAGTGTATATGAAACGAAAATTAAGTTTGTCTTATTTGAAAGAACTCTTAAAATAATGGGGAATATCAATTTACAGCTTCTTCATATTTTACTTAGTTCTCGAGATATTTAGACTTATGTGATATTCAAATGAGATAACTTATGGTTCGTTTTTTTCTAATTAACATATTCGAAAATCGTGAATATTTTTAAGATTATTGATCAAAATCACTTGTAGCTTGTCTTTCATGTTTAGTTGCATGAACTGTAGCAATATGCAAAGTTTCAAGTGATTTTGTTCAATAATCTTAAAAATATTCGCGATTTTCGGATATGTTAATTAGAAAAAAACGAACCATAATTTATCTCATTTGAATATCACATAAATCTAAATATGTCAAGAACTAAGTAAAATATGAAAAAGCTGTAAATTGATATTCCCCATTATTTTAAGAATAGGGGTGCACCGGAACTCGGTTCCGGCCGGGTAGTTCCGGCCGGAACTCTGATTTTTCGGAGATCCGGTTCCGGCCGGAACTGATTAAAAAAGCATGGCCGGAACCGGAACTCTGTCGTTTTCAGAGAGATTGAATATCAAGTTTATTTATTAAATAACATCGATCAAACAGACTGAACAGATCACATTTCAACAACTGTGAAGCATAATTTACATAAATAGCAAGAAACAACACGCAATCATTGAAAAAAAAATAATACTCTTGTCTTTTTTATAACGCAGCGTTTATTTTTTCACAGATTTTATTCAATAATATATTTTATCAAAAGACGGTCAGCGGTTCAGAATGGTGGGTTAGGGAAAGTACTTCATATAACAAGCACATACTGATAATTTAATCATTTCATACTAGCCAAGGTTGAAAATTGGTGTGAAACATAAAATAAAATGAAAACAAGTGATTTTATATATGCTGATATACTCTAGTTACAACCTCGTTCCCAGGCTCTTTGCTCCCGTGTAGGTAATACACTATACAAGGATATATTTGTATACCATTAAATCATTAATACCAATACATGAGCATTTCATGAAGATGTTTTACACAATTACATTAACATTATTCAATATTTGTATTCAAACTTTTGCCGCCCCCCCCCCGGCTCTTGATAAAATAGCATATAACCATATATGGCTTAACAAACCCGGTTCCGGCCGGAACTTCCGGCCGGATTTCTTTTTCAGTTCCGGTCAGATCCGGTTCCGGCCGGATCTTAAAATATTGGTTCCGGTGCACCCCTATTTAAGAGTTCTTTCAAATAAGACAAACTTAATTTTAGTTTCATATACACTTTAAGATCCCTAGTGTAGAGTTACAAACGCTCTTTAGAAAAAGGAAAGGGCCCGAGGCCCCAAAATACACCACTACTTTTGTAAGCTACACCGCGCATTGCCCTCACGCCCGCCTGAACAACAAAAAATGTTATTCTTCGCTCACATACATGCATTTGCGTCCACTTACGTCCTCCTCCATTCCCTCCATGCCAATATGTTCACAAACGACAGATAATTCATGTTTGTCAAGAAAACCGTTAGCGCCAACATTCACTTCATCCCATATCGTCTTTAACTGTTGTTCCTCCGTGGGAGAGCTCACACCTGTAAGGTAATACAAGAAGGACCAAAATATATTTTTTTAATGTTTTATTTATACTGTAGTTCTTGCTTTATTTGTCTTCTCGACTTCGGAAAGTTTCTGCTAAGAACTTGTGCTGCTATTTGAACAATTATAACATTATTACAACAACGACTAGCAGTGTAAATAGAAGATGAAGTCAATAAGGCGAGTTCCTAACGGAAGACTAAAATTGTAAACCTAGAATGCACTATACACCTTGGGGAATAATATCACTGATCTCTTTACAACGTTTTATAGAGATCAGTGAATAATATTCTCTGAATTACTCTTCGTCTCCATTTATACTTTTGACGAGGTATGGCTCAGGAGCGTCGGAGCGGCACTAAGGGCCTGTTTATATGATCCCGGTGTACCGGGATGTCTCAAAAAGCGCGGGAATTTAAGGAAATGGTCAAAAAAGCAAAAACTCGCCCTAATTCTACTATGTTAGAAGTTATTTAACTTTTATTCAGTGTTTTGTCTTTAGACCTGACCGTTTGGACAAAATTCTGACCATAATATTCAAAATTACAAGCATTTCAGTTGAGTAAACTTCATCCCGGTGTACCGGGATGTCGCATTTATATGGGAAAAAATCTGTCCCGGTGTACCGAGATCCCGGTTGCGTCAACCGAGACCCCGGTACACCGGGACGTCCCGGTCTCCATATAAACGCAACCGCGAAAATAACAGTAAAGTAGAGACCTGAAGATACCCCGGGTTCGGTTTACGGGTACGGGTACCGCCATTGTTGTTTACTCGTAATATCTACGCGTTTTCCCGTGGTAGCTCATGGTCTACCCGTACATACGACTACGGGTACGGGTAGATTACCCGTACCCTTAAACCGAACCCGGGGTATCTTAAGGTACCAGGATCATATAAACAGACCCTAAAAGTGGGGTCCCAAAATGTTTAGGGGGTCTGGGGGCATGCTCCCCCGGGAAATTTTGAAATCTAGAGTCTCTGAAATGCCATTTCTTGCATTTTAGGACAAGGATTTACAGAATTCTAAAGGTCCAAAAACGTCATAAAGCACTGAAAAGACAAAACTTTTCCGGACATTGAATATCTGCATTCAAATTTCTTTATTATATCTTTATTCAAAGTTTTGGGTTAGCTAGGGTTAGTGATTTTGTTAATCATAACTTTATTACTGGCCTTGTTAAAAAGGGGAGGCCCAAACATATTCTGCCCCCCCCCCCCCACCAAAAAAGTGGAGGGCAGACACACACCCCACCCCCCATTCCGACGCCCCTGATATGGCTATACTGTACACTAGAAAGTTCCAGAGTCGTGTGAACACCTTGAAAGCGTCGTTAAATTATGACGGATTCGTGTGAACGTAACCACATTTTACCGTTTATTTTCTATATCGGACTCGTGTGAACGCAGTCTCAGTGTGACAGTCTTAGTAATTTGCAACGCATTTGTGCGGCTTATGAATGTAGACAGTATTTATAAAGGTCTTCTTGTAAAGAAGACCTTTATTTTAGTATTTTTAAAATCCATACCAGAACCATCAATCGACTGATGCGGACTCCATTTTGTATTGCTACTGATCTGACCACTTGCTTCCAAAATTTCTTCCTCTGAAGCGTGAGCTAAACTTTTCTTTCTGAACGATTCCTGTCTCCTGATAGAATCGCGCTTGCGCAGTGATTCGCGTCTTCTTAATTTCTGACTGTTGGCTCGACTAAGTCTCTTTTCCTTTGAACTGGAGTTCTGTTAAGTGTAAAATATTGCTTTGTTAGCTCAAGAATGTAAGGGGCTGTTTACATGAATCCGGATTGAGTTTCAGTCCGGATTGAAAAGCGAAGTCAATCCGTGTTTACATGGGAATTGGGTTTCTGGATTGAAATCCGCCTGAAATCTGAAAGCCGTAAATATTAGAAAACACGCATGCATTGTTTGTTCTAGTCCTCTCTGTCACGTTTTTCATTCTGGAATGAAACTCGCACCGCGTTTACATGATTCCGGAACGAAATTTCAATCCGGAATGAGATTTCAATCCGGAATGAGAAACGGATTAAACTCAATCTCGAATGAGCTAATCTCAATCCGGATTCATGTAAACAGATAAAGGGATTTGATCAGAAGCGGAATGAGTTCCATCCGGATTGAAAGTCAGTCTGGATGTAAACGGCCTCTAATAAAGCTAAAAGACGTCAGAGTATACTGAGTTGTCAAGCTTGTAACAAAACGTGTTTGCAGTTAACAATCGAAATATAGAAAGGTTAGATATACTGCCGAAACAGAGAACGTAGGGTCTAACGTTTCGAGCGAAGGCCCTTCGTCAGAGAGAAACGTAAAGAGTGTAAACAAACAATGAGCTTATATATGAAAGGTAATCACGTGACCAAAAATAAGCCAATCAGATAAAAATGACAATTTATCAATTTGTCACTATCATTTTTATCTGATTGGCTTGTTTTTGGTCACGTGATTACCTTTCGTATATAAGCTCATTGTTTGTTTACACTCTTTACGTTTCTCTCTGACGAAGGACCTTCGCTCGAAACGTTAGACTCCTACGTTCTCTGTTTCGGCAGTATATCTAACCTTACTATATTTCGATTGTTGTTTCTACACTGCCTACGCAGCACGCTACTTTTATTACACTATTTGCAGTTAACAGGCTTGTAAACAAGTTGTGACAATGGCACTGCTACAACTTGTTACAGCATCAACACCAGTACCAAAACTAACACCAGCACCAAAACTAACACCAGTACAAACACTAGCACCAACACCAGCACCAACACCAACACCAACACCAGCACTGACGCCAACACTAGCACCAACACTAACACTAACACTAACACCAGTACAAACACTAGCACCAACACTAACACTAACACCAGTACAAACACTAGCACCAACACCAGCACCAACACCAACACCAACACCAGCACCAACACCAACACTAGCACCAGCACCAACACTAGCACCAGCACCAACACTAGCACCGGTACTAACACCAGCACCAACACCAACACCTACACCAACACTAGCACCAGTACCAACGCTAGCACCAACACCAGTATCAGCACCAGCACCACCATCATCACCACTAACACCAACACCAACACTACCACCAGCACTGACACCACCATCACCATCAGCACCAACATCAATGCCAGCACCAACACCAACACCAATAACATTACAACACCAGCACCAACACCAACACTAGCACCAATAACAACACCAACATCATCATCAGCATCAACACCAACACCAACACCATCATCAGCATCAACACCAACACCAGCACCAATAAAAACACCAGCACCATCATCAGCATCAACACTGATATCAGCACCACCACCACCACCAACACTAGCACCAACACCAACACCAGCACCATCACCAACACAACAACCAACACTAGCACCAACACCAGCACCAATAACAACACCAGCATGATCATCAGCATCAACACCAACACCAACACCAATATCAGCACCACCACCACCTGCACCAATAACAACACCAGCACCAACACCAATAACAACACCAGCATCAGCAACAACACCAATATCAGCAGCACCACCACCAAGACCAACACCAACACGAACACCAATAACAACACCAACACCAACACCAACACAACCACCACCAACAACACCAGCACCAACACTAACCAGAGTTCGAATTAACGGTGTGCAATGTGCAATTTGCACATCGTTTTGGCCTAAATAGTGAGAATTGCATATCACTTTTCAAAACGATGTGCAAAAAAGAAAATCAGACTTGGGACTAATGAGCATCCATCCACGTTTATAGGTAATGCATTGCCAATCTGTCATCTTCTGATTTTATAAAGAGCACTTTCACTTTGAAGCCCTTAATTGAATCGGCTTTGATCTAACAGCATGTTTGTGAATCTTTGACATGGATAAAGTTCTTTTTATCTCAGGTGTGAGGTATCAGGTCAAGGTGTGATATTGTGATGTGTCTAGAGAAACGATGCTTACAGAATGGAGTTTGCTGAAGCTGTTAATTTCAGAGACATATAGCAATGCTATTCCATACCAGGATGTTTGGGCTGCCATATTTTCCTTACCAACTAGTAAACTGCAATTTTCAAGCATTCTGCATATTATCAAACTGCTATTGATTACGCCAATCTCGAATGCTGTAGTGGAGCGAATGTTCTCTGCAATGGGGAGAATGAAACTGCAGCTAGTCTCTTAAGGATTAGCGAAGAGGGTCCTTCAGTCAAGGAATATGACCCAACAGCTGCATTTGATTGGTGGTATGGTCAAAAAAAGCACAGAATTGGATTTGGAGGCCATGATTATCCCGAGAAACAAAAGAAGAAAAACAACGACACGTCCGACGCAGCACGCCGGCATGCCTACTTTTCTGATCAAGAGTCCGAAAGCGATTAAAATGCATTTAAGGTTACCCAATGTCAGAACCACATTACACTTTCCCCAGTCCCTCGCTTATTGTTCGCGTGGCGTGGCCAAGTGCACATATTTTTGAAAAAAAGTTGCACATCGTTTTTTGTCAACTAATTCGAACCTTGACACTAACAACGCCACCAACACTAGCACCAATAACAACACCAGCACCAACATGACCACCAGAACTAACACAACCACCAGCACCAGCACCAACCAACACCAGTGCTGACATCATAATATTGATCAAACTTTAATACCTTGGTATCTTCAGCAATTCCATTTTCAACGCGTCTCTGCTTTCCTAAAGTAGGCTGTACTTCAGGACTGCCAGGACGACTGCCACTGATACTTTCTATATCACCCTCATCAGCTGAACCATCATCTGAGAATCTTGAGTCAAATGGACGTGATCTTCGACCATAACGTTTCTCATTAACAACAAGCTTTGGTGGTTCCTCAATTTCTAACAGATTAAACAAAAAAATTAATATGGGTGATACTGGATAGCTGGTACCTCAGTGAGTGGTGCTAGGTGAGTGGTGCTGGTGAGTGCATAGTCAATCGAGATATGGTCTGTAAACTCGGCAAACTTCAAAGCAGCTATAATGAGCTGTGATTTTATGTTGAACCGTACCTTACACTGTGCACATTCTTTGTTTTAGGTTTATTAATATTTAAATAGCACAGTTAAGTGATTGAACTGAAACGTTGCTATTGGACAGTTCGTTCATTATCCTAAAATACAATGTGTTCAGTGACCATGCACCGTGCACAAAAATGCATAAAGGCAAACAAAAAGATAGACTGAAGACTTTAGCTGAGTTTCCAGACCATATCTCGATTGACTATGGTGAGTGGTGCTGAATGGGTGGTACCAATTGAGCAGTGTCAGGTTGGTGGTGCTTAACATGTAAGTGGGTGGTGCAGTACACAGATCCAGGTGGATGGTGTCACGTAGGTGGTGCTGGGTAGACCAACTGGGGCTGAGTGGGCAGTACAGTAGAACCTCACTATATAATGCAGTAGTTGGGATCCTTAATGGTGACCATGTTATAAATGAAGTGTGTTATTGTGAGGTACAGCCAAATATCTCATTCCCAGTACTCTTCCTCACTCAGTTCCGGTGCAATATTGTGGGCTGAGTATTGGGAGCGAGATTGAGTACTACTGCCAGAAGCACTTTCTGTTCAATTCTAACAATCCAAATCATGACTGAAGAAGCTTGAAGATTGCTCAAGACTTCAATTGATTTTGAAATAAGATTTTTGAGCATGGTTTTCATTTCTCGCAATGATTGCACTGCCATGTTGTTGTTTTAGTTGTTTTATCTTGTAATGATCACAATTATTCAGGAAGATCAGTGATCATCAGCCGACAAGATCAAATTGTTTCCAAAGAGTCTTCAGTTTCAGCATCATATTACACATCAATTATGTCACTATGTTGCAAAAATTAGCTGTCTGTGGTGAACTTTAGCAGTGTAGGTAAACATCAGTATATTCATCAAATGACAAACCAGGAAAAGTAAGATTTTGGAGTCCAAAGATCAACCTCATTATACTGAGTTGCTCGTTATAATGATGGGCACTATAGCGAGGCTCTACTGTACCAGTAGGGTAGTGCCCGGTGCTAGGCAGCCAGTGCCTAGTGCAGGGTGGGTATGGCCCAGGACTGAGTGGGTAGTTCCAGGTACGTAGGTGGTGCTAGGGGAATGGTGCTCATCATGCTTGTGATCTCATGTGGAAGTTTAAACTATTGTTTCCTAGGATTGTCTGAGGGTTCTTCCTTTCACGAGAGTATTAAATAAATCTAAATTTAAATTTAAAAACTAAAATCATTATATTTGGTAGTGGTGCTTAATCTTATTATGTACCTTGTGGCAGCTCCTCTCCACTAGAAACAGTGAGTCCATCAATAGCATCTGATAAGACAATTACAAAACCTTCTTTGAATTCTTCAAAGTTAATCTAAAAAACAATTTGAAAAATTCATTAAAAATCTATAGTATGGTAAGTAATTGTTATTTAACTAGACCAATAAACTGAACGGTCACGTGGTACAAATCTACCTCTTTGGTTGGGCAGTATACATGTATATATATATATATGTATGTATGTATATGTAATATATATATATATATATAGGTAATATATTACCAAAACCGATGATGCGCGGCATGGCCCAAAATAAACATGTCATGTTTTCCGCCAAAACATTAACAAATCCGACTGCATTCCTTAGCCTTTGAAATTGACACCGTGAGATCACTGCAATATGATTGGCCCATTTGCCCACTTTTGAATTCTCCAGCCAAAAACGTTTAGGAATGCAGATGGATTGGTCAATGTTTTGAACAGAAATCATGACGTGTTTTTTTGGGGCCATGCCACGCATCATCGGTTTTGGTAATATATATACATACATATACATATACACACATATATATACACTATATATATATATATATGTATGTATATGTGTATAATATATATATATATATATATATATATCACAATTGAGTCAGTTTTCTTTGATGTACCGCGGTGTATATACAGGTTATATCCCGTGCATAAATAATTGGATAAAACTTGTCGACAAAACTCGAAAAATCTTGATTGAAACTCTTCGAAATTGAGGAAACCTCGAACTTGGGATATAAGTCATATATTGACCCTCGGGACCTTCAGCCCCTCAGGTCAATATATGACTTACATCGGGCGTTCTCGGTATATAACCTATACATATATATGGAAATATAGTAAGGTTAGATTAAGGTTAGATATACTGCTGAAACAGAGAACATAAGTCTAACGTTTCGAGGGAAGGCCCTTCATCAGAGAGAAACGCTTCTCTCTGACAAGTTTATATATAATTATGTGAACTGTATATATAGCAAATATATAAACTGTACACCTTTTGTCTTTATTTGCATTTATTATTGAGTCGGTTTTCTTTGTTCTTTCGAGGGCTTTATATCGCATAAAGCCCTTGAATACTAATTAGATAAGAAATGAAGAAAAAAACTAGGAAAATCTTTGTCCAAGGTAGAAAACCTCCTCAATAATAAATTAAGTCAGATAAATCCCTCGAACGTCGGGATTTATGCGATATAAAGCCCTCGGACGCTGCGCGTCCTCGGGTCGTTATATAGGACACATCCCTTAGTTCTCGGGATTTATCTATTACTTCTTCTCACAACAGATTTCCTTCAAAGAGTTTTATTAATAAAGACAGGACTCAGGTGTACAGTTGGCCAAAACAACAATCCTTTTGTTATAAAAACAATAAATTATCATCATACCTCGCCATCATCCTTGTCACCAAGCAACTGAGCAAGAAGCTTAGCCACTTGATCTTCGAGCTGGAGTTTCTGACACAATTCAACGAGCCCGTCCTTTGTCAGAAATCCATCGCCCTTTGAATCACAGCTATCGAAAACCTCACGAAGTTGGGCCACATAAACGTCCTGATCTTCGTCTTCGACCATCGCTTGTCGGTCGAGAACGATTCAAATGTTGCAAATTAGGAATTAACCACGCGACAGATAGACGATCAATTCCATCAACGTTAACACAGCCTTGAATTCTTCCTCGAAGAATACCAAAGATGAAACACAACAAAGCCGAAGCTATTCTCCTTCTGACATCATTTCTTCCCTTAACGTCATCGCTGCTAAAGAACACATTTATCACCAAAGAGATTGTAAATACTAGTGCAAATATACACAGACACAGTATCTGTTCACAGAACAAGTCACTATAAAAAATCGCGCCAAATCCCAGGCTAAAATTGAAAGGAATCCGTAGTCAAGTGTTCTCTGTAAAGCAGTTTCAATGCAGTATTCCTTAACTGGTAAATCCTTACGGTCGTTGATTTAGTCGAGGAGGGAAGATAGTACCTGTTGAATAATCCAAGACCTGTAATTTTGATATATACGAAACCCACGCGAGCCAAACGGCCAAGTCAATAGCCACGCAAGAAATACTAGTATGAGCCAACACGCACACGAGATAATCTCACAAAGTGCAGAAAAAGCACTTGATAACGATGTGAATTTAATAGGCAGTTGTATTCCACGTTGGGATAGCTTGGCTTAATTTTGGGTTCTTGTCCACTGCTCTTGTCGCGTTGGCACGGAGCAAACGTGTCGCGCGGGACACTCGTATGTTTTGCGAGGTGGACTGTGATTGGATAATATTATTAACCAATCATTGATTTACTTTGAACATTTGGAAACGGGATGCGCGGCAATTTTATTTTTTTTAACTGGCCTGCGATAACACACCAAGCTGTGTTTGAAAACCGAACAAGGTGTGTGAAATAACACAACTTTTCACAAAACACACCTTAGGGTGTGCTAAGCCTCGCACAATAGACGAATTTAATTCGAATTAACTCCGTCGGTAATGCGACGTAAATGCGACGTCGAGTAAAATGTCGAATTTCAGTCGAATTTAACTGTTTTTAGTTGGACTCGTGGATCCTGAAAACGACTTCTTGAAAACATGGCGCCAAATTGTCACAGACAGAAGAGAAACATTTAATTCGACGTGACGATATCAGAATTTGTTGTGTAATAACTCGAACACGCATTATCGTCGCACTATCCGTCTTTCTCAGACGAATTTAATTGCCGAGACGAATTTAATTCGTGTGTCGAATTTAATCGAGTTATACGTCGCAGTTTCGTCAAATAAACTCATCTGAATTAAATTCGTCTGTTGTGCGACGTTTGGCGCAGGCCTAAAAGTGAACTTAAAACTAACTTTATTTATAATGGATAACCCTTTTATTTATAAATATGATTGTTTTATTATTCCGTAAGAAAACGTCCCGTCTGTAATTATAGAGATCAGTGCGTCTACAGTATAATGGATATAAAGGCCGAGATTATTATTCGTATGCAGTTATTTGAAGCTGACGCAATAAATCCACAGCCAATCAAGGTCGATGACATATACACATTGAGAGAAAACAAACTTATTGCTGATAAGAGAGTCCCTGTCTGTCTGTCTGTCTGTCTGTCTGTCTGTCTGTCTGTCTGTCTGTCTGTCTGTCTGTCTGTCTGTCTGTCTGTCTGTCGGTCGGTCGGTCGGTCGGTCGGTCGGTCGGTCGGTCGGTCGGTCGGTCGGTCGGTCGGTCGGTCGGTCGGTCGGTCTGTCTGTCTGTCTGTCTGTCTGTCTGTCTGTCTGGTCTGGTCTGTGTCTACACCAAGGATTCGTGGGAAACGTACGTTAATTCGGACAATCAGGCTGTCACACAAGATTATGCATTATGCATGCGTCGTTGACAAATAAATGGAACGCGTCGAATAGTTAATTCATTCTATGTGATTTAATTGTAATTAATTATATTTTTGTATTCCCTCCACAAATCATTTCAGGCTGAAAATTATCTATGGTCACGTAAAATTTTTAAAAAATAAATAGTTTGCGTATTCACTCTATGTTAATTCTAAAATCGTATATAAATTGCTATATTAAATCATTATTTATTAAAAACCTAGTTTCACTCCTGTGGATTCATTAAAATCTTGCACGCTTTCCCAGAAAATAACAACTCGAATGCCTATGAACAAAAACAAATTGAGATTAACTGATTATCGTAAACAGAATTCTATGACATTCCTATGCTAGGGGAGCACGGGTGGCGTGTGCTGTTAGCGCGCTGCCTCTCACCAAAAAGTTAAGCCCGGTTAGATGGGGTTAGTACTTGGATGGATGACCGATTGGGAATGACCCCGTTGTCGGGCTTGGACTTATGTGAGTAGAGTTGTAGTTGATCTCTCCTGTGCTTCGAGGGTTTTTTGCCGGGTTCTCCGGTTTTCCTCCCTCCATAAAATCAACACCTAACATCTTAGCTGTGATCCGTGGTCTGAACTGTATCGTATGGTGGCTGCCTGGAGCGCCTTTGGTATGCCTCGACACGGCCACGTTGATCTGCGTCCTTCGCAATTCAGCCGCTGGCTGCAAGTAAGGAAGATTGCTCCCCAGTCCTTTATCTTATCTTTTATCCTACAGAACACTGTAGTGTTGTACACAGTTAGCCAGTGTTGTACAGTTAGCCAGTGTTGTACACAGTTAGCCAGTGTTGTACACAGTTAGGGGCCGTTTACATGAATCCGGATTGGCTTTCAATCCGGATTGAACTCATTCCGTTTCTGATCAAACCCCTTTATCTGTTTACATGAATCCGGATTGAGATTAGTTCATTCCAAATTGAGTTCAATCCGTTTCTCATTCCGGATTGAAATCTCATTCCGGATTGAAATTTCATTCCGAAATCATGTAAACGCGGTGCGAGTTTCATTCCGGACTGAAAAATGTGACAGAGAGGACTAGAACAAACAATAATAATAAAATTTCTATAGCGCATATACATTGCTGTTCTATGCGCTTAAACAATGCATGCGTGTTTTCTAATATTTACGGATTTCTGGCGACAGGCGGATTTCAATCCAAAGACCCAATTCCCATGTAAACACGGATTGACTTCGCTTTTCAATCCGGATTCATGTAAACGGCCCTTACTTAGTGTTGTACATAGTCTGGAATTTTACCCAACGTGAGACATTCAATCTACATATAGTAAAACTCACCTCTTCAAATTTACTTAATGGCAAAACATGTGATATAATCGCATCTATGTTCACCCTAGATCAGTTGAATATAGATTGATAAATTACAACTAGATTAGTACGTATAAATTTAATTTTTAGTAAGAACATACTGCGATTTTCAGTTGAGTTTGGAGGTAGATAGTTTTATTTTAAGTGCCTGTGAAGCGAAAATTATTATTGTCTTAAATGAAAGAACTCTTAAAACTGCAACGTAACATCTTTTGCAGATCTTCGTTTCCGTGCTTCGTTCTTGAGATATTTCAGTTTCTTTGATATGCAAATTAAACACTTTGACATCACACGTGTATAATGAGTTATCGGAGAAAGTTCTATATCTTTGCTATTATCAAACGAAATCACTTCGAAGCCGATCTTGTGCGTCTATTTCGCATACAGCATTAGACATACACATTTTTAATTGATTTCGTTTGATAATAGCAAAGATACCGAACCTTCTCTGATAACTCATTATACACGTGTGACGTCATAGTGTTTAATTTGCATATCAAAAAATTGAAATATCTCAACAACGAGGCACGGAAACGAAGATCTGCAAAAGATGTTACTTTGTCGTTTTGAGAGTTCTTTCATTTAAGACAATAATAATTTTCGCTTCATAGGCACGTTGTCATGTGAGAATTTGAATGTTGTCATGGGAGAATTTAAAAGTTTGACAAACATTCAAATTTGCCAAACTTTTCAATAAAACTTCCGATATCCAAGCTCAATTGAAAATCGCAGTATTGACCTGAGAGGGAGGTCTTTACGGTAAAATTATTCTGCCGCGGTTTTTCAGTACAGACCAAGCGACGAAGGAGCCAGGTTTGTGTGAAAAGACCAAGGACAGGGTAATTTTGCCGTAAAGACCGACTGAGCGAGGTTAATAAAGTTTTTATTATATCCCCAGGCTTTTTAGTTTTATTTGAATGTCAAGAATACAAGCTGGAAAAAGCAAAGTAACTTAGGGCCTGTTTATATGATCCCGGTGTACCGGGATGTCCCGGTTGCCCGGGATGAATTTCATCCCGTGTTTATATGGAGTAAACAAAGTGCTCGTCCCGGTTGACCGGGATGAATTTCATCCCGATCAAAAAGCGCGGGAATTTAAGGAAATGGACAAAAAAGCAAAAACTCACCCTAATTCTACTATGTTAGAAGTTATTTCGCTTTTATTCAGTGTTTTGCCTTTACACCTGACGGTTTGGACGAAATTCTGACCGTAATATTCAAAGTTACAAGCATTGTAGTTCGGTAAACTTCATCCCGGTGTACCGGGATGTCGCGTTTATATGGGAAAAAATCTGTCCCAGTGTACTGAGATCTCGGTTGCTTCAACCGAGATCCGGTACACCGGGACGTCCCGGTCTCCATATAAACGCAACCGCGAAAATAACAGTAAATTATCTACAAGCCGAGATCCCGGTACACCGGGATCATAAAAACAGGCCCTTACTCTCAACCGGAAAAAAGGGGAGTACGGGTGGTAAGGGGAGTACGGGTGGTAAGGGGAGTACGGGTGATAAGGGGAGTACGGGTGGTAAGGGGAGCACGGGTGGCGAGCGGAGCACGGGTGGCGTGTGTTATTAGCACGCTGCCTCTCACCAAAAAGTTAAGCCCAGTTAGACGGAGTTAGTTCTTGGATGGGTGACCACTTGGGAATTACCCCGTTGTCGGGCTTGGACTCATATGAGCAGAACTGTAGTTGATCTCTCCTGTGCTTCAAGGGTTTCTCGCCGGGCCCTCCGGTTTTCCTCCCTCCATAAAATCAACACCTAACATCTTAAATAAAAATCGTAGACGTTCTCTGGTTTAAATATTTATTATTTACGAGCTTTCGGCTGCCAGTCTGCAGCCTTCAACGGGTTGAAGGCTGCAGACTGGCAGCCGAAAGCTCGTAAGTAATAAATATTTAAACCAGAGAACGTCTACGATTTTAATTATGAATCCTGGTTTCGCCTCTTCTATATTTAAACCTAACATCTTAGCTGTGATCCGTGGTCTGAACTGTGTCGTTGGCGGCTGCTTCGAGCGCCTTTGATATGCCTCGACACGGCCACGTTGATCTGCGTCCTTCGCAATTCAGCCGCTGGCTGCAAGTAAGGATGATTAGCCACCCAGTCCCCAGTCTCTAAAACACTTTCAGTTACCGTAAATAAACACTGTCGTATTAAAACTTTCGCCGCGTTAAATAAACATGATCATATGTCTTACTTTTTCTGGTGAAGCATTTCTTCAGATTTTTCCCAAGTTGAGAAGATATTACGACCATGAACCGTTTTCAGTGTCAACGATTTAAATACAATATCTTGAAGAACATTTTCAACATGAAGAGGTTTCTGAAAAAGAAAACTGTTTTGTATGCAACAGAATAAACAATGTATGTAAAAAGACTGTTTGTGCAATCTTGTGGCAAATAGTGTTGGTGTTGCTGTTGCTGTTGATGTTGTTAGTGGTGGTGGTGGTGGTAGTGTTGTTGTTGTTGTTGTTGTTGTTGCTGTTGTTAGTGGTGGTGGTGGTGGTGGTGGTAGTGTTGTTGTTGTTGTTGTTGTTGTTAGTGGTGGTGGTGGTGGTGGTAGTGTTGTTGTTGTTGTTGTTGTTGTTGTTGTTGTTGTTGTTGTTGTTGTTAGTGGTGGTGGTGGTGGTAGTGTTGTTGGTGGTGCTGGTGGTGATGGTAGTGTTGTTGTTGTTAGTGGTGGTGGTAGTGGTGGCGGTAGTGGTCGTGGTGTTGTTCTTAGTGGTGGTGGTAGTGGTGTGTTATTGGTGTTGTTGTTATTGTTATTGTTATTGTTGTTGTTGTTGTTGTTGTTGTTGTTAGTGGTGGTGGTAGTGTTGTTATTGTTGTTGGTGGTGGTGATGATGATGGTGGTAGTGTTGTTGTTGTTAGTGGGGGTGGTGGTGGTGGTGGTAGTGGTGGTGGCAATAGTGGTGGCGGTAGTGGTGGTGGTAGTGGTGGTGGTGTTCTTAGTGGTGGTGGTAGTGGTGTTGTTATTGGTGTTGTTGTTGTTGTTGTTGTTGTTGTTGTTGGTGGTGGTGGTGGTGGTGGTGTTGTTATTGGTGGTGGTGGTGGTGGCGGTAGTGTTGTTGTTGTTATTGGTGGTGGTGGTAGTGTTGTTGTTGTTGTTGTTGTTGTTGGTGGTGGTGGTGCTGGTAGTGTTGTTGTTGGTGGTGGTGGTGGTAGTGTTGTTGTTGGTGTTGTTGTCAGTGGTGGTGGTGTTGTTGTTGGTGGTGTTGGTGGTGGTGGTGGTAGTGTTGTTGTTAGTGGTGGTGGTGGTAGTGTTGTTGTTAGTGGTGGTGGTGGTAGTGTTGTTGTTAGTGGTGGTGGTGGTAGTGTTGTTGTTAGTGGTGGTGGTGGTAGTGTTGTTGTTGGTGTTGTTGTTAGTGGTGGTGGTGGTAGTGTTGTTGTTGTTGTTGGTGTTGGTGGTGGTGGTGGTGGTTGTAGTGTTGTTGTTAGTGGTGGTGGCAGTGTTGTTGTTGTTGGTGTTGTTGTTTTGTTGTTAGTGGTGGTAGTGGTAGTGTTGTTGTTGATGTTGTTAGTGGTGGTGGTGGTGGTGGTGGTGGTGGTGGTGGTAGTGTTGGTGGTGGTGGTGGTGGTGATGGTGGTAGTGTTGTTGTTGTTAGTGGTGGTAGTGTTGTATATACCTTGGGTAACCCAACCAAAACGACCGTTCCACCTTTTCTAGAAAACAAAAGAAAAACCAAAGTATTGACAAAATGATCGAATCAGTCAGCCAGTACTTTTTGGCATTCTGGGCAAGAAAAACATTATTAAGGCTTCCAAAAATTGTGGGATTTTCAACTTTTCTGCGCATGTGTCAAAGCACTCAGTAAACGAAATATTACAAGGTAATAGCATAATGGTATTTCGAGATAAATGTCCTATCAAGCCCCGCAAGAATTTGTGAAAGTCCCAAGGGTTGTAAGTCCTAAACTAAACGAAGGGAAATTAGATACATTTTTCATTATAAACAGATTAAACTACAAATTTGCCAGGGACTATGGTGGCATGGTATAACACCATAAGCTTGTCAAATGTTGTGTGATTGTCAGGTGCTGTGAGTAACTTCGTTACAAGTAACTAGTTACATGTAATCGTTACTTTTTTGAATAACTTTACCGGTAACTAGTTACTTTTTTCAGAAGGTAACTGTAATTGTAACTAGTTACAAAAAATAGGAATAAAAAGTAACGATAACTAGTTACATCTGCCGTCTTGAGCACCGTTACTTTTTGCGATATCCATAATACTCCCAACTTCGCTGAGTCGTCTTCCAACGACGTACTCAGGCTCGAATCTTCGTCACACGCCGCTGCAATGCATTCTGGACAATCTATATGCAAATGCGATATTAATACACGTGCATGCATTTATTCATTCGTCGACGTGAGCGATTAGACACGTAGTAGCGCATCAAGATGTCTTCAGCACAGCCAGTATCAAATCCATGGCTGCGCTTGGAAACGATGTTCCAGTTCAAATCAGTAGCGGGACAAACCGTAAAGCTAACTTGTTTACTTTGTTCACCGAAAGTTAAAGCCTATCATCATTGTCGAATTTGCGTAAACACGTCCAGCTTAGTTTACATGCTTTCTCGATTTTAATAGCCGAACGAAATACTGTAACTTTGTAATTATAATTGTAACTAGTTACAAAATTTTTAAAGTAACTTTGTAACTGTAACTAGTTACGTTTTTCCCCTTGTAACTTGTAACGGTAACTAGTTACTTTTCTGCATGATGTAACTGTAACTAGTTACAAAAATTATGTAACTATTACAGCACTGGTGATTGTGATATTAAACAAACCTCAATAACTTAAAGCAGTTGTTTAACAGCTCTGCACAGCCAGTGGCCTCAAGAATTCGGCCCACACCATCACCATTAGTCTCCCTACGGACTTTGAAGAAAAACAACAAAGTATGGTAAGTAGTGTTGCGCCGTATGGTAGAACGACGACGGCGCAGGGACGTAGCCAGGGGGGAGCCGGGGAGCCGCGGCTCCCCCCCTTTTGATATAAAACAACAGACATGTAACTACAAAACTGATGCAATATGAATTGTGTCAGGAAATAAACTGTAAGCAGTGTATTCAATCTACTGAGTGTATGCATTTTGAGTATCTATGTGAGGTTTGCGTGTTTTGAGTATTTTATATGACGTCTTTTAACCTTTAGAGTCTGTAAAATCTTCCTCCAAAAGCCAGGAAATGGCATTTCAGCGACTCTAAAATTTCCCAGGGGAGCATGTCCCCGGACCTCCCTAAAAATTTATTTTGATTTCGGCCAGCCCCAGCCCCCTTTCAGAATCCTGGCTACGTCCCTGCGACGGCAATGTAATCTAGCAGAAACCACGAATCATTTACGTAGTAGTGAATACTTAAAGTATGTTTTTCAACATCCAAAAGCTTTAGAATTCTAAAAGGATTTTGTCGCATAGTTTGAAGTCAAACTCAACTAACAGGTTTTGCCGTTTCACGAGTTAACGTCGTCCTGAAGACGAGAAAATGATATGAATAACGTTGTATGTAGAACGGGGACAGCGTTAGGATTACTCTTGGGACTAAAAGTTATTCGTTTTCATTGTTGTGTGGAGAAAATTCTATTGTATTAAAGTGTATATGAAATGAAAATTAAGTTTGTCTAATTTGAAAGAACTCTTGACATTGTAAACTAACATCTTCTACAGTTTTTCCATATCTTACTTCATTCTTGAGATATTACTATTTCTTTGATAAGTAATGAGCACACTGCATACGTCACATTGTATAATGAGTTGTTGGAAAATTAGGAATATTGTTGAAGTTATCGAACGAAGTCACATGAAACTGGGCATGTAGGTGTATTTGTCTCATGACTTTAAACAAACACAGGTTCAAGCGATTTAACAGATTAATATCAATGATATGCACGATTTCTCAGTAACTCATTATACAATGTGATGACGTATGCAGTGTGATCATTTACATATCAGACAAATAGTAAGATCTCAAGAATGAAGTAAGATATGGAAAAACTGTAGAAGATGTTACTTTACAATATCAAGAGTTCTTCCAAATTAAACAAACTTAATTTTCATTTCATATACACTTTAAGGACAACGTCATTGACGTTCGCGGTGTATTTTCTTAAGCTACCTATTAAATCGCGACAACGGTGGTCTATTACAAGATACGTATTTGCATCTTGTCGTCATCATCGTCATTACATGAACAGTAACTTTTTCAGCTACGCCGTTCAAAAACCTTTTAGCCAGAGTAGCGTTAAAATTATGCCTGATTGCTCGGGTTCGATGCACCGTTCCTCACCAACTTCAGGTAAATTTTCCGTTTTTCCATTGACAAACACGTCAGCTCCCATTTTCTTTGCAATTTCAAGTTTAGCTGCCACTATATCGGTCACAATGCTAAAACAACAAGAAATTTAAGATAGTTGGTGAGTTTGCATGTTATTGTGAATGTGAGTGAGTGTGAGAGAGGATGTGAGTGTGGGTGTGAGAGTGAGAGTGTGAGTGTGAGTGTGAGTGTGAGTGTGAGTGTGAGTGTGAGTGTGAGTGTGAGTGTGAGTGTGAGTGTGAGTGTGAGTGTGAGTGTGAGTGTGAGTGTGAGTGTGAGTGTGAGTGTGAGTGTGTGTGAGTAGGTGTAAGAGTGAGTGTGGGTGAGAGACTAGTGTGAGTAGGTGTGAGAGTGAGTGTGGGTGTGTGAGTGTGGTAAGAGGGTGTGAGTGAATGAGTGTGAGTAGGTGTGAAAGTGAGTGAGTGAGTGAGTGTGGGTGGGTGAGAGTGTGAGTGATAGTGAGAGTGTCAGTAGGTGTGAGTGGGTGTGAGAATGTGAGTGAGTGTGAGTAAGCGTGAGAGAGTGAGTGATAGTGTGAGTAGGTGTAAGAGTGTGAGTGAGAGTGAGAGTGAGAGAGTGTAAGTGATAGTGTGAGTAGGTGTGAGAGTGAGAGTGAGAGTGTGGGTGATAGTGTGGGTGATAGTGTGAGTAGGTGTGAGAGTGAGTGAGTGAGAGTGAGAGTGAGAGAGTGAGTAGGTGAGTAGGTGTGAGAGTGAGAGTGAGGGTGATAGTGTGAGTAGGTGTGAGAGTGTGAGTGAGTGAGAGTGAGAGAGTGTGAGTGATAGTGTGAGTAGGTGTGAGAGAGAGTGAGAGTGAGAGTGTGGGTGATAGTGTGAGTAGGTGTAAGAGTGTGAGTGAGAGTGGGTGATAGTGTGAGTAGGTGTGAGAGTGTGAGTGAGTGAGAGGGAGTGTGTGTGATAGTGTGAGTAGGTGTGAGAGAGTGAGTGAGAGTGAGAGTGAGAGTGAGAGTGAGAGTGAGAGTGTGGGTGATAGTGTGAGTAGGTGTGAGAGTGTGAGTGAGCGAGAGTGAGAGAGTGAGTGATAGTGTGAGTAGGTGTGAGAGTGTGAGTGAGAGTGAGGGTGATAGTGTGAGTAGGTGTGAGAGTGTGAGTGAGAGTGAGAGAGTGTGAGTGATAGTGTGAGTAGGTGTGAGAGTGAGTGAGTGGGTGATAGTGTGAGTAGGTGTGAGTGTGAGTGAGAGTGAGAGTGTGAGTGATAGTGTGAGTAGGTGTGTGAGAGAGAGTGTGGGTGATAGTGTGAGTAGGTGTGAGTGAGAGTGAGAGAGTGTGAGTGATAGTGTGAGTAGGTGTGAGAGAGAGAGTGTGAGTGATAGTGTGAGTAGGTGTGAGAGAGAGTGTGAGTGATAGTGTGAGTAGGTGTGAGAGAGAGAGTGTGAGTGATAGTGTGAGTAGGTGTGAGTGTGAGTGAGAGTGGGTGATAGTGTGAGTAGGTGTGAGAGTGTGAGTGAGAGTGTGGGTGATAGTGTGAGTAGGTGTGAGAGTGTGAGTGAGAGTGAGTGCGAGCGTGAGTGGGTGTATGCCTGAGTGTAAGTGGCAGGGTGTGAGTGTGAGTGTGAGTGTAAGCGTAAGTACGAGTATGTAAATGTATAAGTGACGTGTAAGCGTGCGGGTTTCAAACTATTGTATTGGGCAGCAATAACTTACATTTTTTTCGCGCCCATTGCCTTAGCAATACCAGTAGCCATAAGACCTATTGGACCACATCCTAATGCAGAAAAATATTTAAAATGTATTTAGAAGCTTATATTACTTGTTAGAATTCCCGTTCGGAGGGCATATTTTCGCAGGGCTTATTTTCGCAAGGCTTATTTCAGTAAAGCTTAATTTCGTAGGGCTTATTTTCGTAGGATTTATTCTTAATAGTAGGGTATATTTTCGAAGTGCTTGTATTCCGAGGGCTTACTTTCGGAGGGCTTACTTTCGGAGGGCTTACTTTCGGAGGGCTTATTTTCGAAGGGCTTCTTTTCGGAGGGTTTATTTTCGTAGGGCTTACTTTCGTAGTGCTAATTTTCGGGACGTTTATTCTCGGAAAGCTTGCTTTTGAAAATGTTGTTTTCATAGAGCACATTAATACACAATTCTAAATTCAATTGTAACAACTGTAACAAACTTATGTATTTAATATTTAAAGTG
Source organism: Corallium rubrum (assembly GCA_964035015.1). Lineage (NCBI taxonomy): Eukaryota > Metazoa > Cnidaria > Anthozoa > Scleralcyonacea > Coralliidae > Corallium > Corallium rubrum. Next base: position 7,790,942 of record OZ036014.1, read on the forward strand.
CCAATGCGGCGAAATTTCACCCCAGTTTTTTATGATTGCATTTGAAAGAACACTTAAAATGACAACGTAACATCTTTCGTAGAATTTCGTTTCCTTGCTTCATTCTTGAGATATTCAGGTTTGTTTGATATGCAAATGACCTACTTATGACATCACACTACATAATGACTTTTTGAAAGAGCATCAATTTTAGGATACGCACGTTTAGTGACCAGTCATGGCTACATGCATGTAAGTGAAAATTTTTAAGTACTTTCGATAAGTACTCTCAAAGAAAATCATACTTTTCTAAAAGTCAATATGCAGTGTGATGTCATAAGTAGGTCATTTGCATATCAAACAAACCTGAATATCTCACGAATGAAGCAAGGAAACGAAATTCTACAAAAGATGTCACTTTGTCATTTTCAATGTTCTTTCAAACTAGACAAATCTAATTTTCGCTGCATTGGCACTTATTAAATTAGATTACCTTGAATTAAAACTGTTTCGTTGGATGGTTCAAGTTTTTCCGTTGCAAAATGTGCCACACCGAATGCTTTAGGAAAACACAAACCAAAATTAACTAGACTGAACTAGGTTTGGTTGTAAGAATATGACAACTAATAATGCCGATTACATAGAGAATAATATACATGAAAAAATTTCTCGATTCTGATTGGCTGAGAGGTGTACAATTTTAGTGTAATTCAGTGTAGAAAAATGAAATACAGTGCAAATTGTGTAATTTTTTAAATCTGCACAAAAATCATTTTTTACTAGAAAAAAAGCTCTTCCTGTTATTTTTTTTTTTCATGTATGTTATTTGAACAAAGCATTTTGATTGGAAAGATTCTCTTTATGATAATTTTTTTCATGTATATTATTAATAAGTAATATCATGATTTCTCGTGCAATTTTAAAAAAGCACGCACTCGTGAGTTTTTCAAAGACCTCAAATAGCACTCGTCCTTCGGACTCGTGCAATTTTGATAGTGTTTGAAAAACTCACTCGTGCATGTTTTTTCCAAATCGCACTCGAAACCATGCTATTACCTATACGAATAATATACATGGATGCGCGGAAATATGAAATTTATTTCGAGTGTTGAGCAGGATATTTCACGAGTGATCAAAGCGAACGAGTGAGATATCTTGATCAACACGAGAAATAAATTTCATATTTCCAAGCATTCATGTATTGTTCTGTTTACTATATAAAAAATAGTCCTATTTCCCCACAAAAATAGAGCAGTAAACTCTAATACGTTTCACGATAATCGACACATGTGAGATTATCATAAATAATCACATGTGAGATTATCGTTTTTACGTGGCGGAAACATCAATAAAACACTCTATTTTGTATAATAAAAGACGTTACACTGCATTGTAAGACGTTACGCTACATTGTAAGACGTTACGTTACATTGTAAGACGTTACGCTACATTCTAAGACGTTACGCTACATTGTAAGACGTTACGCTACATTGTAACATTATAAGACGTTACGCTACATTGTAAGACGTTAATTGTAAGGCGTTAAACTACATTATAAGACGTTACGCTATATTATAAGACGTCACGCTACATTGTAAGACATTGCATTACATTGTAACACGTTCCGCTACGCTATAATTCCGTCGTATAAAATGTTCCGCTATGTTGAAAGACGTTGCGCTGACGTTCATTAAAAGGTGAGCCATTGCAAATCCCATACACTACGCATGCGAATAAAAGAAACACTTTGTAAAGGAGTAGTTTTCCACCTTACGTTCTAATAAACAAGCAGCATTTTCATCCAGATCAGTTTTCAGTTGATAGGCATAGCGGGCTGGAATGATAGAGTATTGTGAACAACCTGAAAGTAATTGAAACATTGAAAAAGGAAATTGGAAACTTAAAATATGAATGGAAGGAAGGAGGGAACGAAGGAAGGAAGGAAGGAAGGAAGGAAGGAAGGAAGGAAGGAAGGAAGGAAGGAAGGAAGGAAGGAAGGAAGGAAGGAAGGAAGGAAGGAAGGAAGGAAGGAAGGAAGGAAGGGGAGGGAGGGAGGGAGGGAGGGAGGGAGGGAGGGGAGGGAAGGAAGGAGGGGGAGGGAGGGGGGAGGGGAGGGAGGGAGGGAGGGAGAGGGAGGGGGAGAGGGAGGGAGAGGGAGGGAGAGGGAGGGAGGGAGTTAGGGAGGGAGGGAGGGAGGGAGGGAGGGAGGGAGGGAGGGAGGGAGGGAGGGAGGGAGGGAGGGAGGGAGGGAGGGAGGGAGGGAGGGAGGGAGGGAGGGAGGGAGGGAGGGAGGGAGGGAGGGAGGGAGGGAGGGAGGGAGGGAGGGAGGGAGGGAGGGAGGGAGGGAGGGAAGGAGGGAGAGGGAGGGAGGGAGGGAGAGGAAGGGAGAGGGAGGGAGGGAGGGAGGGAGGGAGGGAGGGAGGAAGGAAGGAAGGAAGGAAGGAAGGAAGGAAGGAAGGAAGGAAGGAAGGAAGGAAGGAAGGAAGGAAGGAAGGAAGGAAGGAAGGAAGGGAGGGAGGGAGGGAGGGAGGGAGGGAGGGAGGGAGGGAGGGAGGGAGGGAGGGAGGGAGGGAGGGAGGGAGGGAGGAATGCAGGAAGGAAGGAAGGAAGGAAGGAAGGAAGGAAGGAAGGGAGGGAGGGAGGGAGGGAGGGAGGGAGGGAGGGAGGGAGGGAGGGAGGGAGGGAGGAATGCAGGAAGGAAGGAAGGAAGGAAGGAAGGAAGGAAGGAAGGAAGGAAGGAAGGAAGGAAGGAAGGAAGGAAGGAAGGAAGGAAGGAAGGAAGGAAGGAAGGAAGGAAGGAAGGAAGGAAGGAAGGAAGGAAGGAAGGAAAGAAGGAAGGAAGGAAGGAAGGAAGGAAGGAAGGAAGGAAGGAAGGAAGGAAGGAAGGAAGGAAGGAAGGAAGGAAGGAAGGAAGGAAGGAAGGAAGGAAGGAAGGAAGGAAGGGAAAGAAGGAAGGAGGGAAGGAAGGAAGGAAGGGAAGAAGGAAGGGGGAATAAAGAAGGGAGGGAGGAAGGAAGGAAGAAAGGAAGGAAGGAAGGAAGGAAGGAAGGAAGGAAGGAAGGAAGGAAGGAAGGAAGGAAGGAAGGAAGGAAGGAAGGAAGGAGGGAGGGAGGGAGGGAGGGAGGGAGGGAGGGAGGGAGGGAGGGAGGGAGGGAGGGAGGGAAGGAGAAAGGGAGGGAGAAAGGAAGGAAGGAAGGAAGGAAGGAAGGAAGGAAGGAAGGAAGGAAGGAAGGAAGGAAGGAAGGAAGGAAGGAAGGAAGGAAGGAAGGAAGGAAGGAAGGAAGGAAGGAAAGGAATAAAGGAAGGAAGGAAGGAAAAAAGAAAGGAAGGAAAGAAGGAAGGGAGGAAACAAAGAGACAAGAAAAAGAGGAGGGGAAATCAGAAAAGGGGGGATGAAATCGAAAAATATTTTATGCAATTTGTAAATTAACAGACACTGCAAAACTGTCAAAGCATGCATTATTGCATAATCTGTACCTCCATGAATAGTTCCTTTGCCATGTCCATACTGGTTCAAATTTTGACACATATTTTCTTGTCCTGTAATAAGTTGTTTTTTTTAATATTTTTTTGTAGAAGTTTATTAGTACTTATTTTGTCCCATTGTGCATGCAGTCAAGTTTGTACCACTGAATAAGGTCTGAACGTCAACAATATGCCAGTTAATATGCCATATAATACTGTATTTCTCTTACCATGAAGGCATTGATAACATTTGCCACAGAAGAAATGATTCTCACAACAAACACGTTGCCCAACTTGGAAAGAATCACTACAACCTGGTCCAACTTCAACAATCTATCAATTAAAGGGTATTGACAATAAAAATTAAGTTTTATCTCATTTGAAAGAACTCGTCAAATGGTATAAGACTTTTTACAATTTTTCCGTATCTGTTTTGGTTTTGGAAATATTTTGACTAAAGACAGTGTGCTGTCCACCATCTTGGAATTATTTTCGATATGCAAAATAAATATGCATGTGACTGTCAACATGACCAGGGTAAAGTGAAATTTTTATCTTGCCAACCTTATGACATTATGAGCTAGAAACTCGATTTTTTGTTGTGCTATTTCCATTTTAAATTGACCCATAACATTTAAAAAGCCTTCCGTGGAAAACTGGTCACCCACAGAGTAGTTTCATCAGGTTTAATAAAAGTAGCGTGCTGCGTAGGCAGTGTAGAAACAAAAATCGAAATATAGTAAGGTTAGATATACTGCCGAAACAGAGAATGTAGGAGTCTAATGTTTCGAGCGAAGGCCTTTCGTCAGAGAGAAACGCAAAGAGTGTAAACAAGCAACGAGCTTATATACAAAAGGTAATCATGTGACCAAAAATAAGCCAATCAGATAAAAATGACAATAACAAACTGATAATGAGATGTGAAAAATTAGCCAATCAAATCAAAATAACAATAACAAATCGATAACGAGATGCGAAAGACATTTGCTATTCATACCATCGATGAGCAAGAAGGAGGGCGTGTAAAAAGAATAAGCTGAGAGTAAAAATAAATAAATAAATATATAAAGTGAAAAGGGCCTTCGCTCGAAACGTTAGACTCCTACGTTCTCTGTTTCGGCAGTATATCATCAGGTTTACCCTGGTTGTGACATCACCAATTTCCTGGTTAATTAGACCCAATATATACTACAACAAGATGACGGACAGCACGCTGTCTTTGGTCGAAATATTTCCAAAACCAAAACAAATACAGAAAAATTGTAAAAGGTCTTCTTATACCATTTGACAGGTTCTTTCAAATGAGACAAACTTATTGTTTGACCATCCAAGAAACTATATCATTTAATTGATATACTGCTGAAACAGAGAACGTAGGAGTCTAATGTTTCTCTCTGTCAATTAGGGCCTTCACTCAAAACATTAGACTCCTACATTCTTCTGTTTTGGCAGTACAGTATATCAAACCAGGTTGTTTCAACATTGCCTACTCAGCATGCTGAAATGAAAGATTTCACTATATACTTATACTATACAGACCTCTCCAACACATTCATGTCCAGGTATAAATGGTACTTTAGCAATTTGTCTTGCAACTAGAAGAAACAAAAAAATTTTTAGTATAAGCTTACTAAGGTCAAAAAAAAACAAACCCTGGGTTTCTGGTTTCCCGACCCTACCTAGTTTTTTTCTAGCAAAATGCCAACCCTATTAAATCTTTTTGTTGAATTTTTAAGGAGCATGGGCCCGAGTTGTAGCATAATTTGCATCTTGGGATAGGAAGCATGGTGTCAGAACCTATAGAAATGTGCTCAAAATTAGCTTTAATAGATGTGCTAGCGTAATTGACATTTGGTGTTGGAAAGAATATTATTATTATTCCTAGGCACTAAATTAAATAAAAGTAAAAAAAAAAAGAAATCCAACCTACCCTACCTAAGTTTTTGTGAAGAGAAATAGGAAACCCAGGTATTCTTTTTGGGCCTAAAGCTAAATGAGGTAGTTTAAAAATGAATATCAGAACCCAGCAAATGACTTTGAAACAAGACATAATAAAAAGAAAAGAAAATTTATTTACTGACGTTTCGTTGTTATCTCTCTACGAGTCATTTTCTGTCCATCTTGCCGTCTCTCTAGTTTCTTTCCTTTCAAAGACAAAATCCAATTTGACCTGAGATCACGTGTTGTGTATTTGTTTAAGTGTCAATGCTGTAGTGCATTGTATGTTGGCCAAACACGCCGACATATTCACACACGTATCTCAGAGCATATGGGTATCTCGCCTTTGACTGGAAAGGATCGCTCTGTATCAACTATGTCAAGTATACTTGCACATAAACATCTCCTCAAACACACTGTCTCCTCCTCTGACTTTAAAATACTTTCATCTTGCATTTCTGAATATAATCTATTTATACGTGAAAGCCTTCTATCTCCAAACTTAATCCAGTTCTTAATGCCACTATAAGATCAACTCCTCTTGATCTATTTTAAGTATGTTGTCTGTTATTGATATTCAATCTCTGTTGTCTGTTCTTGACGTTCATTTGTCCATTTGAACTTTAAATTTTAATTGTAACTGTTTTGTAATTTTAAACCAGTATATATATCTTTGTAGTATATATAGTGAACCAACTGTAATATAGTTTAAATGCTCTGAAGATGTTGTGATGTAACAATGAAACGTCAGTAAATAAATTTTCTTTTCTTTTTATTATGTCTTGTTTCAAAGTCATTTCCTGGGCTCTGATATTCATTTTTAAATTGCGTTTTCCACCTGGTGTGTCTATCGCTAATATTTGATTAAGCACTGCTAGTTTCATCAAGGGGCGAGGGCCATTGGCTTATTAGTATCCAAATATGTTACCCTTAATAAATAAAGTCATTTTACTTTACTTTTAACCCGCTGAAACTACAACCCTAAAAATTTAAAGAGTTGCTGTAGTGCCTAATCAACTAAATATATGGAATTGCTCTGCCTGATTAAATCTATAGTCTCAAAAATTGATAACAGTTAATACAATTGTCAGTTGTTTGCTGTACAAGCTGTGTTAATTAGTAATACTCAGACTTGTTCCTGAAGGACTGGGCACAGTCTAAGATATATATAATTACCTTAAAGTGCCACTAACCCCAAAAATTGTTTCTCACAAATCTAAGAGCCCTTATTGAGTGGATTAGGCCAATTTATAAATTGTTGGTATTGGACGTTTCATTGACCTTCTGTAGACAACCAAAGTTGCATCTGCATGTCCCATGGCGGAGCAGGAAAGGGAATGGGTATATTCCTGGTGTGACATCAGACAAGTCAAACAAGGAACTCCTTTGAGCTCTGTCTGGTGAATACATAGAATTTTTTGGGTTGAAAATTCATTTTCCTAACTAACTCAATGCAAAAATTCTATGCATTCAGCAGACAGAGCTCAAAGGAGTTCCTTGTTTGACTTGTCTGATGTCACACCAGGAATATACCCATTCCCTTTCCTTCTCCGCCTTGAGACATGCATATGCCAATTTTTGTAACTTTGGTGGTCTACGGAAGACCAAAGAAATGTCCAATACCAATAATTTATTCACTGGACTAATCCACTCAATAAGGGCTTTTAGCTTTGCGAAAAAAAAATTTGGGGGGTTAGTCACACTTCAAAATAGCCTAATGCTCTGCTATCTGAGTTCTGTGACCCAATGGTTAGAGTATCTGGCTAGCATTCAAAAGGTTGCGGGTTCCAGTCCCACTTAGGGCTCAGAGTTTTTCTGTCAGAGTATTACTACCCAACACAGCTTGTACAGCAAACAACTGACAATTATTACTAACATCAAACTGCAATTTCTGAAACTAACTAATTAATAACAATTGATGACAATTAATAACAATTGATGTTGATAATAATTAATAACAATTAATGACAATTAATAACAATAACAAATTCATGATGACAATTAATAACAATTGATGTTGATGATAATTAATAACAATTGATGACAAATATTATTGATGGTCATCAATCAACAAATGGATGGATTTTTGTGACTATCAATCAATTGGTCATTAGTTGGCAAATATCAATTATAATTGCTATCGATTCATTTCGATTTATTGATTGGCTGTTTGATTATTGATTGCCTTTTTAATTATCGGTAGGCCACTTCAGTATTGGCCAGGAAATTTGTATACCTTCATTCCACGAATATAAACTCATATCTGATCCACAAATCGCCACCTTGGTCACCTTAATGAGTAATTCTCCCTGACCAGGCTCTGGCATTGGATAATCAATATAATCATAAGAAGCTCCCTCTTTTTGTTTCACAACAGCTTTCATCATTTTGGCCATTTTGCTGCCAATTGAGCGTCCCCACCCCCTGGAAATCATCTATTCTCGTCCTCCTCTATACACCATGAGGTCATTACCAGGAGGGGGCATCCTCGTCTTCTTCAGTCCCTCTGGTTTCTCAAGATGGCCGACCAAAGAGAACTCGAACATTGGCTCGAAGTTGAAGGCTTTTCTAAGTACAGCGAGGCGCTCAAGCTGTCCACACAAGACTCGAAGAACGACCCAGAAACCGAACCATACAAATCTAAATACGCTTCGCGGGAAATCCTTTTAGATCTCAAAGAGAAACTCGAATCATTTACTGACAACAGTGGCTCTGAAACGAGATTAAAGTCTTTGAAAAGTGTTCTTGAGTACGAATTGGCTACGAACTACATTGACACCGAGGAGAAAGGAACAGGAGAGAGATATCTAAAAGCTCTTCAGGAAAAATTAGATGATTTTAAACTAGGATCGGAGTTTTGCTCCGTAATGTTGAAGTGTTATCAGCAGCTTGGTATATTGTGGAATGGTAGGGGAGAATTTGAGAAAAGTCTTGGTTATTTCAGCGAGGCAGAAAAACTGTATAATGAGTACAAGAAGACTGTTGAAACACCACCTTTTGATGCACAGGAGTAAGTTTAACAGACAGATAGACAGAGACAGAGACAGACAGACAGACAGACAGACAGACAGACAGACAGACAGACAGACAGACAGACAGACAGACAGACAGACAGACAGACAGACAGACAGACAGACAGGGACTCTCTTATCAGCAATAAGTTTGTTTTCTCTCAATGTGTATATGTCATCGACCTTGATTGGCTGTGGATTTATTCCGTCAGCTTCAATTCCATCAGACAATTTCGATCATTGTGTGTAGTGGCCCAGCATATCCTCTCGTCTAGAATTCAAGATTATCCTGAATATTAAAGAAATTAATTCCCCCCCCCCCCCCCCAATCTCAACCCCCACATCTAAACTGGACTGTAACCCTACCCTAACCACATCCCACCCACCCACCCACCCCCCACCCCTCCCGGCAACCCTAAATCTAACCACAACCTCCCTGTGACCCTAAACCTAACCACAACCCTCCGGGAAGAAAGTCTCACCTCTCAGACCCAACCACAACACCCCTACTAGGCTTTAGGATAATCCTGAATTTTAGACACTTTGACAATTGGGTCATTCCAGAAAAGATCCATACCTCCCCCACAGAGGAAATTTGTGGCCATCCGGGGAAGGGAGGGGTAAATCTACTTCTGATAATAGTAAAATGTACTGGGATATCCAAAGGGGGGAGGGGGTCAACTTCACATTTCCTCCATGGGATGTGTGGATGTTTACTGGAATGACCCATTGAGGATAATTGTTATCCTGAATTCTAAGTGAAAGGACATGTTGTGTGGCCTGAAAAGTCATGAGTTAGTACCACTGATCTCTATATAAACTGGATGGGCCATTGGGCTGGATTTTGCGTGCCAGTGTATGATGACGTGACCACACCCAAGATGGCTGCCATGGAAGTTCATAGCTTTGTAGATTGAAAAACAGCATCTGTTGTTTGCTTTATGGCTTTTCCAACTCCCCCAGTACAGCACATATAATATTCCTACCCCCGGATAATCTGACCATGCTGACGTCAAGATTGCTTATGCCAGTCAACTTTAGGATTGGGAACAAGTTCTAAGGCCGCAATGCGTCATATGTTCCACTACGTAAGATGGTGGCAACTGCCACGAAATGTTTGACTGCTGGCCATAGGGAAGGGCCCATCCAGTTTATTTAGAGATCAGTGGTTAGCAGCCTAGTCCCAGGCTCCCTCTCTTCACTGTTATAATATTTGCTAGTATGAGTGGTGATGTCAAACCTAGGTACCAGTCTCATCATATATGTAATATGTGTGTGCTTCAGAATGATGGGACTAGGCTGATGAGTTAGCAGTGTTTATATTCTGCATGTGAGTTCTTGGTGCGGAACAGTGAACTCCATTCCCCCATATCTGGAATGCTTATAACTTCAGTCATTATCACGCTTCAAAATTGAAGTCAACATTTTCATATATCATGTTGGATTGAGTCCCCTATGCTGTCTGGATATTACCTTTTGACCGTGTACTGCATGTAGGAAACAGTTTGTAGGGAGGCTGAAAATGATGTTACTATTCACCCCATTTGACTCACGACATTTTTGAAGCCAAACAGCCTGGGCACCACACAGTTCAGCACTCCATCTACAATGTTTCTGTGATTGGGGAGAGGAGGGCTTTAATACAAAAGCAGTGGATGATGTTTATGTTTTTGACTTTGGCGGCAGGAATAAGTTCATAGCAAAGCCACAGTTCTCTAGGGGGGTCTGAGGTGTGCTCCCCCAGTGAGCTCTATATAACTGGAGTGATATCTTTGTGGCAATCTTGTTCCCAGAGCCTGTGATCCTTTTGTTCCTGAAGTACATATAGTTCCAGTCTTCTACGTGGTCTTGGGCTGTAGATAGTGGGGGGCAGCAGGGGCAACTGCCCCCCCCCCCCCCCCCATGGGAAAATCCAAAATATCATTTTTATAATGTCACACATCACATTTGTTCCCAGAGTCACAGAATAAAGAACTAACTATGGTCGTTTAATATTATAACTCTGACAATGAGTGTTCACGCTTTATCCCTAACTATTATTTTACAGCCATTTCACTTTTCACGAAAAATATTCGGAATTTTATTCCGAAGTTCACAAGTTCGTTGGGAAGTTCAAAGCTCATTTTACCACAAACTTCATAACGAACTTCTGAACATTTTGGTGACAAGTGAGTTGCAAATGACTGCATGTCTTTATACCTGTAAATATATGTAATACTGTAGTTTTAGATGCAAAATCTTTTGTAAAAATGAGGATGTGTCTTAAAAAGTATGTTTTAAAATTTTGCTCAAATATGATGTTAGATCGCGGGAAATGCCATTTCAGTCTCAGAGACTCAAATTTCAAAAATTTTCTGGGGAAGCATACCCCTGAACCCCCTAGAAATTGGCCACTCTTACCATCCCCCTGACTAAAAAATCCTGCCCACAGCCCTGGTCTGGTGAAGTCATCCAGTCAAAAGACCGTGTAGGAGACTGGAACTATACGTACTTTAGGTCTACATGGCTGCCATGTTTGACTTCAATCTTTGTCTGGTGAATGAATATCACTCCAGATATCACTCCAGTTATATATAGCGCTCACTGTGTTCCCCCAGGAAGCCATTTTTTTGCTTTTTCTGTGCTGAAAGCCCACTAATAAAATATTCTAGGATGTCTAAGGATTCTCCCTCTGACAAATAAAATTGACTGGCATTATAAGTAATACTTAAAACATGAGCAGCATGCAGTATTTTAAGTACTGTATAATAAACGAGCAGGTGTGTTTTATCAGATATAAAGACACGAGGCGAAGCCGAGTGTTTTTATATCTGATAAAACACGAACTGCGAGTTTTAATTATACGGCTTCAAAAACGAACCACTTGGTAAGTTGATTGGCGGAGTTAGTTTGAAAAATAACCTTGTCTAAGCCGAGAAAATCAAAGCTAAAGTTTATGTAAATCAGGAGAAATCTTTATCACATCATGATTTTCTTTTGTGTTTTCCTCATGAATTATTAATGCCTTTTTGAAGATGTGATAAAACACATACTGCGAATGCTTTAAATAGCTTCAAAAACGACCCATTTGGTGAGTCCATTGGCGTGGTAAGTTTGAAAAATAACGTTGTCCAAGCCGAGAAAATCAAAGCTAAAGTTTATGCAAATCAGGAGGTTTCTTTATCAGATATAAAACCACGGACATGGTACTGATTTCCTTTGTGTTTTCCTCATGAATTATTAATGAGTTTTTGAAGACAGATCCTCAAACTCATTAATAATTCATGAACCAAAAACAAAAGAATTTAATGTTTAATCAGTGCTTTGAAATCAGAGGAAAAGTACTGTACTTTGAAATAAGGGAAATTATATTACGTTTCAGAGGTATCTTCGGAGTTTTGAGTTTGAGAAGTCAGTTCAAATACTCGACGTCGGACTTTACCGGGATTACAAAGCCCTCGTGCATTAAAAAGGCCCGCCTTTTCAAAAAGCACTCGGACTTTGAAATCCCAGTAAAGTCCTCTGTCTCGTATTTGAACCATTACATAAAAAATAAACTAAAGGGGGGCTGGGCTGTCTTTGGCCAGCTTAGGGAGGAATGGGTGTATACTCCTTTGTATTCTATGCACTTATTTATTATTCATTTTTAGGCTTTTCCTGACAACAAAAGAAGTTAAACCATCAGAAGCGAGAGACTCTATATTTGAAAACCTTCACACGCATACACTGTACTACATTACACAAGTTTATAAAAATATTGGTGAGAATAAAAAGTCATCAATATACTGCCACAAGACACTGTCCCGGCAATTGCTTACTAAGCTCTATGATCCAGTGGACTGGGCTGTCAACTGCGCAACGCTTTCTCAATATCATCTCACTCAAGAGGACTATAGGAGTGCCAGACACTGTTTAGGTACAGTACTGTAGTATGTTTCAGGGTCTGAATTAGTGCTTCAGAACAGCTTCGCATTTTTATTCAGTACTTCAGGGATTATTTTAACGTGCAGTGATAACCAATTTGTGCAGTGATAAATGAGATTTGTGCAGTGATAAGCGCAATTTTGTGCAGTGATAAATTTTTCTTTAATATTTAAGAATGGGTGTTATTTGCGAAAGGTTTGCATCAGAAATTATGTTCAAAGGCACAGTACATACTACATTCCAACATATACTATTTAATATCAATATTTAAATTAGCAAATACACAAATAAAACGATAAGTTAAAGGACCCTACCGTAAACTAACAGCCTTATGCCGTTAATTTCAACTTTCAAGATACATGAGTAGAGCTACTATAGCAGGCCCTACCGCCCTAATAAACAAAACGCTAGTTCTTACTATTTAGCCAGACTACCCAACGGTGCCAACCCAACATAACATGCTTGAGGCTTCTCTCAGGTCGATGCGTCGGTGCCAGTGTGCTACTGTTTGACCATTATTATTTTGAAAATGCGAATGTATGCCGTGCGAAAGGGATTAAATCATTAAAAATTGGGAAAAGGATGGCCGCTTGTGTATACTGACAGTATGACTAGTTGATTACTGACGAGCTATTGAGCTACTCAGTGCTCCATCGCTGTTTAATCATAGTCAATCGAGTTATGGTCTGGAAACTCAGCTAAAGTCTTTGGTCTATCTTTTTGTTCGCCTTTATGCATTTTTGTGCACGGTCACTGAACACATTGTATTTTAGTATAATGAGCGAATTGTCCAATAGCAACGTTTCAGTTCCGTCACTCAACCGTGCTATTTAAATATTAATAAACCTAAAACAAAGGTTGTGCACGGTGTAAGGTACGGTTCAACATAAAATCACAGCTCATTATAGGCGCTTTGAAGTTTGCCGAGTTTCCAGACCATATCTCAATTGACTATGGTTTAATGTGCTACTGAAGTTAGATTTTATGCCTTTTTCAGCTCTTTGTGCAGTGATAAAAATTCCTTAAAATAATCCCTGCAGTACTTAATTAAACATTGCCCTTCAATTAACCATTACTTTTCCCTCTGAGACGGTCTTTTCAATAATATTACAAACTTTTATTTTCTTTGTGCGACAGCGGTCTTGCTATGTTGACAAACATTACGCAATGTTCTGAAAAATTACGCTACATTTACATTTAAAACGTTACACTGCTTTCCAGTCCAAGATAAAGCACTTTTCTTCCTGGCAGCAAAATCCAAAAATAAATATTTCCTGCTAAGCTAAATTAACGATTTCCTGCCTGATAGAATTTTTCAATTTTATAAATTGTGATACCACCAGACTTGCAAATTTGTATCTCAAAACCATAATTTATCTGAATGTGGTATCTATATACATACTTTGAAATAGCGAACTTTTTCAATTGAATACTATAAGTCATACAAGTACCAGCATCAAAAATCGAAATGCTGAAACAGTTGAATAAGATAAAAGAAGCTTGCATTCTTGCAAATGCACAATGACAGCTGCAGCCTGCAACAGCAACACTATACTGAAATGATAAATATTTCATTGTTTTCTAGAACAAATCGTTGCGTCATTTGCGCAAGGATATACGAAAGTTAGACAGGTTAAGGTCATGTAATAAACCTTCAAAACGCTTTCGAATTGTGTACAAATCGCCGCTGGGTTTGGCAAGAATATAGAAAGATGAGTCATCGAATATGAAACTTGATATTCGATCAAAAGTGATGCCCATCAAAATTGTGTGATTGTGTGACCGCGTGACGCTTTTCGATTTTTTGAAGAATAGGAAATTTATTTTTAAACTTTGACTTGGATTAAAAAAACTGACAAATATTTCCTGCGAACAACTTTTACAAAACATTTCCTAGCAGCGGCGCTGCCGGAGATTTTCCAGCACTGCTGCTTTCGTACTTTTGCTTTACGTTCTAAGAAGTTATGCTACATTCTGAAAAGTTGCGTTCAGAATAGTTACGTTCAGAAAAGTTACGCTATACGTTCTGTAAGTTACGTTGTAAGTTCCGAGAAGTTACACTACATGCGTTCTGAAAAATTATGCTTCGTTAGAAGAAGTTACACTGTCGTCAGAAAAGTTGCGCTATGGTCTAAGAAGTTATACGCTACGTTCAGAAAAATTACGCTACATGTACATTCAGAAAAGTTATGGTATGTTCAGAAGTTATCCTAATTCGTTCAGAGAAGTTGCGCTACGTTCAAAGAAGTTAAGATACATTCAGAAAAGTTACTAAGAAGTCACTCTAAAGTATACGTTCCGAAATGTTACCTTACGTTCTAAGAAGTTCATGTTACGTTGTGGTTGGAGTTGTTAGGGTACATGCGAGTCGGTACTACGTTCGTCGTTACGCTACATTTTTCAAAAATGAGCTTCGCAATTTTTTGTAGAACTGCTTCGCAGTTTTCAGAAATTTTCATAACTGCTTCGCAATTTGTGATTTGCGAAGCGTTAATTTGGACCTTGTAAACAAGAGAAGTGGCTTTCGGTAATTGGTCTCATGTTCTCAAATAAAGAGTAAAAAATGTATGTGTATAATTTAAAATAGGTTTCACAAGCAAAATATTTTCACAAGTAAAGTATTTTCAACTCTTAGTCATTTGCCTTTCTTATAATATGTTTTCTATCCTTTGATTCATACTTTAATTCTCGTGTAATTCAATTTTTAATTTATTTCTATCAACATAGCCAACCCTGGTACCATTCAAGCCCTGGTATCTCAAGCCCTCAGTGATCATAGCACGCTGCATGCATGCCACTCAACTTTTTTATTCATCTTCTATTAGCTTGTGCTAGTTGTGTTATTGCTGAATGTCCAACGAGTGAACTGAAGGAGCCAGTTGACTTAGATCAAGAGAGTGAAGATGATAGAAAAATCAGAGAACGTTTACCTCAAGCAAAAGCCAATGTTGCTCTCTGCTGGAGTAAATATTGCTTGGACTTGCTTAAGAATTCAGCACAGAAGATCGAAGACGACGATGCCAAAATTGAGGGTAAATTGTAAAATTATAACCGTGTCGGTGGTTTGGATATCGGAGGAAGAAATTACATAAATTAAGCAAACTTTTACCCCAATTTTCTCTTAAAATACTGATTTGTTTGAGATGCTATATCATACACTCGGAGGAGTGTTTCATCAGGATATTCAAACACTTCGAAATTTGTTCAAAAACCTCGGCTTCGCCTCGGCTTTCAACAAACGTCGCAGTGTTTGGATATCCTGATGAAACACTCCTCCTCGTGTATGATATATTACATTCTGATTTGTTTGATGTGCAAATTAAACATTTTGACGTCACACGTGCATAACGAGTTATTGAACAAAGCTATATATCTTTGCTATTATAAAACCAAATTAATTTGAAGGGAGCATGTGGGTTGTTTCACCCAGAACACTAACCATGTAGATTTTCAAGTGATTATATTAGACAATAGCAAAGATAACTTTTTCCCGATAACTCATTATTCACGTGTGATGTCAAAATGTTTAATTTGCATAATATCAAACGAACTGAAATATCTCAAGAACGAAGCAAGGAAACAAAAAACTGCAAAATATGTTACTCTATCATTTTAATTGTTCTTTCAAATAAGACAAACTTAATTTTCATTTCATAAGGGGCCGTTTTTGGCAGGAATGTGTTAATAATAGTAAACTTGTGTGCGGACGGTTTTACATCTTACCCATTATTTAATTCGTTTTCAGATATCCCTAGTACAACAGATGATGAAGACGAAATGCTTCGATTTGAGAGTTTGGATGTCTCACAATTGGAGTCTGACGTGTCTTGCCAAATAGCAAAGAATTACGATGAGGTATGGTTATTAATAGAAGCTGGTATCCTGGGATGAGTGGCGTGCATTACTGACCTGTGTATAACTGGATTGCTGGTGGGGTGAGGTGGAGATGAGGTGTGGTGGAGATGAGATAGACGTGAGATGGAGGTGAGGGGAGATGGAGGTGAGGTGGAGTTGAGGTGAGATGGAAATAAGGTGAGGTGGAGATCAGATGAAGGTGAGGTGGAGATGGAGGTGAGGTGGAGATGGAGGTGAGGTGGAGGTGAGGTGGAGGTGAGGTGGAGGTGAGATGGAGGTGAGGTGAGGTGGAGATGAGGTGGAGGTGAGATGGAGGTGAGATGGAGATGAGGTGGAGATGGAGGTGAGGTGGAGATGAGATGGAGGTGAGATGGAGGTGAGGTGAGGTGGAGATGAGGTGGAGGTGAGATGGAGATGAGATGGAGATGAGGTGGAGATGGAGGTGAGGTGGAGATGAGATGGAGATGAGGTGGAGGTGAGATGGAGATGAGATGGAGATGAGGTGGAGATGAGGTGGAGGTGAGGTGAGGTGGAGATGAGATGGAGATGAGGTGGAGGTGAGATGGAGGTGAGGTGAGGTGGAGATGAGGTGGAGGTGAGATGGAGGTGAGATGGAGATGAGGTGGAGATGGAGGTGAGGTGGAGATGACGTGGAGATGAGGTGGAGGTGAGATGGAGATGAGATGGAGATGAGGTGAGGTGGAGATGAGATGGAGATGAGGTGGAGGTGAGGTGAGGTGGAGATGAGATGGAGGTGAGGTGAGATGGAGATGAGATGGAGATGAGATGGAGATGAGATGGAGGTGGAGATGGAGGTGAGATGGAGGTGAGGTGGAGAATGGAGATGGAGGTGAGGTGGAGAATGGAGATGGAGGTGAGGTGAGATGGAGGTGAGGTGAGATGAAGATGAGGTGGTGATGGAGGTGAAATAGAGGTGAGGTGGAGAATGGAGATGGAGGTGAGACGGAGGTGAGGTGGAGATGGGGGTGAGATAGAGGTGATGTGGAGAATGGAGATGGAGGTGAGATGGAGGTGATGTGGAGATGGAGGTGAGGTGAGATGGAGACGAGGTGGAGATGGACGTGAGGTGGAGATGGGAATGAGATGGAGGTGAGGTGAGGTGTAGGTGAGGTGGAGATGGGGGTGATGTAGAGATGGAGATGAGATTGAGGTGAGATGGAGGTGAGGTGAGGTGAGATGGAGGTAGAAGTGAGGTGGAGGTGCAGATGGAGGTGAGGTGAGGTGAGATGGAGGTGAGGTGGAGATGGAGGTGAGGTGGAGATGGAGATGAGATGAAGGTGAGGTGGAGATGGAGATGAGATGGAGGTGAGGTGGAGATGAGGTGAGGTGAGATGGAGGTGAGGTGGAGGTGAGATGGAGACAAGGTGAGATGGAGGCGAGGTGAGGTGGAGATGGTGGAGATGAGGTGAGATGGAGGTAAGGTGAAGTTGAGGTCAGCTGGTCAGGTGAAATAGAGGTGAGAGCGCAGATGAAATGAGATGAGGTAGCGTGAGGTGAGATGAGCTGGGGTGAGGTGATATAGAGGTTAAATGGTAGTGAGATGAAGTGAGATGGAGGTGAGGTGAAGTGAGATAAAATTGAAATGGAGGTGAGGTGGAGGTGAGATGGAGGTGATGTGGAGATGGAGATGATCATGAGATGGAGATGAGGTGGAGATGGAGATTAGATGGATGGGAGATGAGATAGAGGTGATGTGGAGATGAGGTGGGGTGAGGTGAGATGGAGGTGAGATGGAGATGGAGGTGAGGTGGAGATGAGGTGGAGGTGAGGTGGAGATGGAGACGAGGTGAGATGGAGACGTTGTGAGATGGAGGTGAGGTGGAGATGAGATGGAGGTGATGTGGAGATGGAGATGATCATGAGATGGAGATGAGGTGGAGATGGAGATTAAATGGATGGGAGGTGAGATAGAGGTGAGGTGGAGATGAAGTGGGGTGAGGTGAGATGGAGATGGAGGTGAGGTGGAGATGAGGTGGAGGTGAGGTGGAGATGGAGACGAGGTGTGATGGAGACGAGGTGAGATGGAGACGTTGTGAGATGGAGGTAAGGTGAAGTTGAGGTGATATGAGATGAGGTCAGCTGGTCAGGTGAAATAGAGGTGAGACGAGATAAGCGTAGATGAAATAAGATGAGGTAGCGTGAGGTGAGATGAGCTGGGCCTGCTGGGGTGAGGTGATATAGGGGTTAGATGGTAGTGAGACGAAGTGAGATGGAGGTGAGGTGAAGTGAGATAAAATTGAAATGGGACTTGTATATTTGAAAAAAAGGGGCGTGTGAAAAAGAAGTGACTAATCAACCAGAAATTCTTATGCCTTATCGAGCGGGTTTGAAATTATGCTATCCGGAAATCAGACCCAAATTACAGTAGCCAGTCTGCCAGCGAGCCTCTCAACAAACAGTAGCGATAATTTGCCGTAATTTGAATTTTCCGTCTTTCAAGGCCCGTGTTTTGTTTTTGAGTGGTCAGAAGTATCTCAAAGACGCCAAAGAATTCTACAAACTGGACGGTTACGTCTCGAACCACGTCGAAATCGTCCAAGACCACAGCCAACTGTTTAAATACCTTACACCATTCGATTCCGACATGGAAACCCAATCTAAAATGTGCAAACGACGGGTCGATATGCTCGTCGAGGTTCTGACCGAAATCAGCCCTCAACACTACCTGCTTATTTGTCGCCAGTTAATTTTCGAAATTGCTTCAGTCTACGGCGATATGGCCGACCTAAAGATGGCCATCGTTCAGAAAAATCAACCCAAGCAGCCGTCGGCCCACCAAATCAAGAAAATCAACACGCTATTGAACAATAGTGCGAAGTACAATACATCGTTCATCGACTCGATGAAACAGGAGGGAGACTTGCCCACGAAATACGATGAGTCCTTACTGCGTGTGGCGTTGTTAGCACACTTGTGTCTCGCGCGGACTCATTCCAAGAAAATTTGCGCCACTAAAGAGCAAAGGATCGAGAACCTGAAAAAGTCTCTTGAACTGTACAGATATGTTGTGGATTACTGCAACGGAGATGAAGAAGGCGCTAAGTCTTTTGAGATAGAGTTGCAAGCTTGTCGTGAAATGGTCGACTTGTTACCGCTTCGACTTGCGAAGATTGCCCAAGAACCAGATGTATGATGCACTTGCCTATCGATCGAAAATTAAGTCTGTCTTATGTGGGAAAACTTTAAAATGATAAAGCAACGTCTTTTGCAGTTTTTCGTTTCCTTGCTTCGTTGTTGAGATATTTCAGTTTGTTTGATATGCAAATTAAACATTTTGACGTCACATGTGTATAACGACTTATCAGAGAATGTTATATATCTTTGCTATTATCAAACATAGTCGGATCGAGCAGGGGTGCAACTAGAAAATTTCGAGGGCAGGGGTTGAACGCAAAAAAGGGCAAAGTCGTTCAGTATTCTAAACAATTTGGGATACTAGATATCCTCGTGTTATGCTTCTTCGAGAACACTCAACATCCACAACCACACCAACAATCAGTGCCATAGCAAGGTGTCAAAAAGTGGGGGAGGGGGACAGTAGTAGCAATTAGTGACCGCATTTGTAGGGGGGTCCGGGGGTCCTCCCCCGGAAATGTTTGAAATCTAGAACCTCGGAAACACCATTTGCAGCAATTTGAGCGAACTTTTTCATCTAATTCTACAGCGAGTATAGATGAAATTTTACTGTAAAAACGAAGAAATTATCACACCAATATACCCTACAGGTTGCCAAAATCCAGCTCTATCTCTACCGTATGATTGGTTCATTTTCGATTCGCCATGACATTCGAAAGTTGAGCCCATAAATTCAGAAAAGCGGTTGTTTTTAGGAAAAACTTGGTGTAGCATATTACAAACTAGAAGCTTCAGCTGAGTCTCGCCAGATTTGCGGAGAATTGTATTGCGTACTACAACAGACGATTAATTATTTGTTTATCTAATGTCTAACCTAGTATTAGAGGTCTCACAAAAAGGCCAGGGGTTGCAACCCCCATCAACCCTCCCCCTCCCCCTCCCCTCCCCCTCCCCCTCCCCCTCCCCCTCCCCCTCCCCCTCCCCCTCCCCCTCCCCCTCCCCCTCCCCCTCCCCCTCCCCTCCCTCCCCCTCCCCCTCCCCCTCCCCCTCCCCCTCCCCCTCCCCCTCCCCCTCCCCCTCCCCCTCCCCCTCCCCCTCCCCCTCCCCCTCCCCCTCCCCCTCCCCCTCCCCCTCCCCCTCCCCCTCCCCCTCCCCCTCCCCCCCCCCTCCCCCTCCCCCTCCCCCTCCCCCTCCCCCTCCCCCTCCCCCCCCCCCCTCCCCCTCCCCCTCCCCCTCCCCCTCCCCCTCCCCCTCCCCTCCCCCTCCCCCTCCCCCTCCCCCTCCCCCCTCCCCCTCCCCCTCCCCCTCCCCCTTCCCCCTCCCCCTCCCCCTCCCCCCCCCTCCCCCCCCCCTCCCCCTCCCGTAGTTGCACCCCTGTCGAGGAACACATCCACACGCTTCCTTCAAATTATTTGGTTTGATAATAGCACGATATAGAACCTTCTCCGATAACTCATTATGCATATATGTGACTCCAAATGTTTAATTACTCGGGCTACTGTGGTAGGCCCAGTCTTGGTTTCGGCTCGGTGTTTCCTTTTTTTGGGGTGTCACGATTTTGCGTTTTTGCACATTTTACTTGAGGTTCTTAAGTTATTTATAACATGATCAAAGAGGTTTTCTAAAAAATTCAATAGGAAAAGAACTTGCGGTGAGGTTCTATTGTTATTGTGAGGTTTTTATAAGGTTGGGAGGTTTATAACTTGTATATAAACTGCCATAGGCGTAGAGTTTTGTTTTCGTCTAGAGGGGCTGAAGTGCTGAACAGGGCCTTTCTAAGAATTTTCTCGTGGGGGTGTTTACAAAAAGGGACTCTTCTAGAGGGGTTCGGGGGCATGCCCCCTCGGAAATTTTTGAAATTTAGAGTCTTGGAAATGCCACTTCCTGCATTCTGAGGGGTGATTTTTAAGAACATTGAAGGTCATGAAATGTCATAAAAACTAGTTAAAATCCAACACATTTCAACAATTTTTCGATGTTGTGTTCACTATGGGGCGGCTGAGGGAAGCCCCCGGAGAAATCTCAAGGGGGGGGGGGGCTGAGCCCCCCCAGAAATTTTGCAGCAACTGACTCATCAATCACCATTCACAAATTATAGGTTACTCGTTAGGCTAAAGTAACTGTTACAGCCTCATTCCTGTCAGCCAAAAGCACCCATATACAGTGCATGATAAGTCAACCCACTCTACGCCTATCTAAACTGCGGTACATCGAAGAAAACCGACTTGATCATATTACTATTATATTTACCCTCTGGCTGCTCTCAACTGTTTTTGTCAAAAACAATAATGACTAGCTTGAGCGGAAATCACCTGATCCAATTGCGTTAACCAATCAGAATCAGTCCAGCGCTCTGTTAAACCGCAGCAATACGAAAGAGGGTGTGCACTTGGGCGAGAGCAGCTACAGAGGGCAGACGTTCGCTTCTACATCGAAGAATTTACCAGAACTCGTAAGCAAGGTAAGGCCATGCATGCACATGCACAATTTACGTTTCTGATAGTTGGTAGTGTGTTGCTTTGTTAAGTGGTAACTCCAGATCAGATTAGATTGTTCTTGGAATCTAAACGATGCATATAGAAATCGTTAACTAGCTCGATGTCAGTAAATTTGTTATTTTCTTCACTAATGGTACAGTTGGACTTCTGAACGGTTTCAGGTAGCTTGAGTACAAGGCACATTGCGACTTGGCTCTGTGCTGCAACTGAATGGTATTTACAAGATGAAGTGAATTTCATTCCAGGTCAGAATTATCAGTCTGCTACCGCAGGCAAAAGCAATTAGCTATTCTATCAAAGTGCCGTGCACAAAAGCGATCCTTCGCTTTGCGACTTTAGTCAGTTCTGTATTCCAACTCCAACTAAAAGGCCCTCATTCGAAGTCAGCATTAGCAGTCCAGTGCTTTAACAAGTAAACGCCCTCAACTAGCTAGCTGCTACCAAATTAAGTTGCACAGTAACCCCATGTCGTGTTCATAAAATCAAGGCAGAATTAGGTTTGCTTAAATTATTTGAAATACCAATTCCAAAACACTTCATGCATTGCCCATACGAAAACCAAGGTGCTAAGCGTGGAAACTGAAATAGCAAGCTTTTTCTTTCACAGCGTTTTGCAATTTCATTCCTACCGCGTATATACGCAGGGGAGTTAATTTGAACCTTGCCAGAGTTTACAAAAACTAGAATATTCTAATCAAGAAAGATTGACAACTCCTTGAATTCAGTATGGAAACATGTAATATTAACCGTTAATATTGACCGCAAGGAAAGACTCTTCCTAATTCCTATATTAATTTGTTTTTCGTGTAATACCTATTTTGTTAGTAAGTATTGGGATGGCTTGTTGATAAGTTTTTTTTTAAATACGTACGCACAGTTATGGGTCGCTAAAAGGTTACATAAACAGTTAGGCACGCCAGCTTGACTCTATTCAAAGAGTGAATTCAATAAAGACATATTTTAACACCAGGATTTGTATTGTGTGTCATTCTCGCGATGTTATTAATAGATTACGCCCCTGCAAAACACAGACGACAACGGGAGCTCGGGTTGAAGGCCCTAGGAGAACCGGACTGAATTCCACAAAAAAAAAACAACAGTGGGGAGCACGTTATCAGGGTTCTGGCCTGTACATGTACATATTTATGTACATAGGTTAATGCAAAGTTACCGTATTTTTTTTCTGGTCTCGTAATCACAACATCTCTTGTTATTCAAATCTTAACCCTTAACTTAAAAAAAACAACAAATTGACTCAAATTAACACGTATAAGAGTATGTAAAACCTGCAAAAACAATTCAAGGAAAGAGCCTTAACGTTTTGAACGAAGGTCGTCAGAGAGAAACGACGTAAAGAGTGAAACAAACAGCGAACTAATCGTGGCTAATTGTGGCGTTTGTTCAAAATCCGGTCACCCATACCAGCTTTTCAAAGTGTTTTCTGAAGGAAACTTCACAATTAAAGAGTTTTTTCCTGACAAAGAGCCTAAAGGCCCATTTCCACTCAGGAGAATTTTCCTTGGACAGGAAATTTCCCTTTGTCTTGTGAGCTCTTGGGCAGAACTAATGAGTTTGAGACAAAAGAAAATGTCCTGTCCGAGGAAAATTCTCCTGAGTGGAAATGGGCCATAATTGTGGCCCTTGTTCAAAATCCGGTCGTACTAGTTTTTCAAAGAGTGTCTTGTCAATGAGAATTCAATTGGGTGTGACGCCGTGACGTGCATGGCATGTCAGAGTTCCAAGTGGTCCTTTCCCAAAGTAAAGTTGTAAAAATACAATTGATAATATGTCTTAGTTAAAGCACAGCTTGCCAGATATACTATGTGACAACACGGCCAAATCAGCCACATAAACAGCCCACGTAGTCAGCCTTTCAAAATAAGCGAGCCAATTATGACGCTGTTTTACTGCAAGCGCTAGAATTTAGGGGAAGGTTGGGGGGAGTGGCTCCCGGAAACTTTGTCTCCTTAATGCCATTTCCTGCACTCTGATGAGAAGAGGCTTTTAAGCAATTTTGTAGGTAATAAAATGCCGTAGAAAATATAGTCGAAATTTACAGAACAAAAGGCCTAATTGTTAACAGATGAGACGGATATGCTAGCTCGGATGCGAGAATTGAATGTAAATGTTCTCCGAGTGATTTTACTGAACTCGAACTCCCAACCTTCTGCTCACCGCTGAGACGCGGCTCTAACCATTAAGCCCTGGTCAAACGAGGATGAGAGTTGATGAGAGTCGATGAGAGTTGCAACTCTCGGTCGCGTTTGACCACCAACTCTCATCGACTCTCATGCACTCTTATTAACTCTCATCAACTTTGAGCTGGTTCAAATTTTAATGAGAGTTGATGAGAGTTTTTGCTCGTTTGACCGGTCATGAGAGTTGGCATATGAGAGTTGATGAGAGTTTAGCGGCTAGCGGTTTGCACTTTGTAAAAACAGGCTCAACAAAAATGGCGAAGGAACGGAACGACCCTGAATGTATTTCTGGAACTCTGGAAAAACCAGAAGCAAACAATGCCCAAATTATTGTCTAGTCTCCAAACTAGTCTCCCTGCTACGCGCGGTAAATCCTACAACTCTCATGGTCAACTCTCATCAACTCCCATCAACTCTCATCCTCGTTTGACTGGGGCATGAGAGTTGAGAAAACTCTCAGACAAACTCTCGCTTGCCAACTCTCATCCTCGTTTGACCGAGGCTTTAAGCTATACTGGCACTCGGCAGATGATCTGAACGTAGGTTGAATATGTGTACAACAACCCACAACCTTCTGATGGCCTAAAGTGAGGCGCTCTATCCATTGAGATACTGAGACTCAGATGACTTGAGTTTTTGTAGTAAAATTGCCCGAAGAACATTTACACCCAAGAAATGCCTAAGGTAACGAAGGAAATGAATACCAAATTTTTGTTTATCCCACTGAGAAATGGACGAACTCTCCTGGAGAGTTTTGGTGGACCACCTCGAGGTGAACCACCTCGTGATGAAAGGACCGACACCACAAGAAATGAAGCATTATTTGTTTTTTTCTTTGAATGAATAATGTTAACCGCAATGTTGTCATACACGCACTTTGCATAGTTTATCATGTTGTTTATCACATTGTTGTTCAAATGGCAGAACTACGTGTGTCACAGTACTTGTTGGGCTACAAGTCGGCTAGGCAAAGGATATTACGGTCAAAATGGAAACACCTTCCCACTTCTTCTTCTGTAGTTCGTTGCGTATTACTGTATTTCTGTAGCTGCTACCGAAGCCTGAGAAAATCTTTTTGTTGAAAACTGTACATAAATAGTATAATTTAGCTTTAAATGACATTTAATCATAATACAATGGATGTTTATCCCAAATCGATACCAACAGACGAATATACATCAAGAATTGGCGACTTTTATTGCTAGACGTTTCTCACACTTGAGAAATACAGACAGCAATACACAACGGAAGTGGGAAGGTATTTCTATTTTGACTGTATAATTATATACATATATACATATTTAGACCAGAAGTTTTTATCAAAAGTGAAGTGCTGTGAGTTGTTACCATTTACTATTTAGTAGTAAAATACTTGTTATCGTCCGAAGCATTTTCAATTAAAGAGCTTAAGCATGCGACGTTTTCCTCAACATGGACGTCACGCGTCATTTTATACGCGTGACGTGAGTGTTGACAATAACGTCGCATGCTTAAAATGTTAAGTGAAATCATCTGGCACAATGGTGTGGAATGTCATATAAAAATTAATGAACAAAGACTCGTATAAATACACTGTCAGCCCCTCGAAATGTCGCTTAGCCTTTTGTAGCCTTGATATATACTTCCAACAACAAATAGAGTTGTGTTTGATATAATAGTATAGTAGAAAAATACACTTCTCTTTAATTAATAAATCAATATATTCCAGCGCCAAACAATGTCAGGTGTAGCATAGCGCACAATTTAATAATGCCTGCCGCTGATCGGTAGACATTGCGTATACCGAAGATCATCGCTCACGAAATCCTAAGAATCGAGTTTGTGAACGCATATAAACTCGGCCCAGACCTCGTCAAGATTAGTGAGCTGCGAGCCGTATAAATAACTCAACAGTTTATTGCCTATTGGTTCGCAAAATTCCCGCGTTTGAGCACAACAGTTCGACCCTATCCTACTGTAAAAGAAGTATGTTCCAAGGATTTTGAGTGAAGGAAAATTCGAGGTAGAATATATACATTTTAAGACCAAACCGGGACCAGTTGCGAAAAATGCAACTACACAGACCTTCCGGCAGGAATTGAACCCACGACCTTGCGATTCTAGTGCAATGCTCTGACCACTGAGCCACGGAGGGCGTTGCCGAGAGCTTGATCGCGAGTTCTGTATATATAATAAGGTGGTAATGCCAGGAGATAATTGGGTATACTGTAAGTAATATTGGGCATTTCACTCGATTACATAGCATGTTCCAAGGATTTGGGGTGAAGGAAAATTCGAGTGTAGAATATATACATTTTAAGACCTAAAAATCCTTAGAACATGCTATGTAATCGAGTGAAATGTAAAATAAGTAGATTGTTGTGCAGGCAATGATAGGATTTAGGATTGGAGCGAAGTGAAAAGGTGATAAACTGGCAAGATTAGTTTTGATAACGAAATACGGATGAGCTCACTCTGATAATTAAAAGGGCTACGCTGGAATTAATTAAACGTCAGTATTCACCGCCTTCCACTTTGCTGTCTAGACTGGTATAATTTGCATGAACGAAACATGTCAATTCATGAGTGTTTTTGGCAAATTTGCGGAATGATATACGGCTCTCTCTAATTCTCTGAAGGCTTGTATTGTACATATTGACTCAATTACGATAGCTCATTCAAAGCATAAGTAGCGGCTTGTCACAGCGGGCACACACAAGCTTACTGTGAGTAAACAATTCCTGACATAATTGCTTTCCTGTCAAGCTGAGAAGTACCCAAATATTGGCATATAATTCACACCTCATGTGAACACACTGTTTACTATTCTCGTCCCCAGATGGCCAGATGCCGTCGCTTTTCTTAGCGGGACCACACGAAAGATTTTTTGACGCCTCGAACACGACACGAATATCCCATCACTTTTGTCGCGCCTATTCTATCGCTCTTCTTTTGTCGGGCATAATTTGTCGCGTTTATTTTGTCACGTCAATTTTGTCGCGCCTATTTTGCCGCGTCTATTTTGTCGCGCATAATTTGGCGCGTTTATTTTGTCCCGTCAATTTTGTCGCGCGTATTTTGTCGCGTCAATTTTTTTGCGCCTATTTCCTCGCGCCTTTTCAGATTTTCCGCGTCTATTATCTCTATTTCGCCTTCGTGTTTTTCTGGCTCCCCCACCCCAACCACAACCCAATACCCCGAAATAATGAACCAGCTCGCATATAAAAGCAAACATATAACACAAACAATGCGATCTGGACCTAATTTGGTACTTACATCAACATTATGACCACATGCAGTCCCAACTCCAAACAGAAAAGCATATCGTCCTTAGTTTTGACAACCAAATTTTCATAAATCCAATTGAGTTGAAAATCCTTTATTTCTGTTATTTTAGAGTCATAGTCTAAAGAGTTAGATAAAATAAGAAATTTGGATTATCAATAGAAAATTGTGTTTTATTAATTAATCTACATTTGATTTCATAGTAGTGGTGTCGGTGCTCTTGTTGTTGTTGTTGTTGTTGTTGTTGTTGTTGTTGTTGTTGTTGTTGTTGTTGTTGTTGTTGTTGTTGTTGTTGTTGTTGTTGTTGTTGTTGTTGTTGTTGTTGTTGTTGTTGTTGTTGTTGTTGTTGTTGTTGTTGTTGTTGTTGTTGTTGTTGTTGTTGTTGTTGTTGTTGTTGTTGTTGTTGTTGTTGTTGTTGTTGTTGTTGTTGTTGTTGTTGTTGTTGTTGTTGTTGTTGTTGTTGTTGTTGTTGTTGTTGTTGTTGTTGTTGTTGTTGTTGTTGTTGTTGTTGTTGTTGTTGTTGTTGTTGTTGTTGTTGTTGTTGTTGTTGTTGTTGTTGTTGTTGTTGTTGTTGTACTGGTGTTGTTGTTGTTGGTGTTGGTACTGGTGTTGTTGGTCGTGCTGGTGTTGGTGGTGGTGGTAGTATTGTTGGTAACGCTTGTGTTGTTGTTGGTGGTAGTGGTGCATGCTTGTGTTGTGGTTGGTGATGTTGGTGGTAGTGTTGTTGTTGTTGTTGTTGTTGTTGTTGTTGTTGTTGTTGTTGTTGTTGTTGTTGTTGTTGTTGTTGTTGTTGTTGTTGTTGGTGGTGGTGGTGGTGGTGGTGGTGGTGGTGCCTGTACTGCTGCTGCTGGTGCTGGTATTGGTCTGGTGGTTGTTGGCGTTACTGGTGTTAGTGCTAGTGTTGGTGTTGTTCTTGGAGGTGTTGGTGCTGGCGTTGTCGTTGTTGTTGTTGTTGTTGTTGTTGTTGTTGTTGTTGTTGTTGTTGTTGTTGTTGTTGTTGTTGTTGTTGTTGTTGTTGTTGTTGTTGTTGTTGTTGTTGTTGTTGTTAATAGTGCTGCTGCTAATAATGATAATGCTGTTTATCCTTTTTCAGTTCTCGTGTTCAACAAAATCAAAATGGAGGGACACGATCCGAGGTAGATACAACATACAGTGTTTCAAGTAATTTTGTTTAATAATTGCTAAGATATATATTAGTGGTATTCACTATTTAATAAGTCGGGAAGAAAGGAAAAGGGGGGGAGGGAGGGAGGGAGGGAGGGAGGGAGGGAGGGAGGGAGGGAGGGAGGGAGGGAGGAGGGAAGGAAGGAAGGAAGGAAGGAAGGAAGGAAGGAAGGAGGGAGGGAGGGAGGGAGGGAGGGACGGACGGACGGAGGCAGTGAGGGAGGGAGGGAGGGAGGGAGGGAGGGAGGGAGGGAGGGAGGGAGGGAGGGAGGGAGGGAGGGAGGGAGGGAGGGACAGAAGGACAGAAGGAAGGGACAGAAGGAAGGGACAGAAGGAAGTGGAAGGAAGAGAAGGAAAGGAAAGAAATGAAGGAAGAAAGAAAGGAAAGGAGGAAGGAAACAAGAAGAAAAAGGAAGCAAGCAAGCAAGCAAGCAAGGAAAGACGAAAAGAAACAAGCAATCAAAGAAGGAAGGAAAGAAACAAGCAAGCAGTGCGATATGAAAGAGTTATAAACGCCAATCTTTAGACTTTATAATCGCAGGACTATACTTTCAAATAACTCAAGAGAGTTTACTTCTAATCATCTCAAGAATGAAGTGAGATATGAAAAAAGTAGAAACGCCATGCATTTTATAATTGCACGACTACTTTCAAATAAGAGAGTTCATTCCTAACTCATTTTTATATTGTCATCATTGTGTAGTGCTGAGGGAGATGAGTACGCCGTACAGAGCAATGCTTTGTCGGCGTGGTTTCTTGGACCTCGCGCCGAAAACAGCGAGCTGTTCAACAAGTTGGTTCTGAAAACCTTTCGACTACACGAAGACAAGCGTCGAAAGTATTTTCCCACCGATCCTGCGTACGTCACATCGTCTCAGAAGCAATCCAAAGCGTATAGATCTGAAAAGAAACAGCTCAAAACGAAACTGACGGAGATGAACGATGAATTGCAGCAGAGCACGCCAATTTTCAGCCCGCGTTTTCAGGTAAAAAACCAACCGTATAGTCGTTGCATGTATAATAACCATAGTTAGTAACAACACCCGTAGTCGTAGCAACAACCGTAATTGTGGCTACTTGGCCCAGTTTAGACGCCGCTCTTGTGTCAAGTACTATAAAAGATTCGACTAAAGTACATCACAAGTACGGCAAGTCTTGAATTTGAATTTATTAAATTTGCCACTTAACGTGTGGCAGGAGAGAGGAACAGAACTTTCGTCCCAATTGACACCAAACTCTTATGTGTAGACAACTAAGACCTAGGTGTTGACTTTACGAAGGGAGGAAAACCGGAGAACCCGGCGAAAAACCCTCGGAGCACAGGAGAGACCAACTAAACTCTACTCACATAAGTCCCAAGCTGGCGGAGTACGGGGTTATTCCCAAACGGTCACCCATCCAAGTACTAACCCCGTTCGACCGGGCTTAACTGTTGGTGAGAGGCAGCGTCCTAACAGCACACGCCAACCGTGCTCTCTGTTCGTCATTCATTCGTCAGATTTGTGATAGACTGGGTTTATGCTAAGTTGTATGAACTTAATCAATGTAATCATTATCAGTTTTAAACTAGAAGTTTTTATCAAAGTGAAGTGCTGCGAGTTGCTACCATTTACTATTTAGTAGTAAAATACTTGTTATCGTCCGAGGCATTTTCAATTAAAGAGCTTAAGCATGCGACGTTTTCCTCAACATGGACGTCACGCGTAAATCGAGCCATTAAAGAGTGATGGCGTCAGCACTCTTGCTTGAAGTGAAGAACGGCAATCTATGCAGTTTTAGGTTGTTGATTTGCAGCAATAACGGCTGTTGTCGAAAAGTCCTCGAGGAAGAAAGACAACGTGGTGTAGCGTAGCGCACAATTTAATGCCTGCCGCTGATCGGTATTGCGCATACCGAAGATCATCGCCCACGAAATCCTAAGAATCGCTTTCTTTGTTTCATGCCTTGTCGCGTGGAACGGAGCCGGTCCAGAGCCCATTAAAGCTGGATTTCCATTCAGTGCATTTTGTCGCGCGATCGACTTTTCTCGATCGCTTTCTTTTGAAATGTGTGTATTCAACCAAAGCGCGTGATCGACTTTTCTCGATCGCTTTCTTTTGAATTGTGGGTTGTCAAGCGGAACGCATTTCATTAGCTTTGGTTGAATACACACATTTCAAAAGAAAGCGATCGAGAAAAGTCGATCGCGCGACAAAATGCACTGAATGGAAATCCACCTTAAGGTGCGCATTTCATTAGCTTTGGTTGAATACACACATTTCAAAAGAAAGCGATCGAGAAAAGTCGATCGCGCAACAAATTGACCGGTTAGACGCTCTAACTATTGAGCCACTGAGGCTCAGATGGAAAGATAAGGATGAAAATTCATAGTTATATGTGCTCCTAAGTGGTAGCGTTTGCATACGAGACTGATTAGAACGTGTCAAAGAAACAACTTTTCTGCATGGGAGTAATTTTGGATGAACATTTGTCTTGGAAATCTCATATTTCCCATATTGCCAGTAAAATTTCAAAGTCAATTGGAAATTTTTGGAATCCTTTGTAAATCAAGTTTCTGCCTCTCTCGCCCAGCTTTGCGCATCTTATACTATGCACTTATATATCCTTACTTGAATTACTGTGTCACGATCTGGGGTTCAACGTATCCTTCTAACCTTACCCGCTTAGTATTACTTCAGAAAAAAGTTATCAGAATCTTATGTAATAAGTCTTTTGATTCACACACTTCACCTTTATTTAAAGCCCTAATGATACTCAAATTTGAAGATATTTATCTGTTAAATTTGGGTAAGTTCATGTTTTCTTGTAAAAACAACCTTCATCCACAAAGTTTCAACAATTTCATATTATCCATTACCCAAATCCGTACTCATAATTTACGGAGTACCGGCCAAATTTATATTCCATTTTGTAGAACTAAGATAAGACAGTTCACTGTAAAGTACCAAGGTCCTAAATTTTTTAATTCATTAAGTCCCGAGATTCGTGACACACCCACAATATTATCCTACCAGTCTAAGCTAAAAAAGTGCTTCTTCTCCTGTCTTTAGTTCCTTACATGTATTTCTCACATTATTGTATTATAGTTTCACTCGTATTATTTCGATCTTCTTGACTACTATTGATCGTATTTATTTGTAATCTGCATGCCGTCTATATTTTTATCTATATTTGTTCAATTTGACGAGGTAACCCATACCACACGATAAGCCTTATGGTTTCTATCTGGGTTCCCTCGCCACGTGTTTATATTCTTGTAATTTATTACTACTTTTTTTTAGTTCAGTCTGTCTTTTATGTAAACATTTCGTGGCAAAATAATTCAATCAAATCAAATCAAATCAAATCATGTAGTTCAAGTGATATGATAAGTTGTACGTGCACCACTACATGTATACGTACAACTTATCTCTCCATCTGAGACTCAATGGTTAGAGCGTCTAACCGGTCACTAGAAGGTTGCAGGTTCGAATCCTGTCTGGGGTTCAGAAATCTTTTCTGAGTAATTGAGCTTGACGAACGTCTACCAAACGTCTGTTAGACTTGCTTTATGTAGTTGATTAACTTTTATAAAATAAAGAGTCCCCTACGCACGTTCTGATTGGCCAACTCCGTACATATATAATGATATTGAATGGCGTAGGATGGTGTCAACTGGCGGGAAAAGCCAGCCAGCTTTCGAAACTGTTCAACTTTTAGCTTGTCTTTTCTTCTTATTTTATATAACACACGACTCCTGTGCATATGTACTCTTTTATGAATGTAACGTTTGACGTCATTTGAACACGAAAGAAGTGTAAAGACACTCGGCTATCGCCTCGGGCTTCTGTTCAACTTCTTCCGTGTTCAAATGACGTCAAACGTACCATCATAAGAGAACATATGCACGTCTTTTCCGCCTTTTATCCGAGCTTCGATATCAAATTTACCGAGAAAGAACTGGGAACTAATCGTGCACTTGCCATTGTAATAATCCTAACCGCTGACCAATTTGTTTAGGGTCATATGAATTGGGACATCACCATGCCTTCGTTCCTGGGTTACATCTCCGGTATGCTGTGGAACCCGAACAACGTTGATGTCACAGCGTCCCCGGTAACCACGCCCTACGAGATTCTGGCCGCAGACCAGATCTGCGATATGATTGGCTTTGACCGCAGTATAATCGAACCTTGGGGACACATCACGTGTGGGGGTTCCATCGCGAATATCGAAGCCTTATGGTCGTCCAGGAATCTCAAGTTCTATCCCCAGAGCTTACAAGACGCCGTTAATGCCGAGCTGGAGTTAGCTGGGGCCAAGGATTACAAGGTTAAAGTGGCTGGATCCACCACCAAGGTCAAACTAAGTAAATGTACCACGTGGCAGCTCCTTAATGTCGATGTGGACGAAGCGTGCAAGATGGCCGACGGCGTGGCGACAGCGGCTGGCGTTACCATGGATACTCTCTCTGCGCTGGTTCATCCATACAGCTATACCTCAACTGGGATTGCCTCGTTCTTGATCAAGCATGAAATCAAGTCCCCGCGGTGTTTCTGTCCAGCGACATGCCATTACTCCTGGCCCAAGGCAGCCACAGTACTTGGACTCGGCGAAGATAACTTGATTCTAATCAACGTGGATGATCACGCCAGACAAGAAATGGGCCGTGAGTACAGACCTATATATAACTGGACTGCGGGTACCCTATATCAATGACTGGCAATAGGTGACCAATCTAAGGTGGCGGTTAAGTTCATGGCCCTTTCTCCAATAGTAGTAACCGCTGACCTTTTTTATAAATGAATTTATAAATATAATCGAATTAGTGAAATAAAAGTAGTGTTGAATCAACATAGGAAATATAATAATGTTAGATATACTGCCGAAATAGAGAACGTAAGACCCTTCGTCAGAGAGAAACGTACTCTGCCTAACACCTGATGATTTTAGTCGTCAAGGGGAGACCTCCTGGAAACTTGACCAATTAAGGGTTAAATACAGACTTTTTTCTAACTCTTCTTAGATCTTAGAGAACAGCTACAATACTGCGTAGATAACAGTATCCCAGTGATTTCAGTTACAGCCGTGATGGGAAGCACAGAAGAAAGTGCAATGGATCCGTTGACAGAAGTTCTTACCATGAGGGAAGATTTCCGTCATCAGGTATTGTGAGTTGCGTACATGTCCAACACACACTTGGATTGGCATTATGTGACAAGCTGTGTGACCACATCACCACTATATGTACCACCATTTAAACTATGTAAGAAGCTGACCTCGTAGAAGCAACGGAACACTCCGACAACACCACCTGACAAACATGAATCACGCATCACCATCTGTACCATGTCTGACACCTTCCGACTTTTTGAGAAGTCATTCAAAGACCTGATGCTTTGATGGACGGATAAATTGGTGGATAGATGGATGAATGGATGGATGGATAGGTGGATGGATGCAAGGAACGAAGGAACGAAGGAACGAAGGAACGAAGAAACGAAGGAACGAAGGAACGAAGGAACGAAGGAACGAAGAAACGGGTGGATGGGTGGATGGTACACTGGCCGGTCGGATTAAACCAAGCTAGCGAATAGTCTGACAAAACATACAAAAAGCAGTATGTGCCCAGCTTGTTACAAATACTCAATTTATTTCATTTAGGGCTTGAATTACTGTGTCCTGGCTGATGCTGCTTGGGGAGCTTACATGAGAACCATGCTGATAGAACCTCCTGCAAACATGTCAGAAGACGAACGCCGGAGGCGCCTTCCGCTTACGACATTCGTGCCCATTTCCCCATTGAGTCAATACGTCATAGACAACCTGAACGCCCTACGTCATGCCGATACAGTAACAAGTGACCCTCACAAAACTGGTTATTGCCCATACCCAGCAGGTGGTCTCAGCTACCGTAATGGAACCATGAGAGATTTCGTGCTTCTAGCTGCCCCTGAGGTCTTCCATAGTGAAGACGATTTGTCTGTTGGGGTCAACGGCCTAGAGGGCTCTAAACCCGGTGCAGCCGCCGCCGGGGTTCTTTTATCGCATCGGGTATGTATATGATGCAACCTTGTCTGCTTCGCCAATCCAATAGATCTATCGACAGTAGTGTGATTGTTCAATGCAAAATAATTAAGAAAATATCGTGGAGGGTGTCCACTCATATAACGCTTTATAGATTAATAAACATGCTTTTCACGCCTGCTCTCTATATAGACAAAGAGCTAGAGTATTTAAGATGACACGCACTACACCTTTTTCAGGTCAAATTCAGAAACTTCCAAACGAATTTCAGACACTTCCAAATGATATTCAGATTGTCCAAATGAATTTCAGACATTTCCAAATGATATTCAAATTGTCCAAATGATATTCAGATTTTCCAAATGATATTCAGACATTTTCAAATGAATTTCAGACATTTCCAAATGATATTCAGACATTTCCAAAATGAAGCGAGAGGCTAAAGTTCGCTTGAACAGTAAATAGTTCGGATCAGCTGAGGGAACACATACACCTTTTGCCCTGCATTACTCAATAAAAAACATTCAATTGCACTCACTGAAATAACAATATCACTTTATTATTAGCGCGAAACGACATTCAATAACGCTTCTGTAACATCAATAGCATTGATTATACATAAAGTGCTATTTTTATTTCAATGAGTGCAATTGAATGTTTTTCATTGAGTAATGAAGGGCAAAAAAGGTATATGTGTTCCCTCAGCTGATCCGAACTATTTACTGTGCAAGCCTCTCGCTTCATTTTGGAAATGTCTGAATATCATTTGGAAATGTCTGAATATCATTTGGAAAATCTGAATATCATTTGGAAATTTCTGAATATCATTTGGAAAATCTGAATATCATTTGGAAATTTCTGAAATTCACTTGGAAAGTTCTGAAATTGATCTGAATTATCTGAAGTTCGTTTGGAAGTTTCTGAATTTGACCTGAAAAAGGTGTAGTTGGAGTCCTCGTTATTGCACACGCTGTCCCTCTCTGCAATTTCTGTAAATAACCCGAGTCAACCTTGGTTACGTAAGGTAATAATGATCGAATTCATAATGGTGTTGCTTGTGATGGTGATTGTGATGGTGATTGTGAATGTCATTGCGATGCTGGTTGTGATGGTAGTTGTGGTTGCGATGATGGTTGTAATTGTGATGGTGGTTATAATGGTGGTTATCATAGTGGTTGTGATGGTGGTTGTGATTGTAATTGTGATTATTGTTGTGGTTAAAGTTCTAATTGTGATGGTGGTTGTGGTTCTGATTGCAATGATGGATGTGATTTTGATGGTGGTTACGATTGCAATGGTGGTTGTGCTGATGGTTGTGATTGTAATGGTGCTTATGATTGTAATGGTGGTTGTAATTGTAATTGTGATGATTGTTATGGTTAAAGTTCTAATTGTGATGGTGGTTGTGATGGCGGTTGTGGTTATGGTTCTAATTGCAATGATGGATGTGATTGTGCTGATAGTTGCGATTGTAGTGGTGGTTATGATTGTAAGGGTGGTTGTGCTGATGGTTGTGATTGTGATGGTGGTTGTGTTTGTAATGGTGGTTGTGATTGTAATGGTGGTTATGATTGTAATGGTGGTTGTGCTGATGGATGTGATTGTAATGGTAGTTGTGTTTGTAATGCTGGTTATGATTGCAATGGTGGTTGTGATTGTAATGGTGGTTGTGATTGTAATGGTGGTTATGATTGTAATGGTGGTTGTGCTGATGGATGTGATTGTAATGGTAGTTGTGTTTGTAATGGTGGTTGTGATTGTAATGGTGGTTGTGATTGTAATGGGGGTTGTGTTGATGGTTGTGATTGTAATGCTGGTTGTGATTGTAATGCTGGTTATGATTGTAATGGTGGTTGTAATTTTAATTGTGATAGTTGTGATTGTGGTTGTAATTGTAATTGTGATGGTGGTTATGGTTGTAATTGTAATCGTGCTGATGGTTGTGATTGTAATGGTGGTTGTGATTGTAATGATGGTTGTGATTGTAATGATGGTTGTGATTGTAATGGCGGTTTTGATTGTAATGGTGGTTGTGCTGATGGTTGTGATTGTAATGGTGGTTGTGCTGATGGTTGTGATTGTAATGGTGGTTGCGCTGATGGTTGTGATTGTAATCGTGGTTGTGGTGATGGTTGTGATTGTAATGGTGGTTATGATTGTAATAGTGGTTGTAATTGTAATTGTAATTGTGATGATGGTTGTGATTGTAATCGTGGTTGTGGTGATAGTTGTGATTGTAATCGTGGTTATGATTGTAATGGTGGTTGTAATTGTAATTGCAATTGTGATGGTGGTTGTGATGATGGTTGTGGTTGTCATTGTCATTGTGATGATAGTTGAGGTTGTGATGGTATTGTGGTTGTCATTGTAATTCTGATGATTGCTGTGGTTGTGATGGTGGTTGTGATGATGGTTGTGGTTGTCATTGTAATTGTGATGATAGTTGAGGTTGTGATGGTATTGTAGTTGTCATTGTAATTATGATGATTGCTGTGGTTGTGATGGTGGTTGTGATGGTGGTTGTGATGATGGTTGTGGTTGTCATTGTAATTGTAATTGTGATGATAGTTGAGGTTGTGATGGTATTATGGTTGTCATTGTAATTATGATGATTGCTGTGGTTGTAATTGTGATTGCGGTTGTGATTGTAATGGTGGTTGTGATGGTGGTTGTGATGGTGGTTGCGATGGTGGTTGTGATGGTGATTGTGATTGGGTAGCATGGTTGGTGTGTGCTGTTAGCGCGCTGCCTCTCACTAAAAAGTTATACCCAGTTAGACGGGGTTAGTACTTGGATGGGTGACCGCATGGGAATGACCCCAGTTGTCGAGCTTGGAACTCATGTGAGTAGAGTTGTAGTTGATCTTTCCTGTGCTTCGAGGGATTTTCGCCGGGTTCTCCGGTTTTCCTCCCTCCATAAAATCAACACCTACATGTAAGCTGTAAGCTGTGATCCGTGGTCTGAACTGTGTCGGTCATGTGGCGGCTGCCTGAGCGCCTTTGATATGCCTCGACACGGCCACGTTGATCTGCGTCCTTCGCAATTCTGCCACTGGCTGCAAGTAAGGATGATTAGTCCCCAGTCCTTTATCCTTTACGCCAATTATGATTATGACTATAAGTTTCTTTCAACATTTATTTCATGTAGGTGATTGGCTTGGACAAGTACGGTTATGGTCGAATCCTGGGCCAAGCTGTATACGGCTCAAAAATCTTCTACTGCATGTGGCAGCATCTAGCCAAACCCACAGATCCGTTTGTAATAAAAACGTACACGCCATGTGACCCAACTGACAGCGAGCTAATGAAGACGCTCATCCGCGGAAAAGGCAACCTGGAAATAGCGTCAGTAAGGGAATGTTTTGTAGTTTGTGCTTTCACGCGCTTAACCCTATCCAGACTGGGCTTTTTTTTAACTTCTGGGACTGGGGGGGGGGGGGGGGGGGGAAGTGCCCGCGGTCAATATCTCCTGAACCATTTGGTGTATTCCGACGAAACTTTTACAGGTGGATGGTATGCCTTGTTCAAGTATGTGTTACACTTATGTTGTCATGGCAACAAATTGTGACGTCATTATGACGTCATTAATTGCAAAACCCCCGGATTTTTAGAATTTCCAAAATTCTTTTTCTTATTGTTTTGTTAACATAAAAAATGTAGTATATCAAAAAAATAGTTTCTCTTTATTAAAAAGTGCTTACTTTTGTTGCAACTATTATAAAAGCAAACATAATAAAAATTGTCTGCTGAAATTTAGTGTTGGTAGGTGTTCACGACTCCGCTG
Source organism: Corallium rubrum (assembly GCA_964035015.1). NCBI lineage: Eukaryota > Metazoa > Cnidaria > Anthozoa > Scleralcyonacea > Coralliidae > Corallium > Corallium rubrum. The sequence goes on from OZ036014.1 coordinate 7,829,102, forward strand.
TAACTTTTTTTTGGCGTAATATTTTTTCACCAAATTTTCCACACATAAAGCCCATACATATTTAGGAAAAGTCATAAAATTTCAGAACCATACCTGTACTGGTTTAGGAGATAGTAGGGACCTTAAGATGCTTGACGACGACGGCGGTTAAAAAGCAATAAAAATTTTAGCATTAAAGAGAAGTCACGGTTAACTGACTACTGTATTCAATACTTGAAGCTTGTTTCATAATTTTCAAAGTGTTAAAATGGTTGCAGTGTCTATGTTAAGGCAATCTCAGACAACAGTTCTCATCACTCCACGAGTCAACGTCGTCCTGAAGACGTGAAAATGCTCTGAGTGGCGTTGTATACAGAGCGAGGACGGTGTTCAGATTACTCTTGGGACTAAGAATTATTCATTATTTTTGTTTTGCAAGAAGAATGGCTTTGTTTGAAGGACGTCGTCGTCGAAGTTCAGCGCGGGCACTTTCCGTCACCCCCCTCAGTCTGGATAGTAAAAATTTCACAGTTAAAGTGCTAACTATGACACAAAAATTAAGCTTGTTTTATTTGAAAGTACACACAGCGTTAAACTATGTCTGACAATACGAAATGTTTAAATAAGAATAGAGTTAAATTCCCATAGGATCATGGGCGTAGATTTTTGTTTTCGTCTAGAGGGGCTGAAGTGCTGAACAGGGCCTTTCTAAGAATTTTCTCGTGGGGGGCGTTTACAAAAAGGGACTCTTCTAGGGGGGCCAGGGGCATGTCCCCCGGAAATTTTTAAAATTTAGAGTCTTGGAAATGCCACTTCCTGCATTCTGAGGGGTGATTTTTAAGAACACTGAAGGTCATGAAATGTCATAAAAACTAGTTAAAATACAACACATTTCAACAATTTTTCGATGTTGTGCTTACTGGGTTGACTTATCACTGTATATGGGTGCTCTTGGCTGACAGGAATGAGGCTGTAACAGTTACTTTAGCCTAAGGAGTAACCTATATATAATTTGTGAATGGTGATTGATGAGTCAGTTGCTGCAAAACTTCTGGGGGGACTCACCCCCCCCCCCCCCACCCCTCTCCATACTCTACGCTTATGCATAGGATAAAGATTGTGCACTAATATGACCGCCATTTCATTGTTTCCGTGCACAAATATGGCCGCCGTGACGTGAGATGAAAACCAAGAATAATTTTCCCTTCTCATTTTTAAGAACAAAAAGGCAATGGACCTTCTGGCAAGAGTTGGAGCTGATGCATTGATCAATAAGTTTGGAATCAATTTGAAGATAAATGGAGCTCTCAACGACGACGTGGATGTGTCCACAAATTACTCAAAGAAAATTGGCCAACTCTTATCTGTGAATGCCGACAAGGATGTACACAGGGTACCCTTGGTCATTTTCCAGTCGATGATGGACAGGGACACATTTGGAGACAAGCTAGAAGACTTTGAAAATTCACTTGGAGTAAGTACTTGGAGTAGTGTACATATCTGTAGCCCTCAACGCACACCTCCCTTCACCCTCTCCACACTCCCCCTAAATACACACCCTCCACACACACACACACACATCACCCACACCACACACAGCACACACACACCCACACCCACACCCACACCCACACTCCTCCACACACAGCACACACACACACCTTCACACACACCCTCCACACACACCCTTCCACGCACACCCTTCCACGCACACCCTTCACACACACACACTCCTCCACACACACCCCTCCCACACACCCCTTCACACACCCCTCCACACACTCCTCCACACACACCCCTTCCACGCACACCCTTCCACGCACCCTTCACACACTCCTCTCACACACCCCTTCACACACCCCTTCACACACCCCTTCACATACACATCTTCACACACACCCTTCCACACACACTTCCACACACTCCTCCCACACACCCCTTCACACACACACCTTCACACACCCCTCCACACACTCCTCACACATACCTCTCCACATACCCCTTGACACACACCCCTCCCACACACCCTTCCACAAACACCACTCCCACACACTCCTCCACACACACCTCCACACGCCCCTCCACACACTCCTCCACACACACCCTCCACACACACCTCCACACACATTCCTCCACACACACTCCTCCACACACCCTTCCACACACACCCCTCCACACACACCCCTCCACACACACCCCTCCACACACACCCCTCCACACACTCCTCCACACACACCCCTCTACACACACCCTTCCACACACACCCCTCCACACACACCCCTCCACACACACACCTCCACACACCCCCCACACACCTCCACACACCCCTCCACACACACCCCTCCACACACTCCTCCACACACACCCCTCTACACACCTCCACACACCCCCTCCACACACCCCTCCACACACACCCCTCCACACATCCCTCCACACACACCCCTCCACACACACTCCTCAACACACACCCCTCCACACACACTCCTCCACACACATCCCTCCACACAAACCCCTCCACACACACACCTCCACACACCACTCCACACACCTTTCCACATACCCCCATCTACACACACCCCTTCACACACCTAAAGCTTTCTTTTCAATTTACTTTTAACTGCAGCTCACAAAGAATAATGAGAATTCGTTTGCGTGTATGGTCAATACTGTGATGAATCCATGGCAAGCCAACGCCATCTACGTCGCTGCTATTGGAGAAATTTACCGTCAAGCCTGCTTCGTAGCGCATGGATGGGTGAGTAGACTACGCCAAAGCGGCGGTTGGTTTTTATCGATTGTGCTAATAAAAGTAGCAGTTAATGCTACTGATTCTTCACTTGGTTGCGTTGGGGATTTAATTGTTCTTTTTCTCCGTGTGTGTTCGTTAGATGACCGATAGCCCAGCCAAACACAATTTTGTCAGCTGTGGTGAAGTGTTGTTCTCAGAATCAGACGGCTGGTACTTCTTTGCCACCTTGTGTGCGAATTTCAGTCTGCCATCCGAGCAGTACAACACCGTCGTAAAGTTTGCAGCCGTCAACGAGGAGGACGGGATTAAGCTTAGGGGCACCTTGGCGCTGGGTTCTACGTATTTTACCAACCATTCACCGGAGGTTCTCTACCAGCTTCTCGAAGACGCTCGAGCTGATGGCGGTGTGGCGTTTGATGTGTATTCCACCCCAATCAAGAAAAAATCTGCGGCTATGCCCATGACGCTAAAGGTCGTTGATGTCATCACCATCACGCATTTCTTACCGGGCGATGAAGCTGGCTTGGATTATCCTGACAACCAACAATACTATATGTTTGGAGATGGTGGAAAAGTCTATCTCTCGCATATCATAACAAAGAAAGCTGACTTCCAACAAGTAAGTTGGAGACACTGCGTTATAGGAACCAGATACATAAATGAACACGCAGACACATGAATATAGGCGAATCTGACATACCTTGCATTTGACTCTGAGGATGACTGCCACTGAAGCCGTCAAAACCTCACTACCACCACCACTGTCACCATCCAACTAACAGTGACCATGCACCACTAACAGTCAAACTAACAGTAGTCACCACCACTAAAAATCACCACCACTGACAATCACCACCACTGACAATCACCACCACTGACAGTCACCACCACTGACAGTCACCACCACTGACAGTCACCACAACTGACAATCACCATCATGCACCAACAATCACCACCACTAACAATCGCCACCATCACGAGGTTATCCAGAAGATTGCTAAAATCTTGAAACTCACTGAGGCTTGACGACAAATTTGGAAAAATAAAGCCGTGAAACGACTAGACCGGTCTTCTGAAACGTTAACTAAACCACATCATATGACCCAAACGAATAATCACCTCCCATGTTTATTTTAAAGGTTGTAGAAGTGAGTGGTATTCCAATGACTAGCGACGATGACAAGTTCTTGATCTGGTACGGAGTGAAGGTGACCTTCCCAGACTTGGCGGTCGACAAGAATAATCCCACCGTCAACCCATTCAACAAATCCGAACATGTCTACAAGATCAAGTTCTCTGGTCGCAAGCAACAGAAAAGAGAGATGGATATCACACTGAAGAACAACACTGGATGGTTCGACAACACCTTCCTGAATGCCGAGAAGCCATCAATTTTCAAATAGACACCAGAAGTCCTCTACGAAACACTTACTTGTATACACCTCTCATGTTATCACCATATCAGCATTTCGAAGAATTAGACGAATGAAAACTTTAGACTAATTGGTTATCTTGTATTCCTTTGTATTTTTGGTGATAAATAAAACTCTTGAAAACTAGAGGGCAGTCAGGGATTGCATATATAAAGCCTCAAAGCGCCTCTATTTTCTGCGTTTACTTAAACGGTCTGAAGTTGACCATGATTCACTCTTATCTGTTTACACCACTTGCATAAGATCTGTGCTGGAATACGCCTGTCAAACCTGGAATTTCGGTATTCCACGATATCTCTCTGAAGAAGTTGAACGTATCCAAAGAAGAGCTTTAAGAATAATTTATCCGCAACTATCTTATAAGCAGACTTTGGAAATCACCCATTTGCCAACTCTATCACAAAGACGGGATAACCTATGTAGATCACATTTTAATAAATTAATGAACCCTAATCATAAACTACATTATCTTCTTCCTGAGAAACGTAACAACAATCTTCGAAATAATGACAATTTTACGAACTTTCGTTTCCGCACTTCTCGTTTCAAAAATAGTTTTATCCCAAGCAGTGTAGTCCTTTTTAATGATACTTGAATTGTCTCCTAGTTTTATCTGTACATTTACTTAAATTTTAGAGTAGTCATTTTTAAATTTGTGAACTGAGCAATTCAGCTCTGTGAGCTGCAATTCGGTTTTTCCATATTAAAGTTAAAGTTAAAGTTAAAGATATACCTGGATATGCCAGCGGGTTATTAGAGATGTTTAAGTACTATATACGAGGCGATAGCCGAGTGTTTTAAATCTGATAAAACACGTACTGCGAATGTTTTAAATGGCTTCAAAAATTACCCATATAATAAGCTCAGATAGAAATCACTTTTGAAAACTGAAGTTGTCTGAGCCGCAAAATCGAAGAAAAAGTTCATCGAAAATAGCAAGCGTGTCTCTCATAGGTGTAGAGTTTTGTTTTCGTCCAGGGGGTGGGGGCTGAAATGCTGAACAGGGCCTTTATAAGAATTTTCCCTTGGGGGGCGTTTACAAAAAGGGACTCTTCTAGAGGGGTTCGAGGGCATGCCCCCGGAAATTTTTGAAATTTAGAGTCTTGGAAATGCCACTTCCTGCATTCTGAGGGGTGATTTTTAAGAACACTGAAGGTCATGAAATATCATAAAAACTAGTTAAAATACAACACATTTCAACAATTTTTCCATGTTGTGTTTACTGGGTTGACTTATCACTGTATATGAGTGCTTTTGGCTGACAGGAATGAGGCTGTAACAGTTACTTTAGCCCAACGAGTAACCTATGATTTGTCAATGGTGATTGATGAGTCAGTTGCTGCAAAATTTCGGGAAGGTGGGGGTGGGTGGGTGGGTGGGTGGGTGGGTTTGGGAGCTCAGCACCCCCATTAAGATTTCTTGGGGGGCTAAATCCCCTCAGCCCCCCCCCCCCCCCATACTCTACGCCTACAGTGTCTCTGCCTTTGTGATTTCCTCATGAATTATTAATGATTTTTGAAGAGGAGAACGATCATCTCGTTAATTAGCTAGCTCACGAGACCAACATGCATGTATGAATAAAATGCTTGATTGCACTTGTACCAAAATTATGCAAAAAGATTTGCATAAAATAAAGATAATAATCAACACGGAGAGTTTTGCGGTCAGATTTTTATTAATTTCTCATCCAATTTTGACTAAATTCAACCAAGATTTAAGATTGGTCGTTGGTCTACGGCCAACCCTTCTGCAAACTTTCATGAAAATCGGTGCAATAGTTTTTGAGATATCCTGACGACAGACAGACAGACAGACAGACAAACAAACAAACAAACAAACAAACAAACAAACAAACAAACAAACAAACAAACAAACAAACACAAACAAACAAACAAACAAACAAACAAACAAACAAACAAACAAACAAACAAACAAACAAACAAACAGACAGACAGACAGACAGACAGACAGACAGACAGACAGACAGACAGACAGACAGAAAGGGGTAAAAAACATAACTTCCTGGCGGAGGTAATTACAAACATCTGGAGAAACTGCATTTCTCTGTTACTGTCTCAAATCAATTACACACTCACGCGCGCGCGCACTCGCTCGCTTTACGCACGCACACATATATAATATGCGCATATGCATATGCGCACATTCATTCCATAGATTCATTCACTCGCGCGTGCATAACGTGCACATGCGCACACTCACGTACAAGATGACAGACAGACAGACAGACAGACAGACAGACAGACAGACAGACAGACAGACAGACAGACAGACAGACAGACAGACAGACAGACAGACAGACAGACAGACAGACAGACAGACAGACAGACAGACAGGCAGGCAGGCAGACAGACAGACAGAACCTCCTGGCGGAGGTAATTACAGCGACGAAACTCGCTAACATTTTTCAGCAACGTGCATTTCTTTTTGCCTACCGTATCGTTTGTTTTCGAACGAAGCAGACTTTAGTATTTTAACTTCAGTATTTTACTCTGTCTAAAGCCATAATCAAACGAGAACGCAAGTCATCGCAAGTTCGCAGTCACGCTATCTCAGCCAGTCTCTCTGAATAATTTCCCGAAAATATTATGTACCGTGGGTCCGTAACAAAGTTAAAACTTGTTTAAAACACTCAAGAAACCTGTTAATTTGGGTGTTCGAACGACCGCCACAGAAATTTGTGACTGCCAACTTGCGATGACTTGCGTTCTCGTTTGATTACGGCTTAACGTCAGAGTATTTTACTTGTCAAGTCGAGAGGTCACGGTAGGGAAGACGCGCGATAACGGCGGATGTCATGATTCTGCAGCTGAGTTTTTCGTCTGCAGGTCGCAACCATGTAGCGCTATAGACCACTTTCATAATAGCGACTAATTTGAATATTCTTTTATATTTCATTTTAATAAGCCTTTCTAGCCTCGTTTGTATGTCTGCAATTCAAAAGAATCTTTGCTTCATAACGAGGCCAAAAAGGTTCATTTAGATAGATGCACATCAAAGAAGTCGACTATGTTCGTCAAGTCACAGGACATTCTTGTACCCAGACCCACGCACTAATGCGTCAAGCCACAGACCGCCCATATGACAAGCGACCAGTAAACTCGTTCTCAGGGCCTTGCGGGTTTTGCGCGGCGGCCGAGAAGCATAATTAAGATTACACTCGTACACCGTATACATATCTGTACCGTGTAACATTCTTCGCTTGCTTTGGTTCACAAACCATCGCAGTTTCACGAAAAAAATTGCACCGTGTAACACGCAGCACTTTTAAACCTGTATACGCATGTACGCAGTGCGTACCTGTGTTTGTTTTAAGATGCGTCTGAATCATAGAAATAATAGACCTAGAATGCGTGCTCTGTCACGTGACAGGTGTCCAAATTAAATTTTATTTTGCCTATATTTTATTTAGGTATATTATTTCTATGGTCTGAATTCTGGAACAAATTTTAGAAAATAAGAACTTCAAAAATACGAAGCATGCGTTTAGAACCGGCTTGAAACCGTAGCTAATAACATTCACACATTAAAAACAACCTAGCCTCTCCGCAGGCAACTCTTTTGGGCCCTCGCTTTTGATCAGGGGACATGTGGGACTTGTGTGACACAAGCGAATTTTACGGCATTCGTTACCCTTTTTTGCTGGAGAAAACAAGAGTTGCCTGCGGAGGAGGCTAAAAACAACCTGGTAACTCAAGTCAAGGCAAGATTTTTATAATGTTTTATGTTTTTTGTAAAGATTGTGCACTCCCGTCGGGAAATTCAACAAGAAAATTACCTCTCGAGATAACATATTCGTCGGGACAATATTTATATATCTTATATATGTATGTATAACAATATAAACATATCGCATATGATCCGAAATAGAAAATGGTCGCCTGTGTTTGTAACCATATTTGGCGGGAAAATGTGGCGGGAAAATGTGGCGGGAAATGTTGCGGAAAATTTGGCGGGAAATTGTTGCGGGAAATGTCTTGTGAGGGGCCTGGGAAAGAACCATAAACGTGAAATTATTTGAAACAGTGTTGCCGTATATTGTATAAACTTTAATAATATGTATCATTCTGGATTTCGAGCGCTTTTATACTTGAAATATGTTGGCAAGAATTGGAGAGTATTTTACCATGTAAGTGCTTCGTATTGTAGCAAACGAAATCTAGTTCCCGACGAATTTGTTCGCATATCAAAGACTGCAAGCTCATTGAAGGTGAAGTCAAGAAAATCTGGAAAAAAATCGACAGAAAGTGCCCAGGACAGAAGGTACCGGTTTTATATCGTATACTATTTAAAGGCCAGAATAAGAACACGAGAGCCAGTTGGGAGAGAAAAGAATCGAACTTTCTATTGTACTTAAATATATCGTTATTTAAAACAATATAACAAGTTAAGCCTTGTTGAAACTTGAAACTATACTGAACTGAAGACCCATATATTAACTTGGCGAAAATTATACAGATTGGAAAGAAAATCATGATGCTAAATAATTATCCAGAAGTTGAAAAATGATAAACTTTATATGACCATAAGCCTGCATCATGTATGCATATTTACTAATTTGCAAACACTTTACTTTTAAGCAAGCAAGCAAGCAAACAAACAAACAAACAAACAAACAAACAAACAAACAAACAAACAAACAAACAGACAGACAGACAGACAGACAGACAGACAGACAGACAGACAGACAATATGTGGGTCATTTAAGGAAGGACATTTAACAACAGTACCTGTAAGTCGTTTTAGAACACAAATTCCTGTCCCGATGATTTCAAACAGCTAGCTAAACAAGTAGATACAAACAAACATGAAAATGTACCTATTTTAAAAGCAGTCTGCCACCTGAGCTTGCTAGTTCTTACAAAGTTGTGGGTCAATTCCTGCTAGGGTGCTCAGAATTTTACCAGTGTTTAACCAACTTGCATAATGTAAATATTTTTAATTTGTAACAATTTCAAACAAAATGTATGTTATTGTCCTATAAAGGTTAGATAAATCAAGTATTTCAAAAAAGGAGTATCTTTACGGGATATCCCCCTGCTTGGCTGCACTTGTGGCGAACAGAAGAAAGTTTTACACCATCTACATTAACGAGGATGCTTCAAATGTTAAGTTAAGGTTAGTACTGTTTAGAAGAGAATTTTTGACAGTAACATACACAGTAAATGTGTTGTTGATAGTACATCAGTACATGTATTGACTGTTGTCATCAATTGATTGATTCTTACTCACAGGGATGGTGCCAGAAATTCCCAGATACTGGGGGGGGGGGGGCATGGTCCCCTGGTTCCAGTGTGAAATTATCACAATAACTGACAAGCTACAGCATATATTTTCAACCTATCAATCAATAAAAAAACCTGTTGAACACCTAGTGTGGTCATTAACCTGTCCTAATTACCAGTTTTGTCCAATATTGTGTGTTCTAGTTATTGCTGTTGGCTTCTACACAATATATACCATATCCTGTATTTCTAAAGTCAGCTTCATTTCTTAATTACCTGGCTTAATCAGTTAAAAAGTTCTTTGCCAATTGTTAAAAATACAATTTTTTGTCTGGACAGATCATTCCCCAATTGAAGAAATGTGTAAATTTTCCCTGATAGAGTGTGTGTGTGTGTGTGTGTGTGTGTGTGTGTGTGTGTGTGTGGGGGGGGGGGGGGGGGGTGGGGCTTGGGTTCCCCAACAGGTCCTGCCTCCCCCTCTGGCACCCAGTGGGCCATGGCTGGTAATATAATATTGTTCTAATGTTTAGACTTCAGTTCAACCAGATCAAAGCTTTAGCTGAAGAACGAAGGATAACAACAAAGACAGTCTCAAAAAAGCGATTGGATGACCTCTGTGGGAACCGATTGCATCAGGTACCATAAAATATTTGTGTTTCAGTTTCTATAAAACCCATTGCATTATATAAAGATGCTCTCTTTTTAGAATATTATAATGAAAGTTGACAATCTGAGGATGATTCCTTTACAAGAACAAGATTTTCACTACAGGTAAAGTATTAAACATGTTTCAATTGTCATTCACTTCTTGATTCCTGATAATATAATCTATAAAATAGATTTGTGTATTAAGCACGCTGTGATTGGTCAGTTATTGTGTTTATACCAGGCTATGCAAACATGGTTGTGACATCGCAGACATTGTCTTATTTCATAAAAGAAATAGAAAATGGATGCCCTGTGTTTATATAACCTGATGCACACGCTTGAGTGAGTTTGGGAAATTTGAAAGTACTTATGTAAACTCTCACCTATGGCTCAGGTTCACATAAACTTTCAAATTCTCAATAATATATAATAAATAATATATAGTATATGGTATATAGTATATAATAAATAATATATAATATATAATACATAATACATAATGCATAATGCATATTATATAATATATAATATATAATATATAATATACAATATACAATATACAATATACAATATACAATATACAATATACAATATACAATATACAATATACAATATACAATATACAATATACAATATACAATATACAATATACAATATACAATATACAATATACAATATACAATATACAATATACAATATATAATATAAAATATAATATATATATATAATATAATATAATATAATATAATATAATATAATATAATATAATATAATATAATATAATATAATATAATATAATATAATATATATATATATATATATATAATATAATATAATATATATATATTATATAATATAATATAATATAATATAATATAATATAATATAATATAACATAATATAACATAACATAACATAACATAATATAATATAATATAATATAATATAATATAATATAATATAATATAATATAATATAATATATATAATATGTATATATATATATGTATATATTCTACACTCGAATTTTCCTTCACCCTAAATCCTTAGAACATCCTATGTAATCGAGTGAAATGCCCAATATCATTTATAATATACCCAATTCTCTCCTGGCATTACCACCTTATTATATATACAGAACTCGCGATCAAGCTCTCGGCAACGGCCTCCGTGGCTCAGTGGTCAGAGCATTGCACTAGAATCGCAAGGTCGTGGGTTCAATTCCTGCCGGAGGGCCTGTGTAGTTGCATTTTTCGCAACTGCTCCCGGTTTGGTCTTAAAATGTATATATTCTACACTCGAATTTTCCTTCACCCTAAATCCTTAGAACATCCTATGTAATCGAGTGAAATGCCCAATATCATTTATAATATACCCAATTCTCTCCTGGCATTACCACCTTATTATATATACAGAACTCGCGATCAAGCTCTCGGCAACGGCCTCCGTGGCTCAGTGGTCAGAGCATTGCACTAGAATCGCAAGGTCGTGGGTTCAATTCCTGCCGGAGGGCCTGTGTAGTTGCATTTTTCGCAACTGCTCCCGGTTTGGTCTTAAAATGTATATATTCTACACTCGAATTTTCCTTCACCTAAATCCTTAGAACATCCTATGTAATCGAGTGAAATGCCCAATATCATTTATAATATACCCAATTCTCTCCTGGCATTACCACCTTATTATATATACAGAACTCGCGATCAAGCTCTCGGCAACGGCCTCCGTGGCTCAGTGGTCAGAGCATTGCACTAGAATCGCAAGGTCGTGGGTTCAATTCCTGCCGGAGGGCCTGTGTAGTTGCATTTTTCGCAACTGCTCCCGGTTTGGTCTTAAAATGTATATATTCTACACTCGAATTTTCCTTCACCCTAAATCCTTAGAACATCCTATGTAATCGAGTGAAATGCCCAATATCATTTATAATATACCCAATTCTCTCCTGGCATTACCACCTTATTATATATACAGAACTCGCGATCAAGCTCTCGGCAACGGCCTCCGTGGCTCAGTGGTCAGAGCATTGCACTAGAATCGCAAGGTCGTGGGTTCAATTCCTGCCGGAGGGCCTGTGTAGTTGCATTTTTCGCAACTGCTCCCGGTTTGGTCTTAAAATGTATATATTCTACACTCGAATTTTCCTTCACCCTAAATCCTTAGAACATCCTATGTAATCGAGTGAAATGCCCAATATCATTTATATATATATATATATATATATATATTTGTGAAATTCATTACTAATTCATGAGTTTTGCAGCCAATCCAATTTCAGAAATTACATCACATGTTACCCCTGTAAACCCCATACAAACTAAAACCAATGATGCTAATTAGTTGCAACCACTAGTGGATGTATACTCTTCTGATACAACCACTAGTGCTTGTAACTAATTAGCATCTCAATATCCCAAAGGGATTTTTACTATTTATTCATTTCACAAGTATTCAATACAACATGGCCGCTCGTGTTGTAAACATTACATATAATATATATATATAATATATATGATATATATATATATATAATATATATGATATATATATAATATATATATATAATATATATATATAATATATATATATAATATATATATATAATATATATATATAATATATATATAATATATATATATATATAATATATATATATACTTTATAGATTATGACCAAAATATTCAGTAACTATTAAATGTTTATAAATTATATCCAAAGATATGGAACTGACCTTTTATAAAAGTGGAACCTCTATTAAACAACGCATAGTTACATCTAAATGTAATAGCCCTTTCAAATAAAGTAGTTTCAATCATTCAAAGTCTTCAAAAGTCTAATATTAGTCATCCATTCCCAAAGTAAGTAATATCAACAATATTTTCCCAAGCAAGACCGGCTAATCCCATATGGTCTAGTGGTTAGGATTCGTGGTTTTCACCCACGCGGCCCGGGTTCGATTCCCGGTATGGGAAGGTCAAAATTTTTCCCTTTTTAATTTTTTTTCTTCACTCTTATTTTCCTTCAATTATGATTTAGAACACATTCTTTTAACAAATTAGAACGCCTTAACATGAATTCGACTTTTGTTTCCCCTTGTAGTTTGGACACAGAGAAATCAAATGGGAGACCACCATTTTGGGTTGTTCTTGAGCATATTCAGGTATAATGAGAGAAATTGAAACAGAATAATGTCAAATTCTATATTATTCTGGTCAAACTAGCTAGCTGGTATTTATATTTAGAATTTGCTCCACATTCACCGTATTATTTTATGCTTTTTCTCGAGTTTTTTATAAAACTGGTACCCAGGCTCTTTGGCTGAGCGCCGCGTAAAGAGCCTGGGTACGAAGTTCAATATTATTCTGAAAAGGCGCTGGTTGCTTTGTGGGATGAGGGGGACTATTAAATTTAAGTTTTCCGAGGTTAAGTTGTCTAATTCCAGATCTCAATAAAGCGGGACACTGTTGTATAAATCACTTAAAAGTGCAATGCTTACAGTGCTCAACTCTAGCCTGGGTGCCAGTCCCAGTACGAGTGCCTTTGCTCAAGTGCAATGCTTAACCCATCGATATTAAGTAGTTTAGTTATATAAGGAGGTGGAATTGTTCTTACTACTACAGTACTAGTACTACTATTACCACTACCACCACCACCACCACCACCACCACCACTACCACCACTACCACTACTACAGTTACCACTACAACAACAACAACAACAACTACTACCACCACCACTGTCACCACTACCATGCCACTACTACCACCAACACTAATACTACCGCACCACCACTACTTCCACCGCCATTATTTACAACCATCACCACCACTACCACTACACTGTCAAAACTTAATTTTCGCTTCATTTTCTTAAATTTAGGATCCAATGAACATGGGTGCGATTCTACGAACATCGGCCTATCTTGGAATTGATAAAGTCGTTAGTAGTGAGTCAGACAGGTATGTCATGTCGTTCGGACAAGAGTCCTGTCTTTGTATCTGTGCCTTGCGCACGTGTATGTGTGTATGCATCTTGTGTGCGCGTGCGTAAGTGTTTGTTCATCTTGTACGTGAGTGTGCACATGTGCACGTTATGCACGCGCGAGTGAATGAATCTATGGAATGAATGTGCGCATATGCATATGCGCATATTATATATGTGTGCGTGCCATAGAAATAATAGACCTAGAATGCGTGCTCTGTCACGTGACAGGGGTCCAAATTAAATTTTATTTTGCCCTTATAGATCCGCCATTTTGAATTTTGCAAAGGGGTGGGTAAATATACAACAATGATCGCCTCTCAAAATAAAGAATTGGAGGACGTTTCATAGGGATAAATTGGATACATGCACGACAACAAATCAGCCACATACACATTAGCATAAAATAAAACAATTTTCAAGACACTTGTTTCATTAAACGTATAAAAACTATAAGTTCAAAACTATATTTCGATCAATTCACCACAATTACAAAAAGCAACAAAAAGTGCTAAACTTGAAACTCAGAAATTGTCTGCATCAAAGCCCGTTTAAAAGAAAAGAAAATAATCAAATACGTAATGGAAACTAGGAGAAAATCTTTAAAAAAACACGGATTTAATATGTCAATATAAAGAAATGTCGAAAAGACTGATGTATAAAAAGTATGACAGGTGCATAAACATATTTTATATTTCAAAAATCACAAGCTAGAAATCCTTATTAGATTGGATAAAAAAGAAAAAAACACACTTACTGTCTCCTGGATTAATCCTCCACATTCAGTATAAATCACATACAGATTGGCAAGTGGGAATCATTCAAAAGAAATATAATGTAAAACAGTAAAAACACTAAAACCATTCGTATTAAAAGGCCGCTATCGTCGCTGCATGTCTACATCCAGAGTTTAATGTTCGAAATGTTTTGGCGAAGGATATTGCACTTCATCTTTATAAAAGTCACCAATCCAGCAAGTTTTCCGGTACAAAAAACAAAGAAATTCAGTGCTAAAATACATCCATCACTCCACAACATCACCAACCGCAGCCGTGTAAAAAACTGTTAAAAAGTCCTGGGCCGAGTTCCTTTTGCCCTTATAAATCCGCCATTTTGTGGCGACAATTTTTTGACTGACGAGAGATAGGAGCACGCATTCTAGGTATAATATTTCTATGGTGCGTGCGTAAAGCGAGTGAGTGCGCGCGCGCGTGAGTGTGTAATTGATTTGAGACAGTAACAGAGAAATGCAGTTTCTCCAGATGTTTGTAATTACCTCCGCCAGGAAGTTATGTTTTTTACCCCTTTCTGTCTGTCTGTCTGTCTGTCTGTCTGTCTGTCTGTCTGTCTGTCTGTCTGTCTGTCTGTCTGTCTGTTTGTTTGTTTGTTTGTTTGTTTGTTTGTTTGTTTGTTTGTTTGTTTGTTTGTTTGTTTGTTTGTTTGTTTGTTTGTTTGTTTGTTTGTTTGTTTGTTTGTTTGTTTGTTTGTTTGTTTGTTTGTTTGTTTGTCTGTCTGTCTGTCTGTCTGTCTGTCTGTCTGTCTGTCTGTCTGTCTGTCTGTCTGTTGCCAGGATATCTCAAAAACTATTGCAATTTTCATGAAAGTTTGCAGAAGGGTTGGCCATAGACCAACGACCAATCCATTAAATTTTGGTTGAATTTAGTCAAAATTTGGATGAGAAATTAATAAAAATCTGACCGCAAGATTGTCCGTGTAGAAGAAATGCTTGATTGCGCTCATCATATTTATTTTATGCAAATATTTTTGCATAATTTTGGTACGAGTGCAATCAAGCATTTTATTCGTATATGCATGTGTTGGTCTCGCGAGCTAGCCTGGTTAGCGGGATGGCTCGTTTTCTTTTTAAACATCTCTAATAACCCTCTGGCGGCGGGACATGCAGTCTCTGACTGCCCTCTACACGCGTAAAAATCTCGCAAGTTGTTACAGAATTGTTGCCTGAACAATGCTGTAACAACTTGCAACAATGCTGTAACAACTTGTTGACATATGTGAACAACATTGATAAATGAACAACGTTGTTCATCATTGTTCACGCATGTTGTAACAACCAAAAAACGTGTTGATACATCAACCATGTTCACCATTGTTGTAACATTGTTGTCCATCGTTGTTATTTCGTCATGCTGTTACAACATGTTGTATCATGTGCGAACAACGTTGTTGGCTATAAAAATGTGCTGTTGGAACAACTTGTTCATGACTGTTCATTTATCCGTGAACAAGTTGTTCGAACCATAAGTGAACAACTTGTTGACAACTTGTTCACGGCGAGCAGCACAACATTGTTCACGCTTGTTGACAACCGTGAACAAGTTGTGCGTTTTTATGCGTGTAGTTGTTTATACTTTAGCCGACGCAACTTTTACTTTTCTGTTCGTTTTTGCCAGCTGTTCTTTAACGCCCGCTGTAAGTAAAGCCAGCGCTGGAGCGATGGAAGGTTTACCGTTATACTCCACGAACATCATACAACATCTAAAGGTAGGAATGACTTTTCACGCGTTACGAAGGAACCCTTTATCATTTAGATTGGCGTGGACACCAGTCCACTTTTGAGCAGTATAAAAGTGCAAAACAATTCTCTTTAATTTGCAATGTATTCTGGTTTATCTAAAATAACTACTTTTGCAATATTTATTTACAGAAAAAAGTTACGGAAAAATGGGACGTTCTCGGAACCGTTCATCCTCATTATGTTCCCAAGGGTAATTGTCCACCAGTTATCGCTTGTGAACACTTTCAACTTGAGAAACCATCGCTTCTTGTTCTTGGTAAGTTTTCTATATCTCGATACATCAGAGCTAGCAAAATACCGCACGATGGCTAGCTGCAGGGTGGTCAGTTCATAAGCCTACCTACATAATTTATTTTGCGTAAATATTGAATTCGAACGTATTTAATTTCTGCATGCGTGATCATTTTGGCATACATAATTATTTTACCGACATAATTTTTTTTGTACATAATTATTTTTTGCGTACAGCCAGTTAGTTTTTTGCGTACATATTTAATTTTTGCATAAATTATTATTTTTGCGTACAATATATTTTTGCGTACGCGTACAAAATTATTTTCGCGTACATAATTTTTATGACATAATTCATTTTTGCATATATAATTAATTCTTGCGTACACACTTCATTTTTACGTACATAATTATTTTTGCGTACGCGTACAAAATTATTTTCGCGTACATAATTTTTATGACATAATTCATTTTTGCGTACATAATTACTTTTTGCGTACATAATTATTTTTTGCGTACATAATTATTTTTTGCGTACATAATTATTTTTTGCGTACATAATTATTTTTGGCGTACATAATTCATTTTTGCGCGTACATAATTCATTTTTCGTACTTCATTTTTGCGTACATAATTATTTTTTGCTTACATAATTCATTTTTGCGTACATAATTCATTTTTCGTACTTCATTTTTGCGTACATAATTATTTTTGGCCTACATAGTTATTTTTTGCGTAAATAATTAATTTCTACATACATTATTAAATTTAGCTTTCCAGTGTATATCCAATAACAACATTTAAGACATTTCCTAATTTCCATTTATTCTTCATAGGGAACGAAGGCTGTGGTTTAACCCCCGAAGCGCGGTCGCTGTGTACTAAGTTTTTGACAATACAATCAAAAATGCGTCATTCATTTGGCGATCTTGACTCACTGAATGTATCCGTAGCTACAGGTATGATGACAGATGTTACAGTGTATATTATATCATCACACACACCAGGTGGAGAAACAACAAAAAATCCGATGTATAAAGTGCCTATGACACGAGCATTAAGTTCGTCTTATTTGAAAGAACACTTAACAATTTTACAATTCTTTTACAATTTTTCGTTTCCTTACTTCGTTCTTGAGATATTTTAGTTTGTTTGATATGCAAATTAAACATTTTGACGTCGTAGGTGCATAATGAGTTGTCGAGAAAGTTATATGTCTTTGGTATTATCAAATAGAATCACTTTGGTGTTGTGGGCGAAACACACTGCCTACATACTTCTTTCGAATTCATTTGGTTTGATAATAGAAAAGATGTAGTAACCTTCTCCGATAACTCATTATGCACGTACGACGTCAAAATGTTTAATTTACATATCAAACAAACTGAAATATTAGTTAGTTTCAGAAATTGCAGCTTGATGTTAGTAATAGTTGTCAGTTGTTTGCTGTACAAGCTGTGTTAGTTAGTAATACTCAGAAAAACTCTGAGCTCTAAGCGGGACTCGAACCCACAACCTTCTGAATGCTAGCCA
Source organism: Corallium rubrum (assembly GCA_964035015.1). Classification (NCBI taxonomy): domain Eukaryota; kingdom Metazoa; phylum Cnidaria; class Anthozoa; order Scleralcyonacea; family Coralliidae; genus Corallium; species Corallium rubrum. The sequence goes on from OZ036014.1 coordinate 7,847,428, forward strand.
GACGCTCTAACCATTGAGCCACTAGAACTCAGATAGCGGAGCAAGGTTAATTAAGGTACTTATACCTTAGACTGTGCCCAGTTTTTTTTTGTTTTGTTTTTTCTTTGTTTTTTTTCTGAGTATTACTAACTAACACAGCTTGTACAGCAAACAACTGACAATTATTACTAACATCAAGCTGCAATTTCTGAAACTAACTAACAGTGTTTAACTGGAAACTTACTGTTACAACGCGACTTGTAGACCAACAAGTACTTGTAACCAAGCGGTTAAGACTCGTTCCTAGAGGACTGGGCACAGTCTAAGGTATAAGTACCTTAATTAACCTTGCTCCGCCATCTGAGTTCTAGTGGCTCAATGGTTAGAGCGTCTGGCTAGCATTCAGAAGGTTGTGGGCTCGAGTCCCGCTTAGAGCTCAGAGTTTTTCTGAGTATTACTAACTAACACAGCTTATACAGCAAACAACTGACAATTATTTAAACTGAAATATCTCAAGAACGAAGCAAGGAAACCAAAAACTGCAAAAGATGTTACTCTATCATTTTAAGTGTTCTTTCAGATATGACAAACTTAATTTTCGTTTCATAGGCACAATAAATCCACAATGATTACTATTTTTTCAATGAAATACTATCATTGAAATGACATGTATAGTGACACATCCCTGATTGAATGTTTTGATTGGCTTGCAAAAAAACTTGACTATTTTCTATTTACCTGTAGGGATTTTACTTCACTCCATATTATCCTCAAAAAGCTCCTAGCAATTAAGAAAATAAAATTGGGATTACATTCAAGATCAAAGAAAATCACAACAGGAGCTGGAAATTGACTGTTCACATATTTGTCAGAAGAAGAGCGTTTCCATAAGGATGGATTTCCACTTCGCGAAAAGTTAAATGTCGCGCGAAGCGACATTTTCTTTTGTCTCGTAAACTCTCAGATGGAACTAAGGTGTCTCGTGAAGTAATACGGGCAACGTTTTTCTTCAACTTACAATGTAACTTTGTCGCGTTGAAAAGCGTTGCTGCACGTAATTACCACCCACCTTAAACATTGTCACGCAACAATGATTCATTGATTGATTTTGTCGCAAGTTGAAAAAAGTTGTTGACTTTGTTGCAAGTTGAAGAAAATTGTTGTAAAAAGTAGAGTAGTTCTACTTGCTGCAACATGCTGATTCAACTTGCAACAAAATCGTTGTTGCGTGACAAGAGGGACTTTAAGATTCAGACAACGGACTACGGCTACGGTAGAAAGTTTAACAGTGATATTAAATGTGGTGTATTTATACATTCAAATTTCAAGATACATTATCGCACGGACTTGCCTTGTTCTTAAATTCTTGAAGACATACACTTGTTCAATCTATGTTAGTCGCGAGAGTAAGGTTAAGCTTTCCCAAGGCTTCTGTAGTGATTCAGGTTCCGCGTTGTCTTTACAACGTAAAAATGATTTTTCTACGTTGTTAACAGAGTCACGACGGCATGAAAATTACTCTTGGGACCTTCATTTGCGAAAGCTCTTTGCATATGGCATAAAATTATATTGTTCAAACACGTTGCCGTAGTCGTAGTCGTTGTGTTTTCTTAAAGTCCCTAATGTTTAAGGTGGGTGGTAATGCGTGCAACAACGCTATTCAACTTGCAACGCAACAACGTTTGCTAGCCTGCGAGCAGGTTTTGGTGTTCGTATTACTTCACCTTAAGGTGAGGTAATACGTGCAACAACGCTTTTCAACTTACAACGCAACTTCAGTGTTGCGTCACAAGTTGAAAAGCGTTGTTGCACGTATTACCACCCACCTTAAACATTGTCACACAACAATGATTTTGTTGCAAGTTGAAAAAATTTGTTGAAACAAGTAGACTCCAGTTCTACTTGCTGCAACATGCTGATTCAACATGCAACAAAATCATTGTTGCGGGACAATGTTTAAGGTGGGTGCAGTAATACGTGCAACGCTATTCAACTTGCAACGCAACAATGTTGCTGCAATTTGTTACTCGTATTACTTTACCTTTAATCCGGCAAAACAAAAGCAAAAAGTCGCTTTGCTCGAAAAATATCGCTCAGTGGAAAATACGTAGTTTCCTACGGCACGAAGTATAGTAGGAAAGTATATTCATTACGTCAAGTTGCAGTATTCCTAGGAGGAGGGCGTGTCAGAAACAAGTGTATAAAAGAAGTCGTTTCCAGATGAAGCATCTCGGTGTCAGTCAGTAGACAGCTCAAACTTGAACATTGAAACTAGGAATCACAACGTTTTGATTTACTATTTGCTGAGCGGGCAGTGAGCTGGTTATCTTGGTCCCGCCCAGATTTCCTGGCCATCTCGGTGGAAGGTTTTTTCTGGCCTCCCTGATACCAGCTATGGCGCCGATCGAGTGGCGCATTGACCAGGACTGAAGCGAATTAACACTAAGTGTGAACTTTCAGCAATCCTGGTAGTCGAAAGAACATTTCTTATTACTCAATTTATAACAACGATTGTAAATACGCTACGGAATTATTGATAGTTACAATAAAGAGCTGTCGTCTACTACACTGGACCACAGCAAGGTTTCTCCAACAGTTGTTGTCGTGCCATGTATTGCGTCCAATAGCAATGAACAGCTTTAAGTCATCGAGCTATACGTAGAGCTCACCTGTTCCCCCAGCAGGGCCAAGGAGGAGGAGGGGGGTGGGTGGGGGGTGGGAAGATGGCGCAATTTTTCCCAGACCCAAGTACAATTGTACAAAATGTAAACTAAAGTATCAAAATTATGAATTTATGTTCTGTGTACAGTATTACACTGACTTGAATAAATTACAGAATAAAACAAAAGTGTGTTTGCTTTTCAACGTTTCAACATGTATGTATCATGTGACCTCGCCTGATTGGAGTGGGGGGAGGGGTGTCCATATTCTATAATCTATATAAATCTTTAGCAGCCTGTAAGTTGGGCGTGCTTGGTCCCCCCCCCCAACAATGCGCTAACTGCTTTTCTCAACACTGCCAAACAACAGACAACATCATTTCACAACTTTGTAATATTCTTGTGAACATCTGAATGTTCCGACGGAAAACGCCATTGTACACGAACTGTGCTGTATTCCTAAATCTTTTTGGCTGGAGAATTCAAAAGTAGCAAATGGACCAATCAAATATTAATTGACTGGTCACGTGATCAAGCTCTCACTGGACTATTTACAATTGTGGAGGTCTTGCCATTTCTGTATAAGCCTGTATTGACCGAGCGATAGCGAGGTTAATACGTTCAAGGCGTTCAAGACCGAGCTTTAATATTTTACCGTAAAGACCGAAGTCACCGAACGGTCGAGGTTATTAGTATAGGTAATAGCATGGTTTCGAGTGCAATTTGGAAAAAAACATGCACGCGTGAGTTTTTCAAAGACTATCAAAATTGCACGAGTCCGAAGGACGAGTGCTATTTGAGGTCTTTGAAAAATTCACGAGTGCGTGTTTTTTCAAAATTGCACTCGAAACCATGCTATTACTTATTAATAATATACATGAAAATGTTAGACAAAATGTTCTTCCAGCTACGAAGTTACATACCACTCATTGCTCCACTTCTCGAAGCTTAATGGTTGAAAACTGCTTCACTTTGTTCACTAAATACGTCAAACGTTTTACTCATAGCATCTAACCTCTTCTAGTCTTCTTGTAGGAACTTTTATGACAATATTAAAGCAAAATTCACTCTGTATTTCATCGAAATGTTCTTCGACAACTTTATGTTTTGGTCGCCATATTGGATTTTCTCGTGAAGGAAAAACCATCCTTCAAAATCCGCATAGGCATTTCATTGGCTTTCCGGTAGATTCCGGTTGTTTACTAGCCAATCAGAATGCTTAATACTCATTGAAATTTGCACTGTATTTCATTTTTCTGCACTGTATTACCCCTTTTCTGCACTGTATTACATTGAAATTGCACTCCTCTCGACCAATCAGGATGCAGTAATTTTGTCATGTATATTATTAAGTAGTTTATTATATGGCACTTTTTATTTCAAAATCAATCTTGTATTTCTTAGTTTTCGCTTCCTTTAACTTCGTCAAAATACCGAACTAGCGTTATTTTCTGCTGTTTCTTTCTCAATAAAAGCAAATAAAACGTTCACTGACCAGAATAATTTATTGAAACGAGCTTTCGGCTACCAGACTGTAGCCTTCAACGGGTATAGGATTAATGGAAACAATTTAACATATATATTTACAATCGGAAGCTATAATTAGTTATGACGTGTGTGTGGTATGTGTTTGCGAAGAGCGTGTCTATATTAATTAGACGGCGTTTATTTCTTCGCGAGAAGAATGGCGTATTGCCCAGGAATCGGTTTAGAGTTATTGTCCGCTTCATTTGTCAAGGCGGTATGCCAAGACTCTAAAGTTTTTCGGTTTCGAAAATTGCCCTTATCGATAACTTTTCCATTTTCAAAATTAATGCTGTGGTCGTTTGTCCATGCGTGCTTGGCAATGTTTGAACCTTTCGTGTAGTTTTTCACGTTTCTGATATGCTCTTTCTTCCTTGTTGTAAAACTTCTCCCTGTTTCTCCGATGTAACTCCAGTTGCACTCTTTGCATGGTATCCTGTAGACGACGTTCGGTTGTTCGTTAATCGGATGTCTGTATTTTGGTGATCGAAATTCGTTTTCTAGTGTCGTCAAGGGCTTGTTGTAGACGTTGATGTCGTGTTTTCTTAGCGTTCTTGATAGCGCTTCTGTGAGGCCTCTGATGTAGGGAAGTACTGCGTATCCGTTAGTTGTTGGAGAGGGGTCGACACGTCGGAAGAACATACCAACTAGATCTTCTGGGTCAGGTGTGGTTTCCTTGGTCTGCTTTTTTACGACTTCGTTGATGACTTTGTTGGGATAGCCATTTGCCTTCAATGCTGTGATCACCTGATTCAATTCGCGGGTTTTTCCTTCTTCATGGTTTGGAATCTTTTTCGCTCGGTCTATCAAAGTTCTTGCTGCGCTAATTTTGTGCCTTTTGTCGTGGTGAGATTCGTAATCCAAGTATCGATTCGTGTGCGTTGGTTTTCGGTAAACGTCGATGGCTAGTGCATTGCCTTTTCTTGAAACTAAGGTGTCGAGAAAAGCAATACGCCCGTTGTCTTCTTCTTCGATGGTAAATGTTATGTCTGGGTCGATAGAATTCAAGGTGTTGTGAAAGGTTGCAACGGAATTTCTTTTTGTTATACAGAAACTGTCATCAACGTAGCGTTTCCATTTCTTAGGTGGTACTGGCGTATTTTCAATGGCCTCTTCTTCGATTACTTCCATGCAAATGTTGGCCACAATAGCACTTACGGGACTTCCCATAGCACAACCATGAATCTGCTTGTAGACGGTGTCTTCGAACATAAAATAATTGTTGGATAAAATAAAACTCAAAAGACAAATGATATCGTCAATGTTAAGATTTGTTCTGTTTGGTAGTGTTTCGTCATCTTCTAGTTTTTGGCGAATGTATGAACATGCTTTGTCGACAGGTATGGCGGTGAAAAGTGATACGACGTCGAATGAAACCATAGTTTCATCTTCTTCGATCGTTGTGTTGGAAACTTCTTTCACAAATTGATAGGAGTTAGAGACGGAATAACCATTGCGGTTCTGGAGAGGAGATAAAATATCTGACAGAAATCTGGAAGCGTTATAACATGCTGATCCAAGCAGACCAAGGAAACCACACCTGACCCAGAAGATCTAGTTGGTATGTTCTTCCGACGTGTCGACCCCTCTCCAACAACTAACGGATACGCAGTACTTCCCTACATCAGAGGCCTCACAGAAGCGCTATCAAGAACGCTAAGAAAACACGACATCAACGTCTACAACAAGCCCTTGACGACACTATAAAACGAATTTCGATCACCAAAATACAGACATCCGATTAACGAACAACCGAACGTCGTCTACAGGATACCATGCAAAGAGTGCAACTGGAGTTACATCGGAGAAACAGGGAGAAGTTTTACAACAAGGAAGAAAGAGCATATCAGAAACGTGAAAAACTACACGAAAGGTTCAAACATTGCCAAGCACGCATGGACAAACGACCACAGCATTGATTTTGAAAATGGAAAAGTTATCGATAAGGGCAATTTTCGAAACCGAAAAACTTTAGAGTCTTGGCATACCGCCTTGACAAATGAAGCGGACAATAACTCTAAACCGATTCCTGGGCAATACGCCATTCTTCTCGCGAAGAAATAAACGCCGTCTAATTAATATACACACGCTCTTCGCAAACACATAAATATATATGTTAAATTGTTTCCATTAATCCTATACCCGTTGAAGGCTACAGTCTGGTAGCCGAAAGCTCGTTTCAATAAATTATTCTGGTCAGTGAACGTTTTATTTGCTTTTATTATGAATCATCCTGACCGCGTTTCTTCCATTGTTTCTTTCTCGTCTGGATACTAGAATTTACCTTTATAATGTTCTGTCGAAATTACGTCGTTCATTTCATTTATTTTCGGCGATTTTCGGCAATAAAAGTTTCTTATTAGGACTTTTTGTTTGTTTCCTTTTTTTCGTAGGGATTTTAAAACAATTTTCGGTATAACAATTTTCATAATAATAATTGTCAGTTGTTGGCTGTACAAGCTGTGTTAGTTAGTAATACTCAGAAAAACTCTGAGCTCTAAGCGGGACTCGAACCCACAACCTTCTGAATGCTAGCCTAGCCAGACGTTAGCATTCAGAAGGTTGTGGGTTCGAGTCCCGCTTAGAGCTCAGAGTTTTTCTGAGTATTACTAACTAACACAGCTTGTACAGCAAACAACTGACAATTATTACTAACATCAAGCTGCAATTTCTGAAGCTAACTAATTTTCATAATGCCCGCGGGCATTACGTCAGCAAACAATCACAGCGCGTAATTTTACCGGAAGTAATCCGTGCCATAACCAAGAATGAATGTTTACCATAATTTGAATTCAGCATACGTGCCAGCGCATTTTCACTCAACAGATCACCGAAAGTTATCAAATGACAGCTTATAAACCTTTCTGGTGATTCCATATCTGTCGATGCTTCGTTACTCGAAACGGCTTCGGTTGAAGCCAAAGTCAATGTTGTTTATATCGAGAAGTTTTGTCCGTAAATACAACCCAACATTCGATGTTCTTCTCATCGGGGGAGGAATTATGGGACTCAGTTGTGCTTATTTTCTAGCCAAACGAATGAATCCTTCGTCGATCTGTATAATCGAGCGAGACAATAAGGTAATACCTTTACTGCACACATACATAATGTAGTAAGACTGTTACCACTAGGCGATATTTTTCGAGCGATCGAAACAACTTTTTTGTTTTTGTCTTTGCCTAATTAGTTCGCCTGAGAGACCAGAATAATAAAAACCTTGTCTCGTTCAAATATTGAAAGTGTATTTAATACGTATCACTTTATCACTGAGATGAAATCGCGTGATCGTTTTGTGTTATAGAACAACCCATTCTATTTTTATATAGTACTCAATGAATTCGACCGTTAGAGCGTGGGGTTCTATACGCCAGCAGTTCTCCATTCCCGAGAACATTCAAATGTCGCAATTTGGTATTCATTTTCTGGAAAATCTCAACGACTATCTTGGTATCAAAGGCGAAGATCCTATCGATGTGCAATTCAAAAATGGGACATACTGTTTTCTGGCAAGCGATGAAGGCAAACAAATTCTTGAAGAGAATGCAGACATTCAGAGGTATGTATTAATTCCCAATTCCCCGGTGGTCTGCAAAGCTTTTTAAATTTTCCTAAATTGTTGACTGGATGTAGTTTTAGTTGATGCATTTTGATTATTATATCTTATCACCAGAAGGTTATGTTTTCAACATCTTTGTCATTGTTTGTTTGTTTTTTGTTTGTTTGTCTGCCTCTGTCTGTCTGTCTGTCTGTCTGTCTGTCTGCCTGCCTGCCTGCCTGCCTGCCTGCCTGCCTGCCTGTCTGTCTGTCTGTCTGTCTGTCTGTCTGTCTGTCTGTCTGTCTGTCTGTCTGTCTGTCTGTCTGTCTGTCTGTCTGTCTGTCATTAGTCACCAGGATATCTCACAAAGCACTCCACAGGTTTTACATGGAAGTTTGTGGAAAGGTTGATCATGGACCGAAGAACAAGCCATTAAATTTTGGTTTAATTTGGTTGAAAATTGGATGAAAATTTCATAAAAGTTTCCCCTGTGTGGAATTGTGTTCATTAGTATGCCTTATATAACCGATATGGAAGCAATGGTAGTGTTGTGTAACGTAAATTGGGGTCTCAATAACCCACTGGTGGATGTATGCAGTCTCGGAGCACTGCCCCCTCATGGTATTTATATCTTCATAGAAGTCAAGGTGTGCCAGTATCATTGCTTACAAGAGACGATATAGCCTCAAAATATGCTTGGTTAAACAGAGAAGGTGTGGCAATGGCAACAAATGGTATAAAACTATTATATTGTTGAGTAATTTGTTTTAAATTCCTTTAATTAGACAAGAGTATTTTACTTTGTCAGTTTGTCTAATGCCTGTTGATCATATTTTTATCTTTATTATTATAATCTATTTACATACAGTAAGTTCTGGTGAGGGTTGGTTTGATCCCTGGCTGTTTCATTGTCACTTCAAAAAGAAAGTAACTGATATGGGTGTTCAGTTCATGGAGGGAGAAGTGAAGAGCATTTATACTGACGCTAATGGTCAGATTTCAGGAGTGAAGGTAGGGGGTAGTGACCTAATCCAACAATTTACACTCCTTTGAAGGACCAACTGATTTACACCATCCAACCAACCAAATCTCCTACTCACCCACCAATCAACTGATCTACCATCCAACTCATCCATCCACCTACAAACCAACCATCTCCAACCAACCCACCCACCACCCAACTTACCCACCTACCAACTGATCCACCAACCAACTCAACCAACCAACCAATCCAGCCGAGACATTCACAAACCCATCCACCAACCAACCAAGCCACCAACCAACCCATCCACCAACCACCAACTCACCTACCAACCATCCCCAACCCACCCACCATCCAACTTACCCACCTACCAACTGATCCACCAACCCACCCACCAAGCAATCCACCACCAACCCATCCACCAACCAATCCACCAACCAACCCATCCACCAACCAACCAACCAACAACCCATCCATCCACCATCCTACCTACCCACCTACCAAGTAACCAACTCACCCACCCACCAATCAATCAACTCACCCACCAACTATCACCAGCCAACCAACTGATCCACCAACCAAACTACCAACTCAACCCCAACCAATCAATCAGGGGCTCTGGAAGCTCTTCAAAGTTGTAGGTGTCCTGCATCTCGCAGAATGCCATAAACAGGGCCATGCCCTTCAGAGAATATAATAGATAAGTAATAACTATATATATACATAACATACAAGATAACATCACAAGTTCACAACAACTTCAAGAACTTTTAAAAAAAGTATTATAAAAAAAAAAGGATTATGATGTATAAAAAAGCAAAAAGATGTACTTCGCATCAACATTCAACAACACCAATTATCAATTTGTTTAAAATTTGCTAAAATATTGTGGGTGTCCTTCTTATGTAGGACACCCACAGTCCAGAAAGTGCAGGTGTCCAGACACCCGGACACCCACTGCTTCCAGAGCCCCTGCAATCAATCAATCCATCAATCAATCAATCAACTCATCCATCCACCCACCAACCAACCAACTGATCAACCAACCAACAAACTAGCCCAACTCAACCCCACTATTTGGCCTATATATACCAGCCAACCAATCAATCAATCAATCAATTCACCCACCCACCAACCATTCCCAACCAACTCACTCACTCACTCACCTAACAACCAACCAACCATTCCCAACCAACTCACCCACCTACCAACCAACAAACCACCAACCAGCCAATCAATCAACTCACCCACAAACTATCACCAACCAACTAACTGATCCACCAACCAACAAACCAACCTACCCCCACCAATCACCCTTCAACCCACCCACTTACCAGCCAATCAATCAATCAACTCACCTACCAACCAATCAATCAATCCCAACCAACTCACCCACCTACCAACCAACCAACTGATCCACCAACCAACCAACCAACCAATACATCCACCCAACTCAACCCACCCACCCACCAACCAACCAACCAATCAGCCAACTCATTCACCCATCCCCTTGATAGTGTGTCCCGGTGACCAGCCGCTTTCATAATGGCTACCACTTTTATCAGTTTTATGTGCATCTAAACGAGCCTTTCTGACCTTGTTGTTGCGAATATTCTCAATTGCAGACACACAAACGTGGCCAGAAAAACGTATTAACCCTTTACTGGTCACAGTCGCCTTTTAGCAACGTATTAATTTTAATAATTGTTGTCAGTTTGCTGTACAAGCTGTGTTAGTTAGTAATACTCAGAAAAACTCTGAGCTCTAAGCGGGACTCGAACCCGCAACCTTCTGAATGCTAGCCAGACGCTCTAACCATTGGGCCACTAGAACTCAGATAGCGGAGCAAGGTTAATTAAGGTATTTATACCTTAGACTGTGCCCAGTCCTTCGGGAACGAGTCTTAACCGCTCGGTTACAAGTACTTGTTGGTCTACAAGTCGCGTTGTAACAGTAACTGAGAATTATTACTAACATCAAGCTGCAATTTCTGAAACTAACTAACAGTGTTTAGCTGGAAACTTACTGTTACAACGCGACTTGTAGACCAACAAGTACTTGTAACCGAGCGGTTAAGACTCGTTCCTGGAGGACTGGACACAATCTAAGGTATAAGTACCTTAATTAACCTTGCTCTGCTATCTGAGTTCTAGTGGCTCAATGGTTAGAGCGTCTGGCTAGCATTCAGAAGGTTGCGGGTTCGAGTCCCGCTTAGAGCTCAGAGTTTTTCTGAGTATTACTAACTAACACAGCTTGTACAGCAAACAACTGACAATTATTACTAACATCAGGCTGCAATTTCTGAAACTAACTTATTAATTTTACAATAAAAGTAGTGTGCTAAAAGTAGTGTGCTGCGTAGGCAGTGTTGAAACAACAATCGAAATATGGTATAGTAGGTTAATACTGCCGTAACAGAGAACGTAAGTGGTCTAACGTTTCGAGCGAAGGCCCTTCGTCAGAGAGAAACTACTATACCATATTTCGATTGTTATTAATTTTACTCTGGCAAACGCCAGACGATTTTACTCGTCAAGGGGAGGGCTCCCGAAAACCTGGTCAATAAAGGGTTAATCAAAGTCCATTATGAAAGAAGTCTATTGGCCACCCAATTAATCACACGTTTCACGCAACAAATGAATGATGCCCCTGTCATTGCAGCTTGCAAGAAACGAGAATTCAATGGAATTGGAAAACGTAGAGTGTGGAAATTTAGTGAATGCTGCAGGAGCATGGTCTGATCGATTGGCTCAGATGATTGGAGTCGATCTGCCAGTTCGTGCTGCTAAACGCGTCACCTATGTCGTCCAATGTCCCGACGGATACGCGGATCCGGTCTTGTTAATTGACACAATACAAAACGTATTCGTGCGACCAGAAAGTGGCAATCAGTATCTTGTAGCATGTCAACCAGAAGAGGTAAGGGAAAATCCAGAGTTCCCAGACGGTGATCGAATCCGCAACCTTATAGTTGCGTTGCAGTATAAAACTAAGTGGATGAATTTCTTTTACAAGGTGAACTGTTTTTGTTCTCGTAGGAAGGCCAAGATCGTAACGACGAAGACTTTAATATTGATTACGACTACTTCGATACTGAAATCTGGCCAAAGCTTGCCTACCGCATTCCAGCTTTCGAAAGTTTGAAGGTAGAGGTTTCTTACTCACTCACTCACTCACTCACTCACGTATGCACCCACCCATTCAGCCACCTAATCACTTGTTCACTCACTCGCCCACTCACTCACCCACTTACTCACTCACTCACTCACCCACCGACTCACTTCAGCTTTTTCACCCAGCCTAAGTCCCGTCATTCTAAAGCATGCGCGTATTTGATGAGACTGGTACCTAGGTCTGACGTCACCGCTCAAGGTGCTCGGGCACACGTCCATGCAGCACCGCTGCCAAACGATTGCGCATGCGTGAATTCGCTGAGTAAACATTGCAAGAGAAGTGGGAACTAACCGTGGTGACAACAACCAGACAGTGAAGACTAAGTGTGACTCGACTATTCATTTGTGTTTTAAAAAAGGGTAAAGAAAATTACGAAGGGGTAAATTCAGAATATGTTACAATATTGACAAGGAAGCCATGCACAAATTACCTACCTTATCTTTTTGGTAGTATGCTTATAATTTTAAATTTTGTGTCGGACTCTCGGACCAGTCCAAATATTTCAGTGTTTTCCCGCTCTTTTTCCGAGGACGAGCTCGGACGTCGCACATGCGCAATACGTTTGGCAGCGGTGTTCGCCCATGCTATCAAATATTAAAACAGCGAAGAGAGAGAGCCTGGGACTAGGCTGTTTTTCACCCACCCACTTGCCCACTCACCTACTTACTCGCTCACTCACTCACTCACTCACCCACTCACTCACTCACTCACTCACTCACTCACTCACTCACTCACTCACTCACTCACTCACTC